>JAINUG010000006.1:9822096-10218718 GCA_029706075.1 Aldrovandia affinis
ACAAGGAAAACACCTGGGACACACAAAATGTGTGTTTTTATACTTTGCAACTATACCTACAATTGCCTAATAATTCCCCAATCACAGAAACTACAGTTCAAACTACAAGAACAATTCCTTACATCATTGATCATCACATGGAAAGCTACCCTTATTTAAGTTTTAAAAAACCCTTTTAACTTGCACTTGCCTGATTGCTGAAGTTCAGAGGGGCTGGCTTGGTTAGTACTTGTATGGGAGACCTAAGAAAACCAGGCAGCTGATAAAAATAGTGCCAGTTACCCAATAGGGTGCGTTCTTGTCTCAGGACCATGCATGAAAACAAGTACCCCAGTGTGAGGTTACTGGGGTATCCCACAAAACATCAAATCATAAAATAAATCGAACCTTGCTAAGGTCAATGTATTTAATGTGGTTTTAGACCACACTAGTCATCCCTTGTCTTTCACATTGCAAGGATTAAACACATTTCATAATTCAGTGCTGTGGAAACACTTGATTTTGTCACTTCTCGATTATGGTAATACACTCTTAATTGGTGCTCTGACTACAGCTCTCTACATACTACAATATGTACAGAACAAGAACTGCGGCCCATATTTTAATGCACACCGACACATAACAGCGCATCACCCCAGTCCTTTATAAAGGCTGGCTGTCAATGACATTTTTAATTAAAAAATTCTAGTTTGCACACACAAAGCAAGACGGAACCCCTACCCCCAACAGTGAAAACAAAACACCAAAACAACACTGGGCAGGCCCAATTGCCCATTATTTTGGCTGCATGGCTAGAAGGGACGTAAGGGACTTTGAAAGAGGGGTGATTGTTGGGACAGGTTTGGCAGGAGCTTCAGTGACAGAGTGCTCAACTTGCTGATGTTTCACAAGGAACAGTGGTGAAGGTGATGTTGGCATGGAGTCTGGGTGAAAGACATCAACTAGGGGCAACTGTGATGTCTGTGCATTGGTTCAAGAGGCAAAACAGACGAGCAACTCAATCAGTTGACGGCAAATATCAATCTTGGAGCGTGAGCAGACAGTTTCATCAAGCACAGTCCATTGGGAACTTGTATAGTGGCATATTATAGGGATATTATGGTCCAGTTGCAGTGTAAAAACCCCTTATTACACCAAAAAATGCACAATTGTGAGTAAAATTGTGCACAGAACACAGGTAGTGAGTGGTCTACTGAGCAGTGGAAAAAAAGGAATATGGTTGGGTGGTTTTGGCAGCTCTGTTACACTTCTGTACAGACAGCATTTTTCACCATCATTAACAAAACACCAAATTATGCAATTTCTTGTTGAAGAATGGTGTTGCATTGAGTTCCAGACACTTGTAGAATCTATGCCAAGGTGCATTGAAGCTGTTCTGGTGGCTCGTGGTGGATTTGTATTATTACTATTATTATTATTATTATTATTATTATTATTAATAATAATAATAATAATAATAATAATAATAATAATAAATCATCCCTCTTGACCTCTGATAAGCGGTGAGTGTTCTGGTACACTCGACTGCAATGCATTTCCAGGTACACTAACTAAATGCATATGATTCTGTTTAAAATAGAGAAAACTACCATGTTTGTAGCCACGGGACATGCATACAGAGCACGTCGCAGGAGAACAGCTATGAATTTCAGACAGATTTCTCCATTTTATTGCCGTATTTGAATAATGGAGCCAAGCCATTGCTTTCAAGCTCCTTAATCTAGAACAGGCTTTCTTTGTTTCACCATTTAATGTACCGCACCAGGTCTGTTTTGTAGGCTTCAGCTTTTGTTTCCACAAAAGGTGCCCATTAGTCATATAGAATACAAAGTATGTTACTCCCCAGTGAATTGCCATTAAGAAAATATGCTAGTCATCACAAATGTGTTACTCATCACAGGAATGTTGCAGAATTGTTCTTCGTGTATTTAGAGAACAAGGTGACGAGATTCAATCTTACACAAATATCTTTCCTTATAAATTGCGCATACTTCATGTCTTGCTCATTTCAGCAAGCACTTTCATGTCATTCAAGTCTTCAAATTGTGTTCCACTTCAAGGAAGTGCTCCCCACCTCCCCCATCTGTACGAGAAGCCCCCCATCGCCAGCGATATAAAAGAAGCGGCACATGGCACAGAGACGATGTGGCATGCAGATTGCTCTTTAATCGCAGTGCGTGCTGCAAGAGTGGACACGTGCGAGTGCCAGGGGCAGCCTTGCGTGGTAAATAAATCTGTCCCTGGCCGCGGCGAGGCCCCTGTGATCACAGCGCCTGGCCAGTCTGTCCCCTGGCCAACCTCCCCACCCCACACGGACCCTGTCCGGTTTACACACAAACCTGAGACACTTGTTCACTTTCATTGGGCTCCTAATAAATTCACCGGTGAGCGTCTAATTTATGGCCAGTGTCCCGCTCAGAGGCTGGGAGAGCAAGTGTTTTCCAGATGGCTGAGGCCGAAGACACACCCCGCCTGCAGCTGCCAGTGACCCAGTGAAACTGGCTGACACCGCCGGCTAATCCTGGCCTGGCCTCCCAAAACAAACCCTCCAATTCCACCACACTCTGCCACTCAACGGCCGGGCCACTGCACCTGCAGAAATGTACAGCCCCGCATAATAATCTCTAGTTTTTTAAACCGCCAGTGTCATACACACAAACACAGACTGAGCTATACTCTGCACAGAAATATGAATGTATGTGTATATGCATGAAATTAATACATTAACAAATTGAATGTTGACTAATTATACACATTATAGTTACAGAAATCACTATTTTTTATAATTGTGTGTGTGTATATATATATATATATAAATATATATATATATATATATATATATATATATATATATATATATATTTAAAGTGGAATGGTGGAATAACCCTGATTTGCAATCACAGCTTTCATGCGTCTTGGCATGCTCTCCACCAAAATTCAAGCAGCTCAGCTTAATTTGATGGCTTGTGACCATCCATCTTCCTCTTGATCACATTCCAGAGGTTTTCAATGGGGTTCAGGTCTGGAGATTGGGCTGGCCATGACAGGGTCTTGATCTGGTGGTCCTCCATCACACCTTGACTGGCCTGGCTGTGTGGCATGGAGCATTGTCCTGCTGGAAAAACCAATCCTCAGAGTTGGGGAACATTGTCAGAGCAGAAGGAAGCAAGTTTTCTTCCAGGATAACCTTGTATGTGGCTTGATTCATGCGTCTTTCACAAAGACAAATCTGCCCGATTCCAGCCTTGGTGAAGCACTCCCAGATCATCACCCATCCTCTACCAAATTTCACATTGGGTGCGAAATACTGTGGCTTGTAGGCCTCTCCAGGTCTCCGTCTAACCATTAGATGACCAGGTGTTAGGCAAAGCTGAAAATTGGACTCATCAGAGAAGATGACCTTACTCCAGTCCTCTATGGTCCAATCCTTGTGGTCTTTTGCAAACCTCAGCCTGGCTCTTCTTTGCTTCTCATTGATGAAGGGCTTTTTTCTAGCTTTGCACGACTTCAGCCCTGCCCCTAGGAGCCTGTTTCGAACCGTCCTCACCGTGCACTTCACCCCAGCTGCCGTTTGCCATTCTTTTTGTAGGTCACTTGATGCAATCCTACGGTTGTTGAGTGACATTCAAATGAATTGGCGGTCATCCCGGTCAGTAGAGAGTCGTTTTCGTCCTCTGCCGGTCTGTAGCTTTGTTGTCCGGAATGTCTGTTGCTTGACCTTGTTCCTATGAACCACCGTCTTTGAAATTTGAAGGATAGAAGCAACCTTACGCTCACTGTATCCCTCTGCAGGAAAGCCAGAATCTTTTCCTCACTCAAAACTTTTGGCATGGTCAATAGTTATTTTTTGATTCCAATTACTGTTGAGGTACTACTAGCACTGTTTTTTGCCATCCAGCTGGTCCTATTGCAAGAGGATAGTGATGACCACAGCAGTGGTTTTTATACTTTTCCTCATTAAATAAGATTTGGTTCAGATGATCACCTAATCGGTACTTCATTAAGTAGAATGAGGTGTGCTTGTGTTGGAATTCAACAGAGACTGGAATGGAATGGCTGCCATAGATGTAGAGATGCTGATTTAATTTTTTCCAGAGCTGTATACAGTATATATATATATATATATATATATATATATATGCATAGCATAAGTAAATATGTATAGCATGCGCACATGAAGGTGATAGGAGCTGCTGTTAGATGGATGTCCAGATGCCTTTATCTTTTGAACCAGGTACCAACACCCATGCACATCACTAACGGCACATCACAGAAAATATAAACAAACATTTGTAATGGTGAATATCAGCAATAATGACAATATCTACACTCAATAGAAAAGGTAAACACAAAAGGCACTATGCTTATTCACCTTGACTGTGGACTTAATAAAAACAAGTATTTACACTCAACAAAGATGAATGGAGGAAAGGTTGTGACAATAAGCTCTAAATGGAGCACTCAGCAAAACTGGGCATCACCTGGCATGGCTATGCACTCGGCACACATTGAGGACTGTACACGTGCTAACCAATGAGAAAAAAATAAGCAATCTTTTTGAATTAACAGGGATTACAGGGATGTTTGCACAATGCATCAACAATTAAACAGAACACAGGTATAGCTTGATTTGCCAAGGGGTACGTTCCTGGGAAACCATTAGCAAACAAGAGATATCCTAAATGCAACAGCGTTTATTATTGGTTTAATAGGGATACGTTCCAGGTAGTCAAAATATTTGTAACAGTAATGGAAAATAGTTTTTTGCACTTGTTTTGCATTTGAAATACTCCCATCTTTCATGCCGATTTATGATATCCATTTTAACATCCAACAGAGGTACTGTTCTGTACATTGTATCAATGGAAATGGAAATGAAAGACAACCATCGTGCGGCTTATCAGAATCAAAAGCACATTTTACTGAAACTATGAATATATATATTTTTTTCTTTTCCAAGGCATGAAATGGGTTTCCATATTCAGATACCGTATCAGATAACTTGATGGACTGTCCACTTTATGGTATTGGAATAGGCATGTACAGCAGCTCTGGAGTGGGATGGTAGTCAGATGACTGTCCCCCACACCCTCCATATCACTTGTGAGATTTCCTCTGTTGCTGGCTTAAATTCAATTCAAGTTTTGAAGCTCACAATCATTATTCTTACTCAGATTAGAAAAAAGGGACTCTTTTCAAAGTCTGTGGAATAAAGCTGTCAGGCTCTGTTGATTTATGCTCACTTTCCCGTTTTAAGTGTTGGCACACCCTACCTTTTGTCACATAAAACAATGTGTTAAATGAGCACATTTATCCACATCATTCTCACTGAGACATCATGTGGTGATTTTTTCACAGGAGTTTTCAAGCGGGTCCATATGGTGGTAAGGAGTGAGAGGAAATCAGATGCTTGCATCTTGATATCAGAGTTCAAAGCCATCACAGCCATCTGAAACATGTACAATTGAGTTTTGAATGTGAGAATTGAATTACCTACCTGGCCTACTTGGTTAAATATAGCTAAAATAAATAAATGCATACTGTGTGTGTGTGTGTGTGTGTGTGTGTGTGTGTGTGTGTGTGTGTGTGTGTGTGTGTGTGTGTGTGTGTGTGTGTGTGTGAGAGAGAGAGAGAGAGAGAGAGAGAGAGAGAGAGAGGGGATGGTTTGACCATTACATTGTTGTTATTGTTTAGGATAACTTTAAAGAATCTGAATGAGTCATTTCACTGACGCTCTTGTGTACGCACACAATATATTATTTCCCAGTGTTTAGCTCGACAAAATTTATATTTATATTTTTTTAAATATTCGGATTACATTTCTATAGAGTATTTATAAAGGAATGGCAATGTATGAAAAACAACATATGAAATGTCAGTGAGATTTACAGTACCGCATACTACTGTTTCCAGCTGAAACTTCCAGCTGACATTCCGACTATGCAAACAGGCCCTTCTCATTCTGAATGTGACTAGAAAGTAGGTTACTCATAACACGGAGACACAAATATCATACCTTTGGAATAAATATACAAATTCACTTTATCATTTTGACTACTTGAGCTAGTGGGAAGACTCCAAAAACATTTCTGCACCTTAGTTGTCGGATGAACTGACGAATGAACTAAAAGATAATTAGTGGGGCATTATATTAAACCTACCGGATGCTGTCTTTAACTTTGAATGCAAAAATGTCATTCTGAAGGGGTTTTATTTTGTATTGTTACAAAAAAATGGCGTGTAACAATAAAACATGTAGTAATGACTTAAAATGCATACTCAATTTATGGACAAAGAACCATAAAAAATGAACTGAATTTGTCTATTCAGTTTATTCAATTTGGCTGTACTTTTCAAATAGTCACATATTTGAGAGGCATAAAAAAACCAACTGTGTAATCAATATATTATCAGGTCCAGCTATTAATTGGCTAGAAGATGTTATCTGTCCTAATGGGTACTCTCTCTACAGGGAACTGCAGTTTTTCACAAAGGACATATTGATTAAATTCCTTTTCCTTGTTCACAAAGTAAAAAAAAAATGGAGAAGCTCTCAGACCAAAGCGAACAATGGGCTGATTGTAACAGGCTGGAGAAAGTCTTGTGTTTTGTGCAGACTCCATCAACTGATACAGCCGTGGAGAGGAACTTCAGGAAGAGGTAAGGGGGTAAGCATTTGACTCCTACTGGCAGGGGACTGATGGTGTCGAGACTATGGAAACTTTGGTGGCAAAAACAGCATTTAAAACTAGGCAACATTGGTCCAGGGCCAGTATGGGACCAGAAACACTGCAGTCTCCTCGGTCTCCTCTCAGCCACTAAATCTCTTGCACATTAAACTGAAACGCATTCTAATCAGACTGAATCGCCAGTGTATTCAGAATCTCTCTGCTGGATTATGCATGTGCCCAGGATCTCTTCAATAAGATCCAGTGGATTTGGAGCAGGATTTCAATTACAGTACATTTAATAAAGCATTTGACACAATTGTGAAAATACTCACAACAGCGTGTTATAGACTCTTCTGGCATGAAAAAGCAAACAAACCAAAAACTGTTCTAAAAAAAAAAAAAAAAACGTGACTTTCTACCATCTGAAGCATATTTCATGGAATTAAAATGGTAAAGCTTTTCTCCATTATGGTTTTGGAAAGCACTCCGAGAACTGCAGTCATGTTGGGCTGTGACCGACCTTGTTCTCTGTGCACGCCGCACTCCTCGACGACTGATTTCTGACCAGCATTAACTTCGACTGCCTCCTCCTCAATTGATGGCTGTACTCCAAAACAAACGTAACCAGCTCATATTCTATATGCAGCAGACACACGCAGCTGTGCAATCCTCTAACTTGGAAATGTATACACTGCATTAATCCCAGCCCACGTATAACTGCACATATGTTAACTATCTCCACATCCAGAGCCCCAGGACGCAGTACCAGCCTGCCCCAGGTCTGCTCTCAAAAAGCTGCTCAAAAAGAGGAAAAGATAAGAAGTGGTCGTACTGAATCACTATTATGAGACAGGAGTTTAATTAACCAGTACATTATCACCTATAAGCACATCAATTGTATTTGCAGGTGTATATTATAAAAATATTTACAGTAGAGCTCCAGTGCTTGTAAATGAACCGCATTATGTTCAGTCACAAAACAGCAACTTAAAAATCGTGAATGCTGCTAACACAGGAAAAAAAAATTCAATAAAATACATCAATTAAGACAATATTTTGGAGCAACTAAGCAAAAAGGATAATCAGTACTTCAACAAATATACTTGCATGAGCAGCATCGTCTCCAGTGGAATCCCTCACAGGGTAATTTATACTTTTTTATACATTTATACTGTACCGGTATATAGGAATTAATCTTATTCTCAGAGATATTTGAAATGCAAATAATAAACTTACATAAGTGAAAAGTAGCTCTGACCTTTTTTCTGTGAGTGTTCAGTAGTATGCGGCAAATGGCTCTCTAAGAAGGTCAATAACGCACTATATGAGACATGCAAACTCAAAACAGATATATAAGCATTTATGATTGGACCAATGGCCTTGCCAGGTACGTCTCAAAACATATTAACGATTGTTAATCATATAAAATGAAATGAGTCATTTTGGATAGATAAAAAGGTTCAAAAGTCAGTTTTGTAAAGGTGATGATTTAATACTATTTACTGTAAATACTCAGGAAGCAATGTGTTTTTAAATGCAGCGTGACTGGAAATACCCAACAGACATAAACCTGCTGACACACATGACATTCCAGCCTAACGTGGAATTGTTATGTCTATGTGAATCTAAGAAAACAAGCATTTTAACACTTGGGAGTGAATTTTTTTTTCATCATGTCATCATGGTTGCATGTTTCCTTATGTATAAAATGAATTTGTCTGTTTTTGCCTCCATGCATTTTCCCTGTCTATACATACCATGTACACTGTGATCTGAGCTGGGGGCTGGGAGCTGGTTGGATATGTTAAAGATGGATGGATTGCTAGACATGCAAATATTGACTCTTATCAATGTAATCATATGTGCATACACTGAAGGGATTACATACCTGTTAAAAGAAATCTATAGTCCAAATATTTATTTCACAAATGTAATAACATTGGTTCATACACAACCAAAAATAAAACCTTTTTCATCCCACATGCAACTTTATGCAATGTTTAATGTGCACTGTACAATTTTGTTATATTAATATCCATCAGAATGAACGTGTCTAAGGAGTTGAAATATACCACACAAAGGATACAGGTTAGTTTTATGAATGCTGCTGTACTTTTAACCAGAAGGGCTGGTTGCACCTTGTGTGTAACAAAGACTATGCTCGACATGGCCATAAAGACTAGTTATGTATGTTGAGAAGTGTTTCAGACCTCAGACAGAGGTAAAATTACCAACACTGCTGCAATATAGGTGTGTCTAATACAACCTTCGAGATGCTAAGAGGTCCCCAGAGTGCCTTCTATTTTAACTCCCTTATCCTAGGTCTTTATTCCATAATAATGACAAACAAGCAAACGCCATGACGGTGCATATTTTACTTTCAAAAGAGAATCCAATTAGAGCATTTCACCAGATATATATATATATATACACACACACACACACACAAAATGTCTAAATGTATTCTACACAAATCGTACTGTGGAAAGATCTCAGTTAATCTGAGCTGGGCTTTTCGGTTCTCAAGGCATCAGCATCTAAGGAGAAAATGTAGGTCATGATAGCATGCTATTGGAATACACAGAGATTGCAGCCCTTATTAAAAAAACATAAATCTGAAATTCCTTGAATACTGATCCATACCGAGCCTTTTCTTGCACTTTTCAAAATCTGAAATTCCACACAGCGAGAACGATGCATAATGGCACATCACACACCGCTGGCTTTTTAAGGGTTGGTCAGCGAAACAGCATCCCCCACATCAATTTATCACCATACAAAAAAAAAAATATTTGATCAAAAAAAAAAAAAAACGTTGTGTATGAATTAAGCGATTTCTGGGCAGGCGAGACCCACATGCACTGCACCCGCCTTCAGACACAATGAGGAGGGTGGTGAGGGTTGGCACGAAGAGGCTTTTGTGCCCCCATGTAAGAGAGAAGTGCGGATCATCACCTGCTGTAGCCATGGCTTTTGCACTACAGAGGTTATGTCAATTGAATTATTTAAGCGAATTGTCAAATGGTTTCATCTTCATGCATAACTGAAGCTCTCAGGAGCCATTCTTCCCGCCCCCCCGCCATACCCCACAGCCTGCTGTGTCGAGACCATGCACAATAGGCTGGGCAAAAATGGAAGTCTCGTTTATGGGGACTGACACAGCCCTGTTTTTGGAGGAATAATATTGTTTAACCCTCACAATAGCCAGATTTTCTTATGCTCCCGCCGCCACATAATTTTACCTTTCTTTTAGCTTTTTAGGCTCCCGATGCTATTTCTATTGAAGTCTTCTTCGTGTGAACCAGGCATTGTGTAGGCGTGGTAGGGGGAGTGGGTTGGGATATGGGGAGAATAACGGGGAGGGCCGCTTCCCTGCTCAGAGATGGCATTAGCGGTTGCCCGCGGGGGGAAATAAATGCTAAATCTTTTTGGTACCAGAAGCAGGCCCCTCTCCGGATCTCTCAGGCCTGGTCAGTGAGCTGCCAGCCTGTGGCTAATCGGACACCCGCTTCAGCCCCAGCAGGGAGGCAGTGAGAAGCTAAGCACGCAAAGCTCCGAGTTATTCACACAAACACATTGCAGGAAAGGAGGAGGAGGGAGGGCGGGTGATAAATAAATAAAGAAAACAAAATTGCTGTGCAGGCAGCGTTCCATTGAAACCCCCTTCAAAGCATTTTAAAAAATCATATAAAATGGCAGCGCGTTATAATACACCCTTGTGGCAACAGATGTGAAGTGCAAAAAAAATGTCCAATCAAAGCCAAACAACTGTGTTGTGTTGCAAAATCCATCGGTAAAGCCATTAGGATTTGACAACTCCCCATGCTGGTGAATGGTGACATTCAAAGACGCGGGCTACGTTTGGCCCTCTACTTGCATGAGAATCGAGATAGCAATGTACCTTCGATGAGATTATGCCAGGGGTCAAGGTAAAATTATAGTTTTTCACTATTGAGTTGCCCAAACTCTAAATAAAACTAACTTTATCAATTTAGTTACTTGCCATGATGTAGACCCTGTTTTCATTCACACCTTTGATAAAGATGAACAAAAGAGATCGTATAAAATAAACTATTAATGAGCTTTATTTTATGCTCACAAAATTCAGAAAATGATATTCTTTAATAATAATGCACAAACCACAATCGAACGGTTCACAAATTATCTCAATCTCTGGGAACTGTATTGTGGTCTTCCTTTGCTTCCAGTTTCATTGGGGAATAACAAAATGAGGTAACACATATGTAAACTCCATTTGTTATTCATCACCATGGGAAAAGGCAAAGAACTCTCAGAAGAAACAGGAAAAGTTTTTTTTTTTTTATCTTCTCAAGTCAGGAGATAATAAAAAAAAACAAAGATACCACTTTCCACTATTAGGTCAATAATTAAACATTTTACAACCACTGGAACGGTAATAAACCCGCCTGGTCGCAAATGCATCTTGCCCCCACACACAGCGAGGCAGATGGACTGGGAAGCAAAGAAAAATGCAATGACCACAGTTGCAAGTCTACAAAACTTGGTTGCATCTTGGGGACACCAGACGTCACCTCCATGCCAATAGGATTTTTGGAATGATTGCCAGAAAAATCCTTGATTGAGGGCAATCAACATTAATAAGTCTGCAGTTCCCTAAACGGTATTGAAACACTGATTGGAACTGAATGTCAGATGAGATCAAAATTGAGCTTTTTTTGGCCAGCATAACAGCGTTGAGTTTGGAGTCAGAAGAACATTATACCTACATTGAAATACATTGGTGGATATTTGATGTTATGGGGTTGTTTTGCATCTACTGGTATTGGGGCTCTTGTTAAGGTCAATGGAATCATGAACTATAGCAAGTACAAAAGACATTTTGGCCAAATTTATTTTATTTTATATAGGCTCACGTGTCAAGGGTGTAAAAACAATTAAAATGTTCACTATCAAAAATTGCTTACACATTCTTAAAAAAAGTTTATTATTTAAAAATAAGAATTCAGACCAGTTGCTTTGGACACCACATATTTAAATTTGAATTGGAGGCTATAAACACGGTCGAGAGTACTGAATTTCTCTCAGAAGCACTTTCTCTGAACGCAACAAAATTATCATGTCCGTTTGGCAATAATTTAAAACAATTTAATAAAAATGGTTTGAGCTTTGAGGCCACTAACAGGCACATGACACCGCCTGACGTAAAAACCTGCCCCTGCACCAGCAGTGAGGTGTCAGGTTTCAAGCCTGGTCTGATTAATTTTTTCAGTATTCATTCTTAGACTGGAACATTCATTGACTGGTAATGCAACATATCACCTCGATGTATTCATTTTCATGTGACCAATGGTATGGACATTAAGCTTAGTTTTCTCAGTAATGCTTCCTATGGTAGATGAATACCACTTTAATATAGTAAGCATACTACGGTTAAACCAAATTAAAAAAGATGCCTCTGCTGCCAAAATCCAGTATGAACATGTTTCCTGAATATGCCTAATCTAAATATTAAATTTAAGCATGACAATCACATTGTATCAAGCTAATATCCAAAGCAACATGTATATCCATTGTTCCGTTTATGCATCTGCATATTTACTGAAGCAATTCAGGTTAAGGACCTTGCTCAAGGACACAGAGGCAGTGTCCTACCCAAGATTCAAACCTAAGATTCAAATTCAAAACCAGATCCCTGACCATTAGACTGTCACACCTTTGTTAGAAGTATGCCACCCATTGCCCGCTCCCTCCTCACTATCTGTCAATCTCACCCATTTCCATCTTCCATCTCCTCTCTTCCTGCTCCCTATTCTTGTCTTACTCCACTCCCCCCCCACGGTCCATCTTTCACTCTCTCCTCTCCCTCCCTCTCTCTCTCTCTCGCTCCACCCCCTCCCCCTTTCCTCCACAGTCTTCTGCTTTAAGCACTTTTCATACTCTGCCTCCATGTCGTGATCTGTCCTTGTCGAATGGCACAGATTCACAGGGCTTTATTAAGGAGATGTAAAGTGGATATGAGGGACCGTGCCCTTTATGTCTCACGGTCTGAGTGACTAAAAAAAGCACCAAATCAATAATTATGGCTTTCCATTCAGCGTTAGGTCTGATCTGATTTTTAATACGGGCGGTTTCATTTTACTGCCGACAATCTCTAAATCTTTGTATTTGTCATACACAAATACATTGAGGAGAGAGAGAGAGAGAGAGAGAGAGAGAGAGAGAGAGAGAGAGAGAGAGAGAGAGAGAGAGAGAGAGAGAGAGAGAGAGAGAGAGAGAGAGAGAGAGAGAATCACAGAAAGGTGACACGAGTAATAGACAGAGCAGGCTTGTCTTCTCTGAGCATACTGCCTAAAACCCTCGTAAAAGTAGGATGACGGAGAGCAGGTCTGTTCAGCACTGATTTACACAGGTATTGGATGTGACCCGCTTACATCTGCCAATTTACTATACTACTACTCTCTCTACTATATTTACCCTATTTACCCGATACTCATTGCACTGGTTGTTGTACTACTCATTACGCATGCGCACGCACAAGCAGGCACGCATGCACGCACACACACACACACACTTTGAAGCATCATGTGCCTACATCTATGCCAAGCCAGCCAAATAATAACACATTATTTGTGTTATACCAATATATAATACTTAATTCATTCATGCACAAAAAGACCCATTCTGTGAGCTGGCTCATATTGATCAGCCTTAGTATGGTTGCCCCAATTCAATTAATATAAGGATCATTTATTTAAAAAAATAATCAAATGAAATGTGAGTCCTGTCCTCTCTCCGAAAAACAGCCTAATTACAAGTGTGACATAACTCAAGGCTAACCGCAAATTCTGGGATGGAATGGGTTTTTATGGGATGCTGTTCAGATTTGAAAAAATCTGAGTTGCAGTTGCTCTTAAATCAAGAGTATGCCCTCTGATTACTTACATATCCAGCAGATATTTTTCTAAACATGTACTCTCCCATCCTGCATGACTTGACTGCTTAGTAGAAATAGATTAAAAATACATTCAAATACATTCAAAGCAAAAATGTTGAACAGAACAGCACTGGTACAGAATCTATGATGAGAGATGTCTTCATGCAAAAAAAGAAAATCAGCATTTTGTCTGTAAATAAATGTTATTCTAGCATAACATCAGCATGTGCAACTTTACTGGCACATTTGGTGAACTGGAAGTGGGCTTAATCAAGTTTATTTTGGAAAGGGTGCTAAAACTATTAAATAAATATTAATCATTACACATACACCCATTGTTCTTGTAAGTATAGGACCAAAAGATGAGAAATTAATTATTTAATCTTTCTGTGAAAAGGACATTAACATTTGATCATTCACCTAATGTATTTATTGTGGTAATATACACTGCAATGTAGAGTACAATTACAACCATCAAACCAAGAAATTACCCACAGCAATCCAGTAACTCCACTTGTAAGGAATGCAATTAATCTTTCTGGCTGCATTAAAGTGATGCTAATTGATTTAATGTCCAATTAAGAGTATTGGCACAGATAAACATTTGTATTTGATACTTTTTTCACTCTTTTTTCCTTTCCAAACTAGTTAATTATATGCTTCCAAAGATTCAAACGGAATATTTCAGGCAAATGTATTCAAAAAGCCTATCCAATTTATTTCAAATACAAACAGCAAATGAATAATGGAGGACAACGGTGGAAAGATCCATGTTTACACTAGATACACAAATATCTAAGGACATTCATATGCACTTCTTAGGATAACAATTTGTTACATTGGCACATGGGAATTAAATTACCTATTACAATGTACAATCATGATAGCCTAGCCTATGTTTCTGTATCAAGTACCTTCAAATTACAGCAACAACTGAATATAGACATCAGCTTCCTCTGTAACACTGGTCTTCAAAGAATACAAATAGTCTTTCTCTCTCACATCAAGAAGCCCGTTTTTGCTTCACAAGTAAAATATTGATGGACATAAATAAACCTACCTGACAGAAATTGAAATCGGGAGCAGAAACAATTTTGAGCTTTTTCCCCCTACACAATCACTCCTTGTTGAACATGTGACCTTTTTGAATTTTGCATTACAACCCCCAAAAAAAAAAAAACTTTATGTTGAAAGGAGTTTTTTTGACAGCATGGCTCCGGGTCTTTTTGGTTGTACTTTTCTGCACATGACTTATTCAAAAGATGACATATCTGTAAGTGTGTTACAGTAATCCATTTACCGGTGGGCCCTGTGTCAAATAAAGAGAGTCCACCATAGAGTGAGCAGAGCGCAGTTGGCCCCTGGCTGCACAAATAAATCAGAGTGGCACTGTGTAAACACAGCAGTCATACATTTCCCCTAATTGTCAATGTTTACACAGGGGATGAATGTCAGACTTATCTTTACTAAAAAATAAACACCGTATGAAATGGCACTAATACAGACAAGCTGTGGGCCTGTGCTGTCTTTGTTTCTGTGATGGTCTTCCGCAGGACTCGAAGGAGACTAGGAGCACTTGAGTTGGAGTAATGAGTAACAGAGCTCTGCTGTCAGACGAGGCTCATCGAGTTTAGGGGGAAAAATTAAAATAAACGTTTCAGCGTTCCACTAAATCCTGTATATAAAATTTTTTAAATATATATATATATACACATTACGAATAATTGTATTTTTTGTGCATGTGTGTCCGTATGGGTCTGTGTGTGTGTGTGTGAGAAAAATACCTTTGAGTGTGATGTGCCATTTGGAAGATTTTATTTATACATTTTGAGCATCCATGTGAGAAGGGCACTTGTTAGGGAGGCCACCAAGAGGCCTATGGCAACTCTGATGGAGCAACAGTCTTCCATGGCAGAGATTGGAGAAACTGTCCATGGGACAACAATAGCCAGGGTGCTTCACAAATCTGCACTTTATGAGATGATGAAAAACACATGAAATCTTGCCTAGAGTTTGCCAGAAAGCATGTGGGAGACTCTCAAACCACATGAAGGAAGATTATATAGGCTCATAACACCAATATTGAACTTTCTGGCCTCTGTTTCTCGCAAGCCTAACACTGCTCATCATCCCAAGAACACTATCCCTACCGTGAAACATGGTGGCAGGAGCTTAATACTATGAGGATGCATCTCTGCTTCAGGGACTGGAAAACTTGTCAAAATAGAGGGCAAAATGGATGGAGCAAGATATAAACTAGGGCTGTCCCCGACTAAAACCAATCTTGGTTGACCAACAGTTTTCCGTTTTTTTCGATTGGTCAAAACGTTTTTTCTACATGACAAACCCTATTTGTTTTAATAAATACAACTATATGCATACTGCGCTTGTCTCGTGTTTTATAACTTTCTTAAGTGAATGACACAAATGAGTAACAATCGGCTAATTACTTTATGGAGCCGGAGTTCAAGATTACCTGACAGAAAAAAAACCTTCTCCGTTCCTAGCTCATGCTGCCCTTGCAGATTCTGCCGTTGCGCTTGAGAAGTTGCGGTATGGCCACATAATAGGCTAATGCTTTTATTTGACCACAACCATAACACATTCTAATGTGTAGGCTATGTTTTATTTAATTAACCAGATTGGTCTCATTGGGATTTAAAATATCTTTTGCAAAAAAATAGGCTAACAAATGAATGATCACACATAGCCTAATGTCTTAAATTGTAGCCTAAAGCTGAAAATAAAGTGGCTATAGCCTATAGAAAATAACTTACTCAAGTCGGAGACCATCCTAGTCGTTTCATGTTATGGCACAGGAATACTAGCTTGTCCAAATTTTTGGCAAAAGGCTGCTCCTCGTTTTATTAACAATAAACATTATATAATAATAATTGTAAAAATTAAAGAGACAACTGCAGAATTATCAGTTTCTCTGGTTTTACTATTTATAGGTATGTGTTTGAGTAAAAATGAACATTTTGGTTTTATTCTATAAACTATTGACAACATTTTGTCTCCCAAATTCCAAATATTGCTTGGTCATTTAGAGCATTTATTTTCCATTTCATAATGCAGAAAAATGACAACTGGTCAAAATAAGAAAAAATACTTATGCAGTGTTTTCAGACCTTTAATAATGCAAAGAAAACAAGTTCATATTCATTTTTAAACAACAAAATACTAATGTTTTAACTTAGGAAGAGTTCAGAAATCAATATTTGGTGGAATAACCATGATTTGCAATCACAGCTTTCAGAAAAAGTCTTTCATATTGCTGTTGGGTGACTTTATGCCACTCCTGGTGCAAAAATTCAAGCAGCTCAGCTTTGTTTGATGACTTGTGACCATCAATCTTCCTCTTGATCACATTCCAGAGGTTTTCAATGGGGTTCAGGTCTGGAGATTGGGCTGTTATTTTTTTATTCTGATAATTTTTATATTTAGACAGCTCATTACTGTTGAGTGCAATCATATTATAAAAATTTTAATGCCATCCAAAAAATCTGGTGGAATTGCAAAAGAGGATTTTACATCTGACCAATCAGCAGTGGTTTTTATACTTTCCCTGTTTAAATAAGATTTGGTTCAGGTGCATTACCTAATCAATACTTCATTAAATTAAAATCTATGTTTAGTGATGCTTAATACATTGTGAATTCAACATCTTACACTGAATAAGATGGAATGGCTGCCATCATAAAAAATTATTAATTTTACATTAAAAAAATCTAAGAGATGGAGATGTCCATGCTGATTTAAGAAAATTTGGAGTGGTCTCTTAATTTTTCTAGCTAGGCTAGTTGAATAATCCTTGCTCGAGGGAGAGGTGTTCGATTTTTTATTTATCCTATGGCAAATGTGATCTATCAATCAGTATATCTAGCAATTAGGTTGCTAGCTTGCATGTGAGAGGGAGAGAGAAAGCGCTCTTTATAATATCATAAGTGAGTTTCAATTAAGTCAAACATTTGTCACAATGCGCTTTACAGCAGAACCTGGCCTGAACCCCCACAAAGGCAAGCCTAGGGAAACGATGGCAAGGAAAACACCCTAGGTGGAACAAATAGGAAGAAACCTTAGAAGGAACCAAGGGGAGCCCATCCTCCTCTGACTGGCTCAGGTTCTGAGTTTCTAATGACCAACAACAGTACATATGCATAAGCTTACACCTGATGCAATTTTATTTTACCATTACAGAGAGGAATAGAGTAACCAGGGCACCCAACATAACAGAGTGTGGTTGTTAAAACACCCATCCGAGGGCAGAGAATCTCCTAGGAGTAGGGCACCCCCTCCTCAGAAGCACAGCACCCCCATCCCAGGCAGGGAAACCTCTACAGAGACCACCAGCATTTCCCCAATCCTTGGTTATATTAATGTTAATAATATCTTCTACACGTCACTTATGATGTGGTTTGACTTTAGGTAAAAGAGGTAATACTATTGCTTTGTTACCAAAATAGCAACATATTTTCATCATTCATTGCAGATAGAACCTTATAAAACTGAACCAAAAGTAATATTTTAGAATTATACGGTTTTATCTAAGACTACACCTTCCTATCAAAAACATATTTACAACTTTGCCAGGTTTGACACTACATTTTAGAAACCTTTGAGGTAAGTGACTTCCTGTTATAAAATAATAATACACTGCAAAACAGTTTTGAGATGTAGAAGGTGAAAACATTACCGCTCAATATCTCAAAAGTATACAATTGTCAGATAGAACCCTATAATTCCAAGGTTTCTAAAAAAGGCCTATGCAAAAAAAAGAATTTAAAAAAATATATACTCTTCAAGAATAGCAATTCCACACCAACGCGAACCACTAGTAAAATGTTCATCAGCTACTTGAGTAACAAAGTACATCCTATGTAGAACTTCATACTGCCTTTTGTGGCCTGTATTCCTATCCCTGAAGCACCACATGAAAGTACCTCTTAAATGGTGATTGAACGCTGCTTTGCAATCACGCTCCTCACGTGTGCTAAATTATAAATGCGTTTCTCTCTGCGTGAAAGATCCACAAGATCGCACCATGAGTGGGACGCAATCAAGACAAATTAGCACCAATCTGTTCTGAAGAAAATTAAATGGAATCTTGTTTTAATTATCACACCCATTTTGAAATCTAACATTACAGACTGAACGTCTAGGACTGCTGAAGTGTGTGCTCTCTCTCTCTCTCTCTGCACACCTGTGCAGGAAAGACACTCCTCAAAACAATCAGATGCAGACGGATTGGAATAATACCACACAAGACCAAACATATAATTTAAACTCAAATATAATTTTGAAAATAATCGGAATAAATATTAGAAATGCAAAAAAACTAAACAAAACAAAAAAAGACTTAATTGCAAATGAAACCATGTAGCAATTATCACCAAAACACTGTCTCATATTACTGCCGATGTACACTCTTCATCCCTGGAGCTAAACAAGCCTTTATGCAGGAGTGGCCAATTAATGCCTACATTTGTACTATATCGTGCATTACACGGCTGATACAAGAAGATGGGCAAGGACAGCATAAATATTACTTGGGGAAATTACTTCCAATTAAACTCCCCTTTGGAACATCAACTAATCCACAGGGCTAACACAAAGCTTTGATGTTTTACATCTACAAACTTCAGCTTGAGTCCTGCATGCTCTCCTCTAACTTAACCGCAGAACTCAGCTGATCTTCACTGCCACGTGACCACGTTTTTATGTAGTGCTGTTCATCTATCAACTCAGGTGTGTGAAGGAAAGAAGATGGTAGATCATGTAACTGCACTGTATAAGGAATAGGTTACGGGAGAAAAGTGCATCACAGTACATCACAATTCTGTCACTGGGGTGGTGTCCTGTAAGATACTTATCGTATCCTTAGTTAGCCATGAATAAATGTCACTGTTTAGCTTGGTACCCAAAAGACAAAGTCTGAATTCATAAGTAATGACAGATTAACTTTTAAATATGATATATTTCATGTAACTGCAGGTTCAATTAATTTGCAGGTGGTGTGCAATTCAAATGCTCATGCAACATGTGCCTAAAAATCGAACATTTTGCAGATACTACTTCAGTGCAGTTCTCTGAGGGTATTGTTCCGTATAGAGGTAATAAATATGCATTCTCGAAGACTGTGTACAATACTTAAGAGGGAAAGCATTGCATGCATGTTCTCTCTGAGCTACAAAAGGTACCCTAACTATGCTTTTTACCCTAACTATGTACTGTCTATGAATGGATTGCGAGAGCATAAATCTATAACATATGAGCACGTATCAAATAGGGACACCATCATTTTTCAAATTAAAACATTCTAAAATAAAGTCCAAACATGAACCCCTCTACACAAGGAAAATAATGAATGTCTTCTAAAAGATGGCCAAAACATTTATACATATACAAGTACATGCATTGTACATAATAATGTATTGCATATTGTAAAGAAACCAGAAGTTACAGTGCAGAGGCGAGGCATTATGTGAATAAGGTAAAAAACAGAACTATGCCATAATTCAAGATTTGGCTGCTCTCCAACAAGGCCAACCATCAACTTGGGAAAGTGTTGAGATCCAAAACACTTAACATTTTGATCTCGTTTTGAGAACCAGGAAACAAAGGTCAGCAAAGGCTAAAGTCTCACAGTCTGCACAGTCCTCTCAATTTGGTGTATTCCTCAAGCACTTGTTCAAATCACAGCAGAGTTTCCTAATGTAATGTTCTACACAGGTACTTGGAGGGTTTACTGATACTGTAGTAGAGCATCTAGTGGCTCCAGATTGATTTTGCAGACCTTGTAACATGTTGCAGTAGAGCACACTTGTTTCGAACAGACAGGTTTAACAATATTTGCCATGTGGCAAGATGCACAAAAAAAACCTCACTATTGTTCTCCACCAGCAGAATCTGGACACCACTCAATGCAGTCCGTGCCTTGGGAACAGCTAACCAAGGTACACAATCAATGCATTCTTTCTTAGAGAATATGGAGGTCACCCTGACAGCTGTGTTCCACACTGCAGTCCTGAAGAGATACATCTTAACATTAACACTGGCAGTTCATTTTAATATACAAGTCACAAAATAGAGAAACATCATGTACAGCTCAAAAGCAAAGTGAGGCATAACTCATTATTAGAAAGTCTTCAAGTCAAACAAGTTGTACTACATGCTATAGTGGCACTTAATAAACTTCTCTTTCAACTCTTGTGCACTTTTCCCTTGACTCAGCAGTTCCCCTCGGTACTGTCTTTGAACCTAACATTTGGAGTGGAACAACTGGATCCAATGATGGCAGGCCTTTTCCCCGACAGAATCAAATATCAGCCATGGCAGATCCATGCCAACACCCTCATAGCAGTCCACTCTGCTGACATTAGGAAAGATGGTTTTAATATGAAACTCTCACTCCCAATTCAGTGACATAAAAAGACTCCTTCGATTGAGATTTAACAATGTGTTTATTACTGTGTGAGTCCCGTAACAGACTGCGACAGTTTTGGACCACACCGATGTTATATGGCCCAGAAGTCTCTGAAACTGAAACTGCTTGAAATGGTTTGAGGGTAGCATTCAGCCTGTGTCCTGTTGTGTTCACTTGCATTGTTGCAGTCACTAAGATGAGGACCCGTACCCACCTCTTAGGTTCATGTTATCGTTCTGTAAATCCTAGAATTTAATCCCTTCATCCATGTGCATTAATGATAGGCAACAACTGGGTCTGTGGCTGTGAATTCAGTAGAGAAATCCAAGAGCTGTACCATCTCTTGTTTAGTAGTCTGTATGGAGTGCATTCTGATAACACTGTACTTTGTGTCCTGTAAGGGCCCTGACCCAGATTTACTATCACCCATTGTAGTAATAGATGCATAATCCTGCACAATATCACATTATTGTGGAATGGTTGTGGTTTGGTTATGCCTCATTTTACATTGCACCAATACTATTCAGAATACTTTCATACACAATGGCGATTTTATACTGTGACACCATTCTGGTCATGTTACACTGTAGCACTTTGAAAAAGAAAATGCACATATTTCCCAAAGAGTTATCACAATTTTGTGCAGGAGTATTTAGCCATTGCTTCAACATGATGAATATCACAATATTGTTAAACTTTAATATGCAAGTAGTCTTAACAATAACAATTTTATGCTAAAGGAGATTTTGAGGGGAATTATTTATCTTGGGTCTGTGGGTGAAAAAAACCTTCTATGGATAACAGGGAATTTCTTCATTAAGGTTAATTAAACTCATTCAGTAAGCTTTTAAACTGACATTTTTAAAGACCAGAACAGGAGAAAAACTATTTGTGTTCAAAACAATGCACGAGTTCATGGAGGTGCACACAGATGTCCAGCTTGCCCACATCCTCAACAGCAGTTTCTCTAATGTCAATGCACATTCCTTCAGAAGGAAGGGTCACATGGTTTACCCTGCATGGTAACCCTATATGTTAAACATACAGTAACCACACAGCACAGCAACCACAGCTCCAGGGAACAGAATGTCCTTTTCCAAAAAGCACAGGGGAATTCAGGTCAAATACTGACCCGGTTTGGCCTGATGAATTCAGAAAATGTTCAAAGATCTTATTAGAATTAATTTGTAGTATTTTAACCAATCTCAAATTGTTGAAATGGTCTGTAGATGAAGGATACTGGAAATGTTTTAATTAATACAGAATTCTTTTTTTTTTTTTTACATTCAAAATGTGCAGTCAATGATGCAAACCTCCAAGGCCCCTCTCGCAGGGGCATGTTTGCATCCGAATGTCAAGCCTTTTCAAGAGATGAGCCATGCCAACTTTCAGGAGCTGCCAGACAACTCTCCTCTTGGCATTATTTATGGGTCTTCACATTCCACTGCAATGATACATTGCACTTCTGTGTTGATAATAGAGAGATTTTTTCACTACAGTGTCCATGACTGGTGCCAGGAGCATTTCCAATCATGCTCTGCAGAGTACAACACTCTCACCCCTTTATGAATTTATGACTATGCTTCTGAGCAGAGGCAGTCAATCTTACCTATACCCTGTATTCTCCTACAAAGAAACATGGTACCAAACTTCTGGAAGGCTGTACTCAAGTATTGTTAAGGCTGGTTTTAGGCATCAGAAGTGTAAGGTTAGCATGTATGTTTCTCCTGTAGATCAAGTAATTCTATAACATTTAAAACATAAAACAACTTGCCGTTTCACAGCTTAATTTGTTCCACAAAGGACAAAACATTGCATTAAATATACAAATGTACGGTGAGTGTTTACATAAAGTATTGGAAATACAAAGACCCATGTGGTGACATAACTTAATGAGTGAATATGGCTTTTTCCTCTCCAGTTGAAAGCTCTTAACGGGTTGCTAGCTATCTTTCTGGTATAAGTGGCATATGAATGAAATTTAGAGAGGCATGGGGACTGAATATAGTAGAAGCAATCCAGATCCAATTAAATGTCAAATTTGGTGATCCTATGATGTAACATGCTCTTTTCACACTGAGGTGTGAACACTCAATATAAATTAGTTAAACTCAACTGATTAATATGGAACTATTACTCTAAATTCTGCTTGTCATTGCACAAGAGCGTGTCTTTCATCACAACGCTGAGAACTTCTCTGGGTTTAAAATCATCCAGACAAAACAATTTCATTGTTTTAATTTTGTTTTCAGTTAGGTAATGCATTTAAAGATGGAATATTCTGGAAAGTGTAACTTTAAAGTTGCAATCAACATGTTTAATTGGCTTTCAAATAGACATTTATCTAATTGAGGGCATGATAGAACATATCTATATTCCAGAGAGCTTGTTTATAATTAATGTACAGAGAAACAAATGTTAAGTGATCCATCTGAAGAATGTATGGCATTGGCGACGACAGAGACAAGATTGTATGATTAGTTCCCTACTACCCATTCGCACCCCCGCCCCACTGCTCACTGGCCCTGACTGGCCTAGTGCTATCAGTGACATCAGACAGAGAGGGCAGTGCACTCAATAAAAATGAAGGGGGAGTCCGGGGGGAAGCACAGTGAACCCGGTTGCCTATCACATATTCACTTTTCATAGGTGAAACAGTTACACATGAGAGAGAATGCCGACCCAAGCAAAGTTGTGGTGAGGAAAAAAATAATAATTTAAGGTTGGCAAAGGCTCACAGGCTTAACACAGAAATAACAAGGGGTTTCATGCAACTCCAGGGCTTGCATGCTTTAAGGTCAACAGCAGACAGAGGAAATGTTTGAGTGGAAATGTGGCTACATTAGTTGAATGGGAGAACAATGAAAACATGTAGGCAAGGTGCTTTTAGACACAATATTGGTAATACTGTCCGGATCACATCTGTCAGGCAAGGTGATGGCACTAGGAAGAGCTTTGCGGCAGGAAACGCCGCCCTGCAATGGAGCCCCAAGCTTCTGGCAATGCCGCATTCGTGTGGAGGGCAACATGAACCTGATGAATTTGGCTATTCCTATACCTATACTGACTGCTTTTTTTATTTTTATTTTTTTCATGTATTTATCGCTTTTGATCCAAACACAGCAACAGTTTTGGGAACCATTTCTTCATATTTATACTGGATGTGGTCATATTCATAGTTCTAACAAATGTGAGTCCATCCTTATCATATACCTAGTACCTTGTAGTATCTTTGGCATACATGGCAGGTGAAAGAATATGGTTTAGACCTTGTAGCTTTATAAGTACTCAACAGTACACTGATGCTAGCATGCCAAAAAAAAAAATTCTTTGTTAGTTAGTTTATTTGACAATTAAAAAAATAAATAGATATACAAAATGCGAACACACATACCCTTGATACATGACATCACATTAATGCAAACTGCAAATTGCCGAGGATAGCACAAAGAAGTTGGCAAAAAGCCAACTCGTTTCCACAGTGGTCCTCTATATGGCAGCAAGCAGAAAAAGTCAAGCATGCTTAACACTCCATAAAAGATCATAAATAAATAAATACATCACAAAACAATCAATCACGTAATTCAAGTTTTTTTAAACTAGTGGTTATTTCCCATGATGGCGTAAAGAACCTCCCTTAAATAGCATATTCATTAAACTTGACTTTAATGAAGCCAAAGTTTCACCTTTTTTTCACTGGAGGATAGGAAAAATAAAAGATACTAAAATATTTCAGATACAGAGTCTGTAAAGAATATTGTAATGCGTTAATTATTGATGTCATACATTGTTGGAAAGCTTTGGAATTTCCAATAATTATTTAAAAACCAATTGTATTATTTATGAAAGATATCGTATATATTAAGTATATGTATATATATATACATATACAGTATATATAAATGTTACAATTTATTACAAAGATATCATAAAATGCATACAGTGCTTGCAGCTAGGAGTCACTTGCACGTATGTACTTACAGCTATGTACAGTATTGTACAGTATCTCCAGCTATATATTTCTTCATTTTTATCTGGGGAATATAAAACAGTGACAGACCTTAAACACCATCCATGTTTGCAAAAATGTCAACAAACATTGTGAGAAACTTGAAGATTTAATCTCACCTTGAGGTTGCTTAAAATCATGAGTGAGCAAGGTGAAAAGTTTTCATATCACATACAGTGCGCCCTTTTAAAATCAAGCCTGAAATGAAAGCATATTAAATCAGACTTTTTGCACCTTTGTTCCACCTTTGTTTACCCTACAACTTCAAAGTGATCAAAACATTCTAAAAAGTTTGGAAAATGAATTATAAAAATAAAAAAATAAAAAATAGAATAACTTAGATAAGTAAAAACCCCTAAAAGCTTATCATACCAATTGTAAACTAGATCAGGAGTAACCAATCACCTTCCAGATTACACATCAAGCTAATTGGCCTCCACCTGTGTTCAATTGTAGTGATTCTGATTACTTCAGAATAAAATCAACTGCTCCCAGAGGATTCCACTGATGGGTAGTATTTCAGAGTAAAGAATCCACCATGAGCAACAAGGAGCTTTCAAAAGAACTCTGGAATAAAGTTGTGAAAAGGCACATATCGGGAAATGGGTATAGAAAGATTTCAAAGGCCTTAAATGTCCATTGGAGCACAGTGAAGACCATAATTAAGGAGTGAAAGGTGAATGGGTGCACCAGGACCTTGCCTAGATCAGGCCGTCCATCCAAGCTGGATGACCAAGCAAAAAGGAGACTGATCAGAGATCAATGGCATCTATGAAGGAGCTAAAACACTTTATGGCAAAGAGTGGTCAATGTGTGCATGTGTCAACAATACAAAAATCTCTCCACAATTCTGGTCTGTATGGTAGGGTGGCAAGAAGGTAGCCACTACACAAGTTCATATTCAGTATTCATGCTTGAGGTATGCAAAAAAACACTGAAGATTCTGAAGCCACTTGGCAAAAATTGTTGTGGTCAGATGAAACCAAGATATAATTTTTTTGCCTAAATGCAAAATGTTAGGTTTGGTGAAAACCCAATACAGCACATCACCCAAAGAACACAATCCCTATTGTAAAGCATGGTGGTGGCAGCATTCTATTATGGGGGTGTTTCTCGTCAGCAGGGACTGGGGCACTTGTCAGCATAGAAGGGAATATGGATGGAAAAAAATACAGAAAAATTTGAGGAAAACCTGCTGCCTTCTGCAAGAAAGTTGAAATTGGGGAGGAGGTGCACCTTTCAGCATGACAATGACCCAAAACACACAGCTAAAGCAACAGTGGAGTTGCTAAAAAACTAAAAAAGGTGGCCTCATCAGAGCCTGGCCTAAATCCTATTGAAAACCTGTTGAATGAAGAGCGCAGTCCATCGACGGTCCCCACACATTCTGACTGAGCTTGAACAGTTCTGTAAGGAAGAATGTGCAAATGTTGCCCAATCTAGGTGTGCAAAGCTGAGAGTCAAAGAGTGCATATACCAAGTAATAACTCAGCAGGGTGTAGACATATCAATTCAAGTGATTCTAGTTTTTTTTTTTTTCAATTAATGTTCAGAAATTTGGGGATTTTTTTAAACATCTAAGTTGTAGGGGTAAATGTGTAAATAAAGGTGGAAAAGGTGATTTCATATGTTTTAATTTCAGGCTGTAAGGCAACTAAAGGTTTTTTTTTTTTTTTTACTTCAATGGGGCACTGTATGTACATTTCTTCATTTTTACAATACTAGCAGTTTTCAGTGAACTGACAACAAAGGTAAAATATATCTCTGCCTTCTTGTTCCGTTCTTCCAGAATGAATATGCTGAGACACGAAAAAGATTCATGCTTTTGAATTGTCATATTATACTCATACATATTTAATTAAGCATTCGTTTCTGAAGCAGTGGTCATTACCATGACTGACCATGGGAAGTCATGCATCAGGTCTCCCCAGAGAGAATTGGTTGTCACCATGCAGTTGCTATCACGATCAAGACGGATATCAAAACCATGCAGCTTACAACAATGCAGAATATAAAACAATTCAAGAAGAAGGGAACTATTTTTATATAATGTATGCAGGTATGGCCAATCCAGATGTAAAAATAGGTTGCACAATGTGACAAATGACAAAGATGTAAAAACACAGCAATGCAACCTGAAGGATAATTACATTGCTATTTTTGCCTGAAATAAATATTTGAATATTTCTGTTAATCATGCACTGTGCACAGATTTTTTTGTTGTTGATTATAATAATGACTGATAATTGTTATAATTAGTAATTATCCTTCAGCACATTTAAGAGGAATTTTGATGATTGTGCCAACTTCAGTGCAGGAGTATTCACAGTATATTTTTTTAAACCAATATCAGAAAATATATTTTTCCTTAATTGCATGGGCAAGCATTTGGACATTCTAGACACAATACATTTGCTTTACATTTATTGAATAAAACCACCACATACTAACATATTAAAAGAGTAATTTTATTTTTTATCTTTTAATATTTTTTTTTAAATTTCCAAACATTAACCATGAGGTTCTACCTCAGGGATTAGATTGTAGATTCAAGTTTCACTTAAACCTGATTCATAACGTGTACTGGCCTTTACGTTAAAATTAGCAACAATTATTAGCTAAATTACAACAAGAGTCGATAGGGAAAGAGTGGATGGTGCCAGGTTTATAAAAGCAAGTAGTTATTTCTCTTATTTTTATGCAACCCTCAGTAGCCTATTGATTGTCACATAAATTATATAAATTCAGACATACATGTTTTATTTATAAGAACAATAAATGTTTACAACTTTTTTTACTTTTTTAAAATTATTAAATCGATTATTAACTTTTGGTGTGAAGTGTAATCATGCCTGTAAGCATGATGTACTCTTCCTAATCCAGAAGGTTAGAATGTGTAACTACACTTAAATACAGCAATAAGGCAATGGGCATTCAACTTTCCTCTTTGCAACTCCAGCCACTCACTCTAAATTTCTGGAAATTGATCATTCAATGATGATGGCAATGTAGTGTAATGGTTAGAGAGCTGGGCTTGTAACTCAGAACTGCAGGTTCAATTCCCAGGTGGGGCACTGCTGTTGTACCCTTGAGCAAGGTACTAAACCTGAATTGCTTCAGTAAAATATCCAGCTGTATAAATGGATGGTATGTAAAGAAATGTAAACTGTGTAAGCCGCTCTGGATAAGAGTGTCTGCTAAATGCCTAAAATGTAAAATGTAAATGTATCATTAATTAATCTTTTGGGACAATATGGAATATTGGCAAATAAAAAAAGAGTTTGCTCATGTTCTGCTCATTTGCTGTACAAATGTATCTGTATTTGTCCTTTGTTCCATACAATACATAGTTCTGTAGTGCTCCTTGGAGTTTCCAAACCTAAATACAGTTGCTTATCAGATTGTGGCTACCCTGTGTTATCCTATGCAGCAGAACTTAAGATTCACAGGGGCATTTCCCAAATGTAGAGTCAACAAAAATGATTTGGAAAAAGTCCAGTTCCAGTTGACTTAATGAAACCCTGGACCAATTCAAAACCGGGCTAAGAGAAATGGACAAGCTGCATGAAACCACACCATTACAAACTCCAAACCTGTAGCGCAAAGAAGCTCACAGAGCCTAATCTGCTTATAAGCGTTCACAACTCTGGAAAGAAACAACCTGTAGGAATTACTTTAGAACCACATCCACTACCCTGCAATTTCAAGCGAAATCATGTGAAAAGGGGACATAAACACTTCTAATGGAGCATTACCAACACCTGCCACAGCCCTTAATTAATGTGTCCTATCACCTCCGCCAGCGGAATATGGTTGGAGCTTCTACAAAAGACTCTGGGCCTCCCTGGTAATCGGAGTACTGCCTCTGTTGAGACGGAGAGAGAGGGGATATATCTGCTTTAGTTTAGCTCATTCAAAAAGTGCTCAGAGTGCAAGAGCTAGCTTTGATCCCTGAAGAGCCATCATAAAGTGTGGGGTCAGATAATGATAACGTTGCCGCTGCCACCAAAAATGTCCTCATGTAGGATTATCGTTGCAGACACTCGCTGTAAAATAGCCATCGCAGCGGTCACCTGAATACATGTTCAATGCACTGCTATTTAAATGGAAAAAATTGCATTTGCACTTCAGCATGTCAGCTATATATCCGCTTCACAGATCATGTTCCTTAAATCCAGGAGTGAAGTCTTACTGTCAAACTGAAATGGATCATGGCGTACATTCAGACAGGCATCAATACATCCTTTTTGTCAAAGAGCTTTAGCGGATAGACAGATTGTTATGCACGTGCTCCAAGTGGCATACATACAAAATCACATCTGTATTTACTGTGTTAGAAACTTAACATGTTTGTTGTAACTAAGATGCTTTTCAATTTCAAGCACTTTCTCATCTGAGAAGTCATGTATTTATGCCAACATCTAATCCGGATGGGTTGAGATATATACACCATACTAATATGCAAATACAGCATAATAATAGCCTTTGAGAGCGACATTACTTTTCATCAAATTATTTTAAATTAGGGACCCACCGATACAACAACAGCCTGGTACTAATGGCCACAATAAGCATTACCAATATTGTCAGGCTTGGAGATGCCTATAATAAACAAATAATGTGTTGTGCTAGCAAGGAACCCTCAACTTTAGTCACCTTTAGTCACTTTCTGTATATTCTTAACATTCCTATTCAAAAAGTGTTGTTTTGTTTTGTTTTTTACAAAACAGCCATTTGGTTTTTGATAAAAACAACACTGGTTTGTATTAGTTAAATATGAATATGACACCACAGTACATAGTATATTTAGTATACATTATTTAGTTTACATGTGTATTTTTTATTTTTCATGTTTTACTGATGGCTCACAAGCAAGAAATGATGAGTAGAATATTTGCTGATATTACAGCCATCGTGTTTCAGTGATGGCCTCTCAAATTGTGCCAAGCAATGAACATTTGTGAAGATAAACTTGTGTTAGATGTTCCCAGGTGCATTGGGTTCCTTCATGCACACGTTTTTGGAATATGCTGTGACAATGCCTTTTTGAACATTTGTTGCAAAGTGTGTGATTTTACCCATGCACCTGGGGCTGCTCCTTGTTGGGGTTGACACCAAATTAAATTAACATTACACATGAGACATCTTTCATTGACAGGGTAAAACTCTAAATAAAAGAAACCAACACTGAAGGAATGAATGATGGACAAAGCCCAGTGTTAATTTAGAATCAGCTTGCTCATTTTATTTTCAGGATATATACTGTATATATACATTTTTCTTTTTTTTCTTCCAGGATTGAGTTAACTGTGGCCCCTTGAACAGTTATTCATGCTCTGTGTCGTCTACCTTATTACTACGTTTTAGTTTGGTGGTCTTTATTTTTTAGGCTTGTAGTTCTCCTCTGCCACCCAAAATAAATATAATTACTGTATTATTTTAAATAATAAAATCGTTCTCAAATCATTGCTCCAAACAATAGCAATATTACAGTAACTTGCATCATACTACTATTCTCATAAAGTCTTAATATAACCTGTAAAGTCTTAATATAACCTGCTATTTATATTACTGTGTGACTACTCCACAGGGGAGCGGCAGATCCACATTATGCCATAGCTTCACATCTAAGGTGGAGTACAATGGAAAGTTGGTATCTGTTGTCTGGTAAAGAAGAGATAAATGCTGAAGATTGGTTGGGGTGTGGTGGGGCTTGGGGTACGTGGAAATGAACACATACGACTGCTGTATTTCAAACATTTTCCCTCTCAGCAGCAATAAGTGATTCTGGAGAAGAGTTTCTGCATCGCTTGGAGCAACTAAATTCACTTGGATGAAACCCAGCTGATCATGATTGTTCTCATCTGTGGAATTAAGTATAGATGGTCTTTGGCACTGACTATTCTGCAAATGTCCATTTCATTTTGGTAACGTAAACACCTTAATAAGCTCTTGAGCAGAGACAGACTTCCTATCAAGGCCTTTCTACCTTTTCCTTTGAGGGAAGGGGAGGAGGGGCACATTTCTGAATGTTATTCATTACAAGGGAATTTTTATGGAGACAGAAATATCATATATTTTCCCCATTGTTGCACTGTTGCTAAAAATTAAAATGAAATAGTATCCCGACAATGCTGTTGCAATACAATGGGAACAAAAATGCAAAGATGTGTGTGAATGCATGAATAATGCTGCTTCGCCAATATGCTGACTGCATGCATGCATGTTTAAAGGATGGTATATAAATACTTTGTACAGTCGACAAAACAATTAAAAAATATCCTTCCTGCCTTTGGGGAACCTGATTCATTGCTGAAGTACACCAGCTATGTCACTATGCCATTAGGCTGTGAGATCACTTAGGCATAGGTAATTGAGTAAGACTAAATAAATCTGTACCAACTCTGAGGAACAACAGGGCTGCGATGATTACATGATTGTTCATGGACATATGCTGTTGAAAGCAAGAATGACCACATGCCATGAGAAGGATACAGTTGGAACAGTGCACATTAGTTATACATCCATACTTATTAAGAAGTGAATATTTACAATATGTAATGTTTATCCCGGCTGTTTTGTCAAATGTTTTAGCCACAATTATAATGCATGACTATGTATGAGATGCAAAAAATACATTTCACAACTGCGGAAAATAAAGTTGTTCTAATTTTTACTAAAATTACCTTCCAACACTTCATCAATTGTCACACTCATAGCCATGGCTACAGAACACAGCACATAGAGTCAATCTCTATGGCCAGATCTGAAGCAGTACCATCTTAGAACCAACAGGCTTTAAGCAAAGAAACCTATTCGGAGTTTGTTGCTGTTAATCACAATCTATTATCCAAATAAAACATGCAATCTTTCCTGAAATTTGACTCATAAACGCATTCCCATCATTAACAGCCAATACCGGAGTGAATTACTTCCTTACCAGTATTTCCTATACTCAAACAGGCACTCAGAAACTGTGTACACATGTTTAAACGCAGCATATTTAATGAACACAACAAGTATGTTCCAGGATTGAGTTGTCTGTGTGGACATAATCTTACAGTTGTAAAAAAAAAAAAAAAAAACCCTGAAAAGAGACCAACTCTCAGTGCAGTATAGCTTTGACACTGCAACTTGGATGGATATTACATTCCAATATACTGGTTTGCAGGATCTGTCAGATTTGGTGACTGACAAAAAGCCTGTTACAGTAAGTCTGTGTCAATGCATTTTATTTTGTTTTTACCACTTTCCTCCCAGGACTGATGATGAACTGTCATTTAAAATCAGCTTGTCTCTTTCCCCATAGTCATTCCACATGTCAAAGGAACGTGTCTAAATTAATACATTTCCTGACAGGTTTGATTCTTTTTTTGAACATTTTCATGCTGTGGTATTTTTTGCACTGCAGAAGGAAAGCTTGAAATTCAGTCCTGCAAACAAGATTATTAAGTGAAAATGTTGTTTTCTAACCTTGGATGAAATTATGATATAAAGTTATGAATCAAATATGAACCCTGAATTATATATAAATACATGAAATATTTACAGTAGACTCCGTTTTTATTCACACCCTTGATAAAGATGAACAAAAGAGATCGTATTAAATAAACTATATACGTAATGAGGTATATTTTGTGCTCAAAAATGCAGAAAAAACCTCTAATACTAATATAATTGTTTATAAAAACATATTTTGTTTTATTAATATTTTTTTTCCAGAAAACATCCAGATCACAATTAATCACACCCCTAACTATTCTTTTAAATTTAATCCAACAAAAACAAATCTTCATAAACATACTTAACTTCATAAAATAAACTTATGGATAGACTTATAGTTCAATAGAAGGTTATGGAACTATATAGTGGCCTACAATGGTTTCCTGTTTCCTTAGGGTATAAACGGTAACACGTTTGAAATACTGTGGTCAGCCATCATCATGGTGAAAGGCAAAGAACTCCCTGAAAGCATCAGGCAAAAAGTCATTGACCTGTACAGATCAGATGGCTACAAAAAAATCACAATCAAACTTCAATATACCACTCTCCACTGTTGTGCCAATTATTAGGAAGTTTAAGGCTACTGGAAGAGTGGCTAACCTCCCAGGTAGAAGACGCAAGTCTATCTTGGCCCCACATGTAGTGAGAAGGATGGTTCAAGAGGCAAAACGAAGTCCAGGGGGCACAGTTCAAGATCTCCAAAACAACCTGTCATCTTGGAGTTACAAGGTGTCTAAAGCTACCATTCAATGATGCCTACATAACAATGGTCGTATGGCAGAGTTGTAAGAAGGAAGCCTCTTTTGAAGACAACTCACTGAAAAAGGCATCTTGAATTCGCCAAACTACATCTGAACTAAAATTGGAACCGTGTCTTGTGGTCAGATGAAACAAAAATCGAGCTTTTTGGACATGCACATCAGCATTATGTTTGGCGTCCAAAGAATGTAAATAATGTTGAAAAGCACCTCATGCCTACAATGAAACATGGTGGTGGATCTTTAATGCTTTGGGGTTGTTTTGCATCCACAGGCCCTGGGGCCCTTATTAAAATAGATGGAACCATGAACTCCAGTATGTACCAAGACATTTTGTCCAAAAGCCTTGTTCCCTCTGCCAGGAAGCTTGGCCACAGTTGAACCTTCCAACAAGACAACGATCCCAAACATACGTCCAAAGCAACTAGAGCAGAGCACAAGATCAATGTCCAACTAAATATTTGTGCTTATTTTGTGGTTATATATTTTTTTGTAACACAAAAAAGCAGTCCAAAAATGTCAACCCAATAATCTTAAGAAACTAGAACAATTCTGCATGAATAAATGGTTGAGGATCCCCCCCAAGAAGTTCCATAACCTCGTACGACACTACAGAACTACTTGCTGTTAGAATGGCCAAGGGAGGAATCACAAAGTACTAATAATGGGTGTGAATATTTGTGATTCTTGATTTTTCTGGGGGAAAAAATTATAATTTGTGAACCATTCGATTTTGGTGCATGCCAATCCATTATTATTAAAGAATACAATTTTCTGCATTTTGTGAGCCTAAAATAAAGCCAATTGTTTAAATAGTTAATTTTATATGATCTCTTTTGCTCATCTTTATTAAGGGTGTGAATAAAAACTGAGTCTTCTGTAGCTAGCAGACAAACCACTCTGTCTTTCTCCTGCCAGATGGCTGGTCTGTGTTTGGTTAATACTTGGATTGGAGACTTCCTGAGAAAACTATGTTGCTACTGGAAGTGGTGTTATTGGGCCAGTTGGAAGCGGTCTTCTCAAGCAGGAAAACAATGCTCCTATGCAGTGACAGGGACACTGTGCTGTAGGAGACACAGCCTTTAAATCAGACATTAAACTGGAGTCCTGACTAGCTGTGGCCATTAAAGATCCCATGGCACTTATCATAAGCAATAGGGGGTCCTTGGATGTCCTGGCCAAATTCCCAACCCTGCTTGCTCAATCTGGCCATTTAATCGCACCCCAGTTTAATTGGTAAATAAGTTGTGAACGTCCTGATGCAAAATGGCTACAATGCATCACCCAGGTGGATGCTATTAGTTGTGGTTGAGGTGAGCTTCATACAATTGTATACAAATGTATCTCTTTGGTCAAATTTGAGCACGTCTGTCTACTGAATGTTTGGTCATTCAGGGAAAGAAATAAAAGTCTAACAAATTCTCCCATAGGCAAAAATGTACGGTAAGGTCAAGAGGTCATTGATTTGATATGGAGTGACCTTTTTTGTACTTTCCCTACAGCCTAATCTGTAGAAAGCTTCATTTGAAATCATTTGTGGGCCTCTCAGAATAAGGTCTATAGTACATGCTTAAAACTGTGGAAAATGACTTACATTTATTTAAAATATAAATGGATAAATGACCATACCACTTCTGTATTCCTGAGAAACATAAATGCCTGACATTTGGAGGAAAATATTGTACTGTTGTGAAACAACAAATAAAACGTACTTGACATTTTTATATCGAGCCATAATATATAGCAGGGGTGGCCAACCCGCGGCTCCCGAGCCGCATGCGGCTCTTTGCCTGGTTTCATGCGGCTCTTACGTTCATATCGAAGTTTGTGTTTTTTTTTTATGTGCGTGTTCGCTTCGCTTGAGTTCAATACGGTATTTTTGTCAAACGCGCACCGCTCGCAAAATTTCAGAAGACGAAAAAAAACACAGTTAGGGCAGCGGTCCCCAACCTTTTTTGCACCACGGACTGGTTTCATGCAATTTTTTTATTCCTCTTACACCCCCCGGTCCCGCGAAATAAATGAACAGGTTTTATTTCGCGTGTAGCACACACACCCCCTGTGTTACCGCAAGAGTGATGTGGCTCTTTGCGGTAACACAGCAAAAAAATTGGCTCTTAGTCTCTGACTGGTTGGCCACCCCTGATATATAGTATAAGTTGTGTAGTTCCGCCCACAACCAGGAATTTATTGATATTATTGGTCAAAATAGCATGGTGCTAATAACGTAAAATGGAAATGTCATAGTAAACTTGCAAGATGTCACTGCAGCCCACTAGAATAAAGACCACTGCCCTTTGAGGCAGCAAGATTGCTGTAGAATCAACCAAAGCCAATCAAACAGACTGACATACAAACATTTTTCAGTTCTCTGAAATTCAGACTTGGATATGTACATTATCCAGGACTCTAGCCCAGCATTTTCCACTGCCACCAAAGTTGGTAGCACCAGCACATGAATTCTACACACCAAAATGTAATGTTAAATATAATATTTTCTATGACACACACAATTTATGAATGTTAAATTTAACAACTATTTCAGCTGTACTGAGGTTAAGCATCTGGATTTCTTCCTTACTCACTGTGGTTTATATTTGTAAAACAATAAAACGTTTCTTTTGAACTATAAAAATAACACATCTGGAATACTTATTTACCTAAATGAATAACAGAAAAACGGAAATTTCCAGATTATGGCAGGCCTTGTTTTATAGACAGACGGTCCCTCTGTTTTTGTATTGTAGCCTACTTAAAGAGAAGGCCAGCTCGCAATCATGGGGAAATGGTTACAACACGATAACAAGGTCTGGACACAGAATTGCCTACTTATGAAAATTCTAATTCCAAGTAGCTTATTGTAGCATTAGCAGCAGTTACTGTACGGTCTATGAACAATATTCTTTTTTTTTATTTTTTATCCAGAGGTTGTGTTAATCCTGATTCAGGATTGTCGCGTCTTTTTGTTTAGAATTTGTTTATATGACCTGTAAATATGACCTGCAATTATTCAGCTGAAAGTATATTATAACTAGATGTAGTAGCTATGCGTTTTGCAGGCTTATCTTGTTTCATAAAAAACTCTGCAAAATACTGCTGTCAGGTCACCATGTATGACTAAGTTCTTACATGGTTGTTTTTTTTGGTTTGTTTTCTGAAACATTGTTCAGACACAATATTAGGAGGCTTAAGCTAAAGTAAACAGAAGAATGATAGTCTACATCACATTTCTTATTTCAGATGGGCGTTGTTACCATCTTGCTAGTTTTACATGGGTAGGTATTTATTATTATATATTTTATAATTATTTGGTATTAATTTCTATTTTCTTACAGTAGCGTTGGAAATTATATACATTTCACAGCACAACCAGACAGCTTTCCTGGCACACCAGTTCAGTGGTCTACACAGTTGCCAGTAACTTGAAAGAATGAGGGGATTTATTTTAGCATGAGGTTGAATTGAATTGCATTGCTCATGCAACAATGTGGGGCTTGGCTGAGTTTTGAACAGTAAATTGTAGCCCACAGTTAAAGTGGTAGGTAGCTAGCTATACAATCACTCTTTAGCCAGAAACAGTCAGGCTAGCTTGCTACAGAAGCTATAACAAGTCCCTACTACAAAATGTAGGCTAAGTGTCAAGTGTAGCCTACAAAGTTGTCTTTTATTTTTTGGGAGGGGGGGGTTCAGATTCTTCCTCCCCGCCCCAATTTGGTGGCCAAATATACCCACGTCTATGTCAACTATATCCCGTTTCCTCGTACTATGAGTTTGCCATCTGCAACTCTGGGACTGGCAGCGCCGAAGGCAAACTGAACCCGCCAAGCTGTTGACTGTTACTCCGATACACACAGAGCCACTTGCACAGGGTGAACTCATGCTGGCTTCTCTCCCCCCTCCCTCTGGGGCGGACAGACGATTGTCACCCCTGAGCGGAACTCCCGGCCAGAGCCGGGCTGGCGTAGCCTGGGCTCGAACCCACAAAGTTTAACATTTTATATAATATATTGTAGCGAATTCAGGGAGCAGCAATCAGGAGTTAATCTGGCTAGCTAGCTCTTTCGTTACTGGCTTGCTACACATTATTTGAAACTAGTTAGCTGGCTAGCTAGCTTGTAAACTGTGCCATCTGTGATTTCACCAGCTTTATACCTTTATAGCTAATGTAAGCATGCTTGTGATTATCGACTGGGGTAAACAAGGTCAGTTGCTGATTTCAGCCATAAGTATGTTGAAATCCAATATCTGCACTGTTTGTCCATGGACATTAGGTTAGTGCAGGTGATGCATAGTCCTCTTGATTTTTACGGTCACAGGTGTGCGACCAAACATTTTTGGTTGCATGCCTGACAAAATTGGACACAGACTGGAGCCCTGACATTATCACAGCAGTGAATGAAATATTGGTCCTGCTGTTTAGGACCTTGTAAGTCCCTTTGGATAAAAGCAATTTTGCTAAATAACAAATTTGTACATTGTAATTGCAAATTATACCAATGCAGGGAGCCCTTCATATAATTTTAAACTACCTGGAATGAATAAAGTTCATATATTTCTGGCTGGACATGTCAGCTAAAGGTCAGGAAAAACCCAGGTAAGATCCTGTCATATTTGACAGCGAAGCATGCTGCTATCTGAATTACTAACAACACCTAAGATTTCATTTCAATGGGGTATCTGTATCAAGAGTACTTTCCTCTTGGACTACACCTCCTCAATTGCTCACATAAGGATGATGTTCCAAACCTCTGCTGATGAACCCCTAGTCATTACTCTCAGGTCAGGAATTCTGATTGAAAAGTTAACCTCTATTTTTGTGGCACTGTCGGGTTTGTCATGAACAAAGAGCTCAGCTACAAGCAGCACTACTTCAAAGCTTGCATCATAAAGAGAAAGGTATTCACAGATTAGTCTCTCACATATTACAGTGTTTTCAATCTACTTCTTTCCAGTTCATATTTTAGGCAACCTTAGCCTTGGATATGAACTATGATCATATAAAATGTTCTGCATGATTAGGAGAATTATGCAACTCAGCTAACACATCAAGAGGAATTATTTAATTGTGACCAATTACTCTGATTACCACATTTATAAATGTATTATTATTATTATCATCGTTACTGTTATTATTTTTATCATTATTATTGTTGCTATTATTATTAAATAAAGCAACTATTCTACATAATTCAAAATGGACAAGATCTTTTTTTAATCATATTTGAACGGATAACATAGATATTAATGTCATCAGTGTGAAAACTACAATTTTTAGCAGATAATTCAATATCTGCTGCTTATGTCTTTGCAGGCATGTTTGTAATGTATCATTAACTCAGAATAGCAGACTATGTTGGGCTCTGCACTTGACCTCCTTAGGTGCTGCAGCTATCACTTTATCAGAGATTTTTAATTAGAGTGCACTGCATATGCTTTAAACTACCCAAACAGATGTGCGGTGTCTTCCCCCCGACCGTTCTCTCTTGTCAGGGTGTGGAAAAACTCCACACTCTCAGGTTGTTTTGCTTTTCTTTATAGGTCAAGCCACAGAACAAACATGTCAATCTTTTTAATTAAGTCAATACCTCAAACCTGTTTCACCAGCTGCAGAGGTAAACAAAACCTCAACCCTGAGAGACCCTTGGGTGCTGTTATCAGGATAGTATTATTTGCCTCTGGTCAATTTGGGTAACTTGGTAGCTTTAAATGATGCAGACTGAGACACACCGAATGAAACAATTCCACAGGAATCAATATATGCAAGGAGTGGGGGGGAAACTTAGTGAAGCTTGTGAACTTTGTGCATCGTCAAGGGAAAGGAGTAGTCGGTTCCGCTTTTACAGCAAAGACAAATGTTTTCCTACTTTGATTTGCCCTTAACTTAGCTATTGTAAGGAAAGCACCAGTCAGGGAACATATCCCCCTATCATTTTGCATCCCTGGATTAGGCTCCGTGGGACCATTTTATAGGCTTCAATGAGATAAGCTGAATAAAGCTGTATTTAAACATTTGGAACTAGATTATGGTATGTCACAAATAGAGGCCTTGTGGACCTGGTCAGGAAATTGTAATTGGATGATACTTCTACCAAAGCACTGATTTCAAATGCAGCACTGCTCAACATGACTATAGTAGCTCCTATAATTGTAGCCTGTTTCTAGATTTTTTTCCCCTTATGAATTTGGGTATTGCCAACAGAGTGCATGCAGAAATATCATAAAGTTACATTTCCCACAAAGGACTTTGGTCAGGTTTACTCACATACGAAACAGAGTAGGCTGGGAACAGTCATGAAAGCTTGGACTTGGTCTCAAACGCAAGAGCTTGTTATTATTCCTGAGGAGACAGACAACAAAGATTATAAATTATTACAGGGTACAGCATTTTCCACATACTCTTGCTCTACAAACTTTTAACATAACTATACTTGTACTGAACATAGTTCTGTATTCTAATTAGGTATCAAGTGCAGTTCATAACATTCAATTGAACTGATATTTAAACATCCACTTGTTTGTGTTCAATACAGTTTCGCTTGTACATGCCACTAGGGCTTTGCTACATTTGTTTTAGTTGTGTTAATGTTGTTCAGCATGCAGCCCAGTTAGGCCCTCCGAGATGCATCAACTCATTTGTGAATTGACATTCACGGAATACTACAAACAGAGAGTAATTAGATATCATTATACAGAACCAACACTGGGAGCACATGCAAGTGGATTATGAAATTAACTGAATTGTGCAATTATGTAAGACAGCAAATGTTATTGTAGTCTAAGTGTATGTGACCCATTTTCAATAACAAATACAAATATGAAGTAGGCACACAACCAATCAAATCAGAACACCAACAGTTCAGTGTGCTTGTTGATAACATAAGCACAATCAATGCATCCAGCTAACATGGTTCAGCAGTTTTTCAACGACCCCAAATACAACGCCACCTTGACCACCTTCACAAAACAATCACTGTATAAACACTATATTTCAAGTTGTGCAAACCAGTAACTGTAAAAAGTTAGAAGTTCATTCTTAAGGGGAGCCAATGGTACAGCTGGAAAATAAGCTTGGTCTCGCCAAGATGAAAATGACTGATTGTGTAAACACCATGGCCCAACAAATGGGCCAATGCGTTTGGAACAATGGCACGGCATATGTCCCAATGAGATATATATTATGTTCCATCTTGAATTGAAAACAGCTGGTATCATTTAGACCTACAAATACACTTTAAAACATTGGCAGGCTTGGCCAAAATCTCTATGCTTACAGGCTGTTAAAGAAAACAAGGATTTTTAAGTGTAATATAATCAAGGTTCAATATTTACATGATATGCCTGATAGCCCAGAGCAATCATAACACTAATTTGCGATGCTAAGTAATAACAATAAGGTTTCCCACTTGCCTACAAGCTTTTAAAAAGGTTATTACTCAGTGTTTTGGAGGACTACTTCTCGAAACATTTTTGATTTTGTGGAAAAAAATGCACAAGATTACTGCAGCAGGCCTGTTCACAGAATTTCTCCATCAGAAAAATGCACAGGAGACTCTCCCTCTCCTAATTCTATTCTTGACTGCAATTGTCAAGCTGTCAATTTACACAAAATGCATAGTGCGATGGCTGAACCACTGACTACCACAAGTATTGTAGATCGAAAGTGGTTAAGAACAAAGGGTGGGCACTTTTCTTTCAGCATGTACGGTTTGTCATTTTGGCAACATCTAGTATAATAATACTCACATACACTCATCACTAGTGTAGGCTTACTAAATTAGACAAAATAAAAGCAACAGTATTATGGATTGTACTCGCATTCTGCTCGTTTTCATATTTTGAAAAATCTAGATGTAGTACAAAGTCAGAGAAAGTTCTGTGTGTGCATAAAACAGTTTAGGCCTGCAAACAACATGGGTAAATACAGTCTTCTACAAGGTCCAAAATTTGACTATTGTATAATCATTCATTCATTATCTAAACCGCTTATTCCTGGTCAGGGTCGCAGGGGGGCTGCAGCCTATCCCAGCATGCATTGGACGAGGCAGGAATACATCCTGGACAGGGCGCCGATCCATCGCAGGACTATTGTATAATATTTTGAATAATTTACTATTCTACAAGCAGATAATGAACAGACAAATACATGTTGCTTATGGTTTGGTGCTTATTTTTTCTTTATTTCAGCAGTATTTGGTGATTTATTCACAGTATGTTTGAACCAAAGAGAAGACTGTAAAAATAATTATCCTGTAGAGTCATAATCGTATAAATTATAATTCCACAGGCGTCATTGTCTCAAAATATTTGATGATTAGTTAAAACAACAAATAAATAAATGGTGGGCAATATATAACATATGCATAACTATGATAACCATGTTGGTAATAAGACACTCTGAGAAAGAACGACCATTAAGTTTCAAGAATGTTTCGTCATTATTGACCACATTTATGTCATCTAGATGCATCCAATTCAATTAAACCAACGAGACAGGTGCATTTACAGCTGAAATTATTTTATTTTACTCATTTCTTTTTCGTCATTGTTTGTGAATAGGCATGATACAGTATACATTTACATTTAAATGTATTAATGTATCACAATGATGGTAATGGTGTTACTGTGAATGTGAAAGGAAGCAGCAAATGTATAACACACAACATATCAAAACCAATTTTCATTAAATTGCACCAGGAACAACAGACTAATTCAGAGACATTTGTTGAAAAACTGGAATGTCCTGCCATCTCCTGATGTGGTGCTCAAAATAAACAGAAATGGAAAGCGTTTGTTTGCGACTGTTCATTAAAGATAATGGGTGATGGATAGTCAGTTTTTGCAGGGAAAACCATCAATTTCAGTTTTCAGAAATGGACAGATTTATTCAAAAATAACTGTGATCATTAAGCCAAAATGCAGAATGAGTGCAATTTGTTTGGCAAGTGTTTAATAGGTCTGTCAACTCATGAACAGTAGCATCTGCAGATCTAAACAATATGCAAAAACAAAGAATGTTTCATTATACATTGATGAAATTACAATCTACTCAAAAAATGTGCATTACAGGTATGGGGACATTTTTCAAGGATATAAACAGATACTCAAAATGTCAATTAGAGGAAAATGAAAGGAAACCTGCCATCGTGAGAACTTTTTTTTTTTTTTTTTGAAATTCCTCAGTCGGAGTTCAAATCACCTCTGTGCTTCAGCCGAAAACCTAATGAAACTGCATTATGAAAATGGGTGGAGTTAGACGAAAGGCTGTCCCAGGCTTGGGGAACCTTGTTAAGAGAGAGAGGGAGAGCTTTACAGACAATCCCAGACACCTGGCTTTCAAAGGACCACCAAGGGAATATGAGAGGGGGGCCCCAAAAGCACTCAGAAAATTAAAGTGGCTTTACGGCGAGCACTTAACATGGACAATCTGAACCAGGGAGCTTTGGGAAAGTTGGGCCACTAATAATCTGATACTAATTTCAGTTTAGTTCACAGGCTGTGCAGTGTTCCAGAAGGACCCTTCCCCCCTCCCCCTGCCAACGTTTTCCCCAGATTCCTGTGTGCCAACCCGACCTTCTGTATCCTCAGGCCTAGAGCAGGAAGAAAAAAAGCAGGGGAAAAAAAAATAGTCTTGACAATGCACTTTGTTATATAAAACAGGCAGGAGTTTCAGCTCTCCAGTCTCCAGAGCTCTGGGCTTTCAAAAAACCTTGCTTCTGTCCCCAATGAAAAGTCTCAAGAGCAGAGGCTTCTGTACCAGCTAACCAGCTCCTGCACTCAGAATGCCAACTACTGACAATGTAGTTTGAATAAAAGACAAAATTGGTGCCTTCATATGTCTGCTCAATGCATAAAAACACCATTCAGCATAGAACAACTATATCAAATATATCAAACATGCAGCTTGCTCCTGCATATGACTGCAAGTTCACTGGCTCTGAAGGAACCCCCCCCCCCCTCACATAGGAAGCTATACAGACCAGGACCATTATGTGGTCAGCTTTCAACATGAAACAAGTGTGTTACAACATAGAGGCACAAATGTGTAATACTCGTAATACCTGGTGCGTGTGTGTGTGATAATAATAATAATTAATATAGCTGCAAACAGCAATGACAGGGACCCAGGCAGGATGCGGGGCAGTAAGCCATGCAACTGACCACAGCAAAATGCAGCATTTCAGTGGCAAATTTTGAGCTGCGGAGAATCTGCAATTTTTTACAAATCAGTACAAGTTCTCTGTGGCTATAGGTGTATATGTACAAAAGCTCATAACAATAGGCCATTGGGTTGTCAAGTAAGCCTAATTTGCATATCAAGGGCCATATTTTCAGTGGGTCATGGTGGCCATATTGTTTGACTGCATATTGGTACATAGATCAGCAACCCCACATTTATTTGAGATTGATTAAGCGGTCGAGGGGCTGATGTTATTTAAGCATTTGTCGTTGTCGTAAAAACAGCAGAAAATCCATCATGGTGGAAGCTATGGCTCCTTGAGCCAAATTTGATCCCTGCAAGGAGAGACACAATTTCAGGAGTGTAGGTGAAATGGGATAAGAGTTATGGATGTTTTAAAATCACACATTCAGTTGCCTGGTATAGCGCCACCATCAGGCCAATCAGTAGCATACTTGCTGTATGGTCATTTGGTATGCCCCTCTACCATCCTGCTGTTTCATGCAAATTAATTATTGCCTTATGTATGAAAAGACAAAAACAAAAAAGAAAACTGAATGTGTAAACTTGGGAATTACACACAGCGCTGACAAAGTGCTGGCACAGCATTGAAACAGCACTGACACAAACAAATGAATGTCCAGACATTTTGTAAAGTATTAATAAAAATAAATGACAATAAATCAAAAGTTTTTTAAAGTTATCATTACCTTACGCTAAATGGCATTTGATTCCAAAGCAACACAATAACTACTGTTCTGGGCCTAAAGATATGTAGCTAGTTTGTTTGAATGGATGGCTAAGCTCAAATTAAACTTAGGCCAGTAAACTAAAACAAAATAAAAATAAAACGTGTGCTTTCTCAAACACATTAAAACCTCACTTGCTAGTTTCACTTTTCATGTTTGTACATATTGGTGAATTTGAATATTTCCATTGACGATACAGTTGGTTGAACTACTAGTTCTCGGTTTTAATGTGTAAAGTGCTCCTTCATACGTTTAAACCTGGTTTATGTTTGTTCAAAGCAATTTTTTTATAACTTTGGTAGATATTGGTAAAGAGATCCTGTAGACCAAGTTAATATTAGTCAAGTGATGAGGAGATGATGAACATGAAAGCATGTACATGGAAAAAGTACAGTACCAGTCAAAAGTTTGGACACACCTTCCATCTGGATTACAGCCAATTTGGCACTCCTTCATTCTTCAGCAAGATAAGGACCTGAAACATACCTTGAAGTTGTGCAAGAACTATCTGGTGAAGGAGGAACGTGAACGACAACTCAAACTAAAGACCTGGCCTGCCCAGTATCCAGACCTCAATCCCATAGAACTTGTATGGGACAAACTGGAAAGGAAGAGTCAAAGCAAAGCAACTCACAAGTTTCTCTGGGAATTGCTGCAGGATAGCTGGGAAAACATGTCGGGTGATTTCCTGCTAAAACTTATTAACCAAATGGCTCCTGTTTGTGAGGCAATGGAGTTTGTTTTCTCACGCCAAAGGGTGACTATTTTGAGGAATCCAAGATTCAATTTTCAATTCAATTTTCTTGATGTTCCTTTTGTTTATTGTTACATGCGTTTTTTGTCATTTTCAAGTATTTACAGAAACGTATACGTTGTAAAACATTGTCAATTATGAGATAAACCTAGTTTCCAGCAGGTGTGTCCAAACCTTTGACTGGTACTGTACATGAAACCATAGATGGTGCTATATTGTATCTACACAAAATCCACATTTTGTTAAATATTGCTACAAACCTTTGAAGAAATGTTTTATTAAAGACTGGTTCAATTGGTTTCATCATTACTGGTTAATTGGTCATTGTTTTAGCCTCGTTTGCATACATCATAGTGTTTGCTGCAATTTGAATGGCTCATGATTGCCATATTGTTTGACCTACAAACTATCTTTTGATAACTTTGGTAGTTATTGGGGCATAGCATCTGTGGACCCAATTGTGTTAAGTTTGTTCAAGTGGCCTCAGGGTGTTTAGGGGCTTTGCTGTATTTGAAAGAACAGAGGGAATGTTAAACAGACCCTATGTTTAAGTGTTTAAAGGTTTCATCATGAGAAGGGCAATAGACCCTGCAGGTTTGACATCTCTATGTTGAACAGGGCAAAGACTTATGGATGTTTGAATATTGCATATTCACTTTACTTGTACAGTTCCACCATGTATTCACCATTCATATTCACTCTGTGGTCATTTGGTATGCCCCTCTACCATCTTGCCTTATGGGTGAACTGAAAATAATAAATAATTAGAATAAAACTAAAAACAATAGGGTTCCAACCAGCTCATCCCATTAATAACTGAACTACTGTATGCTACTCAATACAGCTGATCAAGTTCTACCCCTCACCTAATTAGCTTATTTGGGCATCTCAGGATACAGGAATGTAAATCTACCTACCCATCCCATTGCTGAACTTCTAAAGCTGTATTTCCAGTGTATTCTGGCCCATGGTAACACCAGATGCAAAACGACTGGCACAGAACCTAGGCAAGCCAAAGAGCTAGCCATATTTATGCTGTATCAATGCTTACTCCAAACTAGGTATCATTTGATACCTGATGAAGAAGAATCAAATGGAAACAATGCATCTTTTTGTGGCTGCTGATATAAACCTGAAATCTGTTTCACTCTGAAACAAATCTCTATTGTGTTGTGTTTGTAAATTAAATGAAAATGTTATTTTCAGCACTGGCATCGTCGTGCTTTGATCTTTGCCGTATTTCTGCACTACACACGAGTGCCTTAACAAGATGCTCTGGAGCGATCAACTAGAATTCTTTAGATACAGAGAACACAGACACCTTGTATTAACGACCAGAACCACAAGCATGTGGTGGTACTGAGTACAAAAGAAATATAGCGGAATGTCTCCTGTTAAATGGCAGATACTAAGAGAGAATACTGTGGCTGTCACTGTCTGCTTCTCTGCTTTTCACACTCATTCCCATTCAATTTCATCTTCAAACACAGCTCCAATTTCATTATTCCAGTTGTGGAGCCAAGACACAATTTTAATTGCCCAAACTACTCAATTTCCACCAGCAGCACTCTTGAATTTGCATGTGTTCTAGTTCAGCAGTACATTTTTCCTTTTTTTCCCCCTCCTCAGAACTTCAGAATATTGCATTTAGTCACGCTAAAAATAAAACGAGCAATTAATCCCCAATTCAGGTGGAACCCACAGGAATTTCGTGCCATGGAAGGGCTTTCCAGGGGAAGATACACTGTGGTAAATATCATTAGGGATCCATCTCTATCATTTATCAATGTAGTGTTGTGTGAGGCATCATTAGGGAGGTCTGATATCATAGTCTGACACAAGCTGGAGGGTGGAAGCAGCAGGGGAATGTTAGGCAACCGGGACAATACAACGCCACCCCCCACACCCAGCCCACCACAGCAGTGCTGAAAGAGCCAAACTCACGACAGAAAGGCTGCGAGCGCAACTGAAATTTTGAACAAGAACGTTTTTCACTCAACGCAATCCTACACTTGTGATGGGAGAGTGAGGTTTCATGAACCTCATAATGGGTGGAGCTACCATCAGCTGTCGATCATTGACTTATTCACACTAAACCAAAGATTTTGCTCTCCACAACAAAACATGATCGCTTCGAATCAACGAGTCACTGATAGTGCATGACAGGGTAGAGCATTGGTTTGAAAGAACAATGTCCCTGCCCAGCCTAACTCTGTCATGTCCTGGGCAGAGTAATACTGAGAACAGGCCAGAAGCAGGTCATGCGAGAGAACATGGAGTAGGATAAAGGCGATTGGAGAAGGAACTGGCTCAACCCCACTGACACCAAGAGAATCGATGCCGCCATTAATATGACAAATGCATAAAGATCCCATTGAAGCATGTAATAGCATGTAAGAGGTTGCCTACAGTGTTATTGAAATGCAATTCAGAGAAAATCATTATGCAGGTTTATTTCACATGTTACATTATCCAAGGCATAACAAATGTGTCTCTTCTCTTTGCACTACAAAGAGACCATCCATTACGACTGACATTACCTATAGTGATAAACTATATAATCAGGAAACAATATTCAAATGAGTTTATTAATTACTCTAAACTCGTTAGTGAGAGCGTAGTTTTCCTTTGAACATACTTTACTTGGCTTTAACAATTATGTGATCCATTACACTTGTAATTAGAACATGCTACACAACACTGTAATTACTTTCTATAGAAAAGCTCTTTGAGTATTCCCTGTGCAAAATGGGTCAATTGGAGTGGTTTCCTTTATATTTCCCTCTTTTTTTCCTGTTTGTATGAGTTACAGTTTCACTTCATGCATCCCCTCACTGAGATTATTACTTTTAATTTCCAAATAATTTCACAAATGGCTTATTTTACATTGTGTAGCTTTCTCATTAGGTCCCGTTATGGTATCACCACATAAAAATTTCAATTTGCCTCCAAGAGTGCTTTCAGTTTGTTCTGACAAATCAAAAACGTTTGATTTTTCTCCATGTTGTGAGATTGCATTCCATGAATTCTGCCAGCAAGTCCAATTCTCAGTTGCCTTCCCTTTTCTGCACAGAAGCCCCTCAGCCCATCTGTAATTTTGGTACCGTTTCTACCAGACAGCTGCACTGTCCACTGTTGAGCAGCGGGTATGTTTGATTAACCACACAATCTGAATGAGCCTACACTGTAAAAAGCTACATTGGACGAGGGAAAAATGCAGAGTTTTGGCCTTATTCCAGCAGCAATCCTCATTATTATACACAGTCCAATTATCAACAGCGTATAATTAGATAAGTTAATCATATGCGCCATCTTAATCCCCATGATGTAGATTATAGAGCTGGGTTCTCGGGCATCATTCGGTCTGATGCAAAAGGGGCTGGCTTTGTCATTGTACATAATGTGTACTAGTTTAAGAATCCATCCCACACAAAGGTTCAAGAGACAAGTTTGCCAAAAATTCATAAACTCTGGAACAATTTAGTTGACAAAACACCAGCACTCCGTTGGACAAAACGCATATCAGCAGTATTATAATGCTAAGCAGTGCCTTTTCTCTGGTTCCAGACTTAGCCCTGTTCTGCAGCCCAAAAGTTCAATAAGCTTTAAATGGAATCAATGGAAATGGAGTATGCATGTGTTGCATTCACCATGCAGACGGTATAAGGACGTATTACCTAAAGAACAGGGACAGATGAATGTTAAGTCGATCCATTCATGCAGTGACGCAATGGAAAAAGTAAAAAGAACGTGATATGAAAAACTGCAGATGACTGCCAAAATAAAGGAAACAAGGGAGTAAATAAGAGATACTGCCAGCTCTATTATGGTGTGGGGTGCATTTTCCTGCCATGGTTTATGTTCACTCAACCCCTTAGAGGGCATGATAAATGAATTACAAGTTTCTTAATTAATTAAAAATATATATTTAAGTGTTTTACTTGTAATTAATTAAGAAAATGCTTTAGTTATCTGACCTAATGGTATATTTTGTGTTGATCAGTGGCAAGAAATCCCAATTAAATCCATTTTGATACCATGAAGTAAGAAAATAAAATGTGAAAAATGCCAAAGGGGGTGAATACTTTTTATATCCACTATATACAAAGCCATTCTGAGTGATCGCCTTCATCATATATAACCAGTAATTTATTAACGGAAACAGGTTTTAAACCAAATGTGGTACACAGTTAGTGTACTTGCAGTAGATATACAGGTAAATGCCCAAATAAAGGGCACGCTTGATTAAAATGAGTGATCACCTTCATCCTATGGTGAAGCATTTCTCTCCTGATGGGAGTGGTCTCTTCCAGGATGACATTGCCCCCATCCACAGGGCACAAGTGGATGAGCATGGAAATAATATAAACCATATGCCATGGCCATCTCAGACACCAGATCTCAACCCAACTGAATACTTATGGGAGATTCTGGAGCGATGCCTGAGACAATGTTTTCCACCATTATCAACAAAACACCAAATGATGGAACTTCTCAAGGAAGGATGGTGTTGCATCCCTCCAATAGAGTTCCAGACAATTGTATAATCTATGCCAAGGCACATTGAAGCTGTTCTGGTGGCTCTTGGTGGCCCAGTGCCCTATTAAGACACTATGTTGGTGTTTCCTTTATTTTGCCATTGTTTTTTATCTGTAGATCTGTATGCACTACAGGAACAATATAGTATAGTATGCACTGGCAGTGCACAGAGAAAACAGATATTAATCATGCATAATTTCCATCTGTCACCATTTTCAAGAACCAGTAAAAAATAATAATCTTCCCCTCAGGTGAGGTTGAGTATTTTTGGTTTGTCTTATTTATCATCTGAAAACTCCAGAATGCATTTAGATTGTCAGAATCTTTAAAAAGCTATTCGCTTGGGATATTCACTAGTCTTTGCCGAGGTATAGACTCCAACAGGGTGTAACCCCCACAGTCAGTGTTTAAACTGTCTCCACTCATCTAGTGGTGAAAAACACTTTTGTGGTTACTGGCAAAAGTCAGTTGAGCTTACCTGCCACTGGTGTTTAGTTCTGCCAGAATGGCAAATACGCTTATCTCGCAGCTTTGGTCTGGTCTACATTAAGCAACGGCTGGAGCAAACTTACTACAGAATGGCTATTCTATGTTTCTAAGAAGCTATGGACCTATATTTTGGTTGGCTTATTTCAGTACAAATCAACTAGAAATCCTTCATGTGGTTAGAAACCTACAAGACATTTCTCCAAGAATAAGTATTTACTTTGTACATTTTCATACCAGTAGATTGTCCATCAGTTTCTTTTTCAATTTAAACTTCTTAATCTCGTCTGACTGACTGGCATTGGTGGTGGGAGCAAACAGCTAGGAGAGGCTCCATGAAAGCAAATCCAGTGGAAAGAGAAAGGACTCTGCCAACTATTTGGTTTGTGGTTCATGGTTCTAGTTCCTTTTTGTTCTGGTTCCAAAAAAGGAAAGGGGGCTACAGGGGGGTAAAAAGTGTTTTCTATTGCAACTGTACACAGGGGTGTGGTCTTTAAAGTCATGGCCAGTGCCGGACAGTGCTTCTATGTTTCTAGGTTTGAGTAAGATATTTTACCTGAGTTGCTTCAATAAATAAATGGACTGTTTAAAAAATGTAAGCCATCCAAGATGCACTGGATACAGGCATCTGGAGAACAAGCATGTCATGCAAAATAATGTTAATATTAGTTTTAAATGGTTTACATATGTCCAATATTATTGTAAAAGCACATTTCAAGTTTCTGCTGTAAGTTCGGATTCATGCTTGATACGGGGCCGCTGGGTTTCAGTTTGCGTGACATGCCACATGGTTTGGTATAAAATCCTGACCATGCCCGTGCCCACGGCCAACAGCCCCGCAGGGCGGCACATAATTGCCCATAGTGTCACCAAGGGAGGGTATTCATTGGCTGGGTTGGCTGGTCCCTTTCCCATTGCGCAAGACCAACTCCTCCAGTCGATCGGTCACCTGCAGTCCATCTGCGCCAGCTGGTAAACTTTAGAGTGACAAGTGGTGACTAATAGTATGTACGATGCAATTTTGATGATCTAAATTACGTTTTAAAGACTAATGCAGAAGCACATAAGATATTATTAATGAAGAATGTATTACTACCTATTAAAAAAATAATTCAAATCAGGCCAATAAATTCCATGTTATAGGCGTTTTTTCTGCTTTACATTCCTCACCTTCATCAAACAATGTTTAGGTATAATTTATAGGCTAACTGAAAACCTTGCAAATTGGGCCAAATCTCAAGCGTCCACTTCCCTAAAAAGGAACCCTTAAAATTCTTCAACAGCCTTGTGGACAGACGCACTGGTTATATCTAGGCCATGGAGCAGGGAAAAATAATCCCCAAACAAAAACTGTACAAATGAGTAACTGACTCCCGCTCCCAAAAATTGTATTATGCCACAACAGTTGTCAAAGCTTTGGCCAAGGTAAACTTTTTCCAGGTACTTTTGACAATATTCCTGACGATTTTTTTTACACATTTCAATCAAGCATTTCAAGTGTCAATATAAAGCAAGCTGTTCATGAAAAATGATCTATTCTTTCATTTTTATCATGAAGGTACATTTCAATTAATAGGAAGATGATAACAACAATATAGCATGGTAATTTAATCTTAAAACTGTGCAATCATCAATGTTTTGATCATTAATTGTGTTAAATAACTTTATGAGAAGTATAATGTGGATTGAGTGCATTAGGATAAAGTGACTGGCCATGGAGTGGCATGGAATAACACACATCTCCTATTGTACATGTCCTATTCAACTCACTGAGTGATGGAGACACATTAGCCCAATAGCCTAAGACGATACCCAATAACGCAAAGTATGAAATTGTTACTTATTGATATTAATCGTAATGGTACTCCATGCAGTATAAACCTAAAACCATAAGATGCAGAACTTTGAAAATTGCAACATACAGATAACTGCCAAAGTATATTGAAAGTAGGTGCTTCCACACAGGTGTGTCTCCTGGGTCAATAAAGCAATTAAAATCCCATCAAACTTAGTTTAATGAATAAAATGCTGGGCAGGTCCAGTTGCCCATTGTTTTGGCTACCAAGTCTAGAAGAAGCGATCTGAGTGACTTTGAAAGAGGGGCGATTGCTTGGGCAAGTTTAGCAGGAGCTTTAGTGATGAAGACTGCTCAACTTGCTGTGGTTTCACAAGTAAAAGTGGCTAATGCAATGTTGGCATGGGATATTGCTGTCATATATTTGAATATCAAATCTAAATTTGTATCTGCATTCCAACAGGAATTTCTAAGTGACTCAAATGACAAATAATGCAAGACATTTTAACAGTAGCCTACCCTATTCTCTGCTAAGACGTTTACAGCGGTGTCATGTTCCTCTTCATATTTTTTACTTTGCACAAATAAATTGTACCATCGGAAAGATTATCTGCTTTGTCAAACCACACAGGTATCACTTTAAACTAAACATAAATGAGGCTTCAGTTTAAATGTAGTTATAGAGAACTCGTATTTGGACCTTAGCCAAAAAAAGGTTGTTTTGCGGGAACTAGCATTTCTTATGTTTTGCAAGAAAAGAGAGGTAACTTTTCCAGGAAATATTGAAGAGATTTTAAAACAATGAATGTATTCATTAATTTAAATAATTAATAATGAATGAAATCCCCCCTCCCACCCTCCGCTCAACAGTGGTAGTCAAAGCTACTTCCTAATGTTGGCAGGTCACTAAAACGCATATTGAAATCATATTCGAATAAATCTACATATTTTCTATGAATATCTTTTTTTTTTGTTAAAATGACAGCCCTAGCTTGAAAGTCTGAGGGAAAGACATCATCGACTATGGTCAACTGTGAAAGCACATACTTCTCGTCGGCAAAATCTGTCCATTTGTTCGAGATGCAAGGCAAAACAGGCAAGCAACTCAGAATGAGTCGTTTCATCAACAGTCCGTCGAGAACTTCACAGAGAGGGGAACTATGGTCGGGTTGCAGTGCATAAACCCCTTATTATGTCTATAAGCACATGTTTGTGAGTAAAGTGATGCAAAGAACACAGGCAGTGGTCTACTAAGCAGTAGAAATAAATAATGATCAGTTGAGTCATCCTTCAACCTCTTCTCAACAAGTAGATGTGTGGCGAACGGCAAAAGACACCTACAGGCCCGAGTGCTTGTTTCCCACGGTGAATGGTTCTGGTGGCTCTGTTATGGCAGGTGATGCATTTCCCTGCCATGGTTTAGGTTCAGCCAACCCCTTAGCCTAATGGCCTATTTTGATACTTTATGATGCAGTTTCCTTTATTTTGGCAGTTACACGTATCCTTAATATAGACCTTTATTGAACTGTGATATTTTCCGCACTGAAGAATTCCACTCTAATTATGTTTAAGTGTATTTAAACTCTATAATTGAGACTGTCATGGCTTTATCCTAATATGCACCAATATTCGAAAAAAATCTAATATTTCCTCTAATTCAGTTGTAATTGGTGGAGATTAAAGAAAAGTCAAGAGTCATTAAACACTATTCTCCAATCTATTTTTTCCCTACCTTCCAATGATGATATATTTGCACCAAAAATGTCAGCCAAAATGGGCCACATGAATTATGTCTTGTGACATTGGGAGGGGTGGAGGGAGGAGTGGAGAGGGCTGCGCCTCCCTTCTGGCTGCTGTCAGGTGTTCTTGTTCCCTCCCACAGCGTGGAGAGTACTACAGGACCTTGGACAGCAGTGGCCTCACCTACAGGCAGGCGCACCTGAGGCTAATGAGTAATCAACTCCATTGCCAACTCCATCAACTCCAATGCCATTGCCTTCGTTAGGCCTTTATAAAGGCCCAGCCTGCTATGTCCAAGAAAGAGGTTTGGGGCATGGAGGAAGAGGTGCTGTTTTTGTTGTTGTTGTGACCCTCCAATCCAGCTTTTGGTTAAACCTTGTTTTCATGTTTTGTTTTATTTGATCATTTTGTAATAATCAAAAAATTATCAACTGGCCATTGGCCTACTGGAGCACTGCTTTTGGTTTGTTTTCCATCAACTCACCACCTGGCATGGTAGCTACCCCTGCCACACTGCTACATGCCTATACTGTCAAGGTAAATAAAAAATTGAGGACGGGGTTGCATCATTATCAAAGAAAAATCTGGTCACCACCCTGGCACGCAAACTCAAAAAAGATCATGTTTAAGAAACCTCAGCTTTGTAATTAATGCAGGACGGAGACAGACACAAGGAATGCCACTGACACCCCAGCAACATCACTCCTGTACTAATTCTGAAACCTGACCTTCTCAACATACTCGATAAAGTGACCAGAAAGCTCTTACACCTGTTGTGTACATTATTCTCCTCTTCCAGACCTGCGGTAGCCACATCTACACCAAGAGCAAAGTATAAAAGAAACAAGTTGGAGTCAGTAAATGACAAGAACACAATCAATGAGAGGCAGGGAAAACGAAAGGCTAAGAAACAGAAGGCAAACAGTCAAGCTAATAGAGAGGTACAGGAAAAGGGCACACACTATGACCCCTCTCTACACTGCATCTTATGACGCTGTTAACCACCTTGGTGAATATCACATTTTGACATTTCTTTTTCCCCCCATGCGATCATCAGATCTGGCTTGCACCAAGGCCAGTCCTCAACTTCATTTTATTTATTTAAAAGCAACACAGAGCAGTGAACTACAAAAACAGTCACTTTTCATTTGTGGCTGTAGAAATGGGTTTTTAAAGAATTTCACCATGGGAAAATACACGGCTCCCTTGTGACCCAATCATGGGTCGTGGGTGACAAATGATAAGTGCATTTAAACATTACACCTGCACATTCATCATACAGATAAAAGTAATGTTTTTATATTTATTTAATGCTGCCCAGCTTCCCTGTAATAGTCGAAATGGCAATTTAGCAATGATCACATTCTGGCTTCTGGGACTTGATGATTTAGCTTTACGGTTCTGTTTTGAATGTGTGTGCTAATATTGTGCTTAATGCGCATTTATTGTACAATAATGGATACCTACTTTGTTCATGTGCAAAGCATAGTAATGTTGTAACCTACCCTAGAAAAATAAAGTAACTACCAAAAAACTGGAGATGGTGTAGATTTAGATTTATTGTATATTAGAGTAATAAGAAAATGTTTTACCATGATAAGAGCCCCTCCGGTGGTACTGCTTTTAACTGTAGCAGGAGCCTAAACAACATGACCTATATTGTTTAGTTTTTTTGTTTCTTTTAGTGCTAAACTCGTGATTAATGTAAAAACAAAAAACTTTTAAATTCTAACAGCCAATATTTCTAAGAATAATGAAAAAAGTGCTTCAGGTTTTTTTTTAACACAGGACAGTGATCTTATTATTAATTTGGATGCATATTCAGTAAATGCATAAACAAGGGGTGGGTCACTTTCAAGCAACCAAACATATGGCAACACCCAAAGTAAGCAATGTCAACTGGGACGGAATGTAAGAAAAAGATACAGGAGAAATACACAGCCAGAGATTTATGCAAGATTAATCAGGACACTGACATGTTGCATCATGGACAGTTTGCTTAATATATTAGGAACAAGGTTTGAAATATAGCATCATGCAATTCATCATTGGGTGGGCAGAACTTTATCTAAGTATAAATATTGGAAAAATAAGGTGACACCTCTGTAGGCACATATGCTCTTCCCTGAAGACTGAATGTGGTTCTATAGCCAGCCGATTAATTGAACATTTCACAATGAATAAAATGTATGAAATGGAAATTCTGCCAAGTGCTTACTGACATTAGATTTAATGCCATCTCTAGAGACCTTGGGGTTCCTGTTTTCCACAGATCGCAATATTATCGAGAAGTTTGCTGTTCATAGAATTGTTAAGAATCTCGCAGGATGTGGTGGTAAGAGGAATATTGATCTCAGATGTCGTTGAAGGTTGGTGCGAGCCGTTGAAAAAACACCTTGCATGACGTCCAAATATCTCGAGGGTGACCTGGAGGTCTGGGGTAATGGTTTCAGCCCGTTACCTGGACACGGACCCCACTGCTAAACGTGCCGCAACAATCACCCCTCTTTCACTCACTGAGATCAAGCCATAGTAGCCACATGATGGGAAACTGGCCCAGCATTTTTATACATGACCCTAAATATGATGGCATGTTAATCGCTTAATTCAGTCAGTGGAATTAAATAAAATATGTAAGCACCTGCTTTCAATATACTTTGTATGCCTCATTCACTCAAGTGTTTCCTTTATTCCAGGCAGTTACCTGTATGTATGTGTATGTAACCCCCAGAAAAAAATTGAATAGAATTGTGAAAATATACATTATACAGTAACAAACATATATTCATTGGCTGGTCGGTTGAATAAAATATTGTGGGGTTCGTTTATATAGATATGCAGTACAGTTAAAATGTGGTAGAAAAAAACTACTTTGTTTTAATATTGCTATTATGTGTTGGTCTATTAATGGAAATGCAAGTATAATTGGCCACATTCAAAATATGTCCAAAAGACTGTTTACTGCTCAACACATTTACAAAGAAATGTTCTCTGGAAAATTCAAATCTCTTCTACAAATTTATTCATTAAAATATCTACCACCTCCTTTATCTCAGCCAGAGATCACAAAATGACACAATTAACAGAAATGTGAAATACTTCTGTTTTCAGGGCTGTTAGTACATGCTGGTAGCTCAAATTATTTCTCACTGTGGTTGGTCTTCAGGTGGGAGGCCAATCGAAAAAGGTCAACACTTTCTCAGCAAATTTGTTTAAATTGAAAATGCCAAACGTGAAAAAAGTAGTTTTTATACAATTTCTTTGGAAGAAAATATTTTACTTTGATAATGTATTCTCTGGAAAATAATTATATTTAAAATCGAACACTGTTGAATCTAATACTATTTGCTTGTTATATATTACACATCGCATCAGTGTAGTCATTTTCCTTACCAACACTGCCACCTTTTTAGTATGGTTGCAGATGCAAAACTGACTTATTTGTTGTCTAGTTTGACATGATTCACAAGGGGGGAAAAACAGAGGTAATAAAAGCAAGTCAATGTGCTGTATGAGAAAAATCCCAGTATGGGAAATAACACTAAGCGGGAATAAAAACCTGTAGTAATGCCGTGACATAGGGGAGACGAAAATGCCTCTGAAGAGCTAAAAAGTCTCTAGCAAGGGACTCCTTTTTTTTCTTCTTAGTTTGAAGTGCAATAGTCAAAATGAGTGGGTGCCAGACTTGATATAATAAATAATGAATAAAACCGAGAACTGTGAAAGCTGGAGTAAGGGCCATATCAGGTGAGCTTGCTCAGTGTTGCGAATTAAAGGCAGTGCACTCCTCTTGCAAGAACACTTTCATCTGTACAAAAATAGTCCCTCTGAATACCAGTCCATTCCAGTCAGAAAACAGGAGAATCAGCTTTGTGGAGCAATAGGTGCCTTCATGTGCCCCAGGCCTTGAAAAGCAGCCAAGTCAGGAGGTTCTTCTGGCCTCCGTTTAGGTGTTTAACAATCTCTCTTTGTAGGAAAAGTGGCTTAATTAAGGGGTGCCAAATGTGCATGTAACATATTTTGGGGCGAGATTATGGTGTGTGACATTCACAGACTCACCGAGTGAGAGAGGAGCCCATCAGATGGGAGTTAACTTTGACAATTTAATTTGTGATCTAATAAAGCAGAAATATTCCAAATGAGCACGCCAAAATTCATCAAAGAGTAGAACAATATCAATTAAGAATATTAATTCCATGTGTGCACGTATTACCACTCATTTCTGTTAAAGGCAGGGTTGCACGGCATAGGTGGTAATCTATCATTTCAAAGTGATGTGCCAGTTTAACCCTCCACACTGCAGAAAATACGACACTCCAAAGAACAAGCTGACACCCGGTTTCTAGATTACGGGTGAGATCCTTTCTCTGGTGTGTAGCATCTACACGGGCAAATTCAAAAAGAGTGAATGACCACTTACATTTATGCTTGTGCGATCCAACTGCTTGAACAAATGTCAGTGACAAATGGGGTTTGTATCCTGGACAAGTCATTTTCCTCTATTATATGGAACTTGGAAGTCTCAGTTCCAAGCTGTAGCCTATTATTTTTTCTTGCTTCACAGTGAAATCAGTTCCAAATGAAGCAATTTGAGTGTCAATGAAATATTTGTATTTAATCGAATTATGTTTAAATCAGCTTTCGCTGCAACTGCAAAATGTCAATGTGCAATGTGTTTCCAACAAGACACATGGAATGTGCTGAGAATGTGTAGGCTATTTCTGACTGCATGATTTAGAGTGAACCATCACTAAGGCGCAAGCCTGGGTACATCACAAAATCTCTCTTTTGTGCACGGTGCAGTAAAGCCACACTGGGGCAGTACTTTACTTATTCATTATGTGCTTCAGTTCTAAAGTCCCAGGATGGATATAAATATGAGAAAGGGTAGTCACATTTACATTGATAAGAAACTGCAACTTTGCGGCATGCCCTTTCATTTCAACTTCCGCGTTGACCATTTTTGCCCAATATCTCTTAGGATATAAGATGAGGCTTTACATGGAGAAAAATATACTGATATGAAAAGCTAGAAAATATATCCGGTGTTAATATTTCAACTACGACTGAACTCCTTTTGTCAGATCTGAGAAATGCTCAAACAATATAATCAAAAAATATCTCTATAACACTTTAAATTCAGCTTCTGTTGACTCGGTCGTTCAAGGACACTCTCGGCAATCAGCAAACCATGGCCGCTTTTCATTACTGCCATTATCTGCTGCGGACACGCTAAAAACATGACTAATGAAATCTGGTGATTCAACAGAACAATGGATAAAATGAAGTAGCAAAATACAATAACACATATAATGTGTATTAATCAAGGAAGCTGTAGTGAGAATGGTTAAATTTCAAAAGCTCTAAACCACCGATTTTCAGTGTATTCTGCATAACAGATTTTTATATTTTACATGTTGAGAAATTTAGCATGTTGAGAAAATTACATTTGACCTATGTTGTGTGTAGAAACCGATGGTAAAATGATCTACCTGCCAAAGTAAGAGCATCATGATTATTTTCCTCATTTTTCGTAGAATTATGCCCAGTTCCACTGTTACAAAAGGATTAAATCATTATGAAAGCCAGTCTCAAACACAAAGCTGTAGAATTAGGAATGTTGACCTTTACCCTGAAACAAAAAAGGATGACTCCGTTGATTAGTTGTCTCAAAATAAAGCAGCGCTCCGCCTCAATTTTGTCATGGGGGAAAAAAGTTCAAATTACTCTGGGTAAACAAACAGAACTTGAGCATGAATTATAAGGCCTTTCAGCAACAGAAACAATGCCAGCTTTAACTAGTTTGGAAGCCTCTCACCACACGTGTGTTGTCAATCACAAACAGGCAAATACAAGACACAAATTTAAAGCAGAAACCTAATTTGACTATTCCGAGACCTAAGGTGTTAGGGCTCTGGCTGAAAAAGTAACCTTAATTTTTTTTTTGGCATATATGAATTAGTTCCATGCATAATGGAGCACTCTGAAACAGCTTCCTATCATTGCAAGATATCATAGTTTACACTGTGTGTGAAAGACTCTTCTACAGCAAATCGTCCGCCACTCTAAAACAATTTATCTTTTGATTTATTTCAGTGGGCCAGCTTTCACTCAGTTTCAAAACAACAAAGTCATAATGCACAAACCACACATCAATACACTAACAAGAAGTTTATCTGAATAATTCATGAAAGATATTTGAGCAATCGGAGAGCTATCCATAGAAGAAACTGATTTTTTTTTCAAAAGAGCTATTCATTACTCATTTCACTATAATGAAAAGGTCTGGCTAGTACTACGACTGGCTTGCATAATGATAGGGAGAGGAGGAGAGCTTTAGGCCAACAGGATAGGTTTCAGAATATTGAATCATGCATGCAAGTCAGTGGTGAGCAACCAATTCTTATAGGTGGCCCTCATCCAGGATTCCACTCAATCAGCCGCAGGTATTCGAGCGCATTATGTACGTGCACCATCGGGAGGGATATACAGGTTAAAGAAAGACTGAATACAATTACAAAATTCTCAGGTGGACAAAAAACTTAAATAATAATATACAAAATCAAGTTAGACATTCTGCTATTTCACTCTTCATTTTCATATTTCACTGAATTGTTCCTTTAACCTAAGCATTAGCATTTCAAATGTAGTTATATCTCCTAAAATAATATTAATCACCACCCTCTCTAATAGTCATGGTGCTATTTCAAGAAAATATCCATACTGATGAGACAACTGTAGTTCACATTACATTACATGCAGTGAAAATGCTTCAGCTGCAGTGCTTCCGCATGGCTGCAGGTGGCAAAGTTGTGACAATAGAGGCAAAACTGGCATTTCCAAATCTGGGAGGGAAAAAAATAAAAAATGAAGGATTTTTTTCTTGAGAATTTGTTATGGTGGTTTATTTAAAAGATACCAAAAATAGATCAAATCTCATATTACCAGACAAGAACTCCAGGCAAACACCCAATGTTTTTTTGATTGTGTGACCCATGAACAGCAAGATCACTTTACCCCATCATACACAGGCAGAAAACCAGATACAATTCTGACATCTGAAGCCATTGATATGCCGCATACCAAAAAGAGGATTGGATGAAAACTACAACAAAATAAGAGGCTAAATAATATTACTATAAGCATACTGACATAATAAACAAATAAAACCTCCAGTAATCTATTTGACACAGTTTACATTCTGTATTTATTTACAAACCCCAGCTTCTGACTGCACAGGACAAGTGACACATGACAAGATAATCTAAACTGCTATTCTTCTAAACATGGTTCTTAATTTTCTACATTTGTAAGCAATAAATATAAGCAATGCAAAGCCATACAGTTTTCCTTTCTATGGTACTTGTATGTGTGTGTTCACAGCGTCAGGGAGGGATCAAGAACTTCCACTACTGCCTAGAGGTAAGTAGATCAATGCAGTACTGCCTTCACCAGGATCATTTGATATCCTATGGGCCCTTCAATCATAGATCCATGATCTACTACCTTGGTCTACTCAGAGCTTTCTTTTCCATCATTTCTCACCTGCATCCATCCAAAGCTCTGTCGAGAACACCGCAAGGTAATTTCATTTCACGCTTTTAATGTAATATTTCTCTTTTTTTTCTATTCACATGCAGGTCACAAGTAAACCATACAGTGCTTTGGTACTCCTCACATGCAAACATGCAATTTTCATTTTAATTTCCCTTAACATGTGTGAGATGATATATTGCCTATCTTCTTCAGTACAGTATATGGTGATCTATACAGTGTAACTGTAACTAAGTCATTGGCAAATCATTGGTCAAATTGTCATTTAAAAAAATGTTATGTCACTAAAGCAGAAGACAGCCATCTCACAAGGTAAGCGCAAATAAGGAATGCATAAACAAATGCTCCTATTACATGCATGTATGGTTTAAATATTTTCACAAATATTTGATCAACAAAAAAAAAAAGGGATTGAAAACAGGTCAGGATATTAATGAACTCCAAAACTATCCTACTGTGTGAAACCAAGCAAGAAAGCCAAAATCAAATATAATCTATTGGTCCTGATTTATCTAACAATTTCACATGCAATATTAATACACTTTTTAAATGCATATGGGAAATTAAATACTGGTCCGTTATAAATGTCTTATGAGATAGCCAAGTGAAGTTCAGCATAAAATTAAAATTCTATGGCAGAGAAAATTGGCTTTGTCCAGCAAGTAGGCTAAGGGTCCCTCTGGTTACCATTGTATTTGTACTTACTCCAAACAATGAGCCAGGAATCCACAGGCTAGCAGTTGTGGTCAGTAAGAGATATACCTCTCCTAGTACCTGCCATTAGCAATCCTGTAGAAATTATGTGCCCTCCTTGGAATAGTTCATGCACTTGAAATGCAGTGCTTCTTGTGTGGGTGCAGGTGGCAGATTGTTAACTCGAGATGCACAACTGGTAAATCCAGGTTGATGAAAAAAGATGTTTCAACTATGAATAAATAAAACCCTTATTGATTAATTGTGTATAAATCAACTCGAATCAGCCCGTTGAAGGTAGTAGCTACTTTGTTCTTCCACTTATAGCATTTTCATATACATTGTTCTTGATAAAAAACAGAAAAGAATAATGCAACTTGTTATGGGTTACATAAACATGAATAAAATATACTGCACACAATCAGAATATTAATTGCTTACATTCCTGTGTTGCACCATTCTTTTTGAAAAGAATACATTCATTGCTGCAATGTAGTGCTCCAGAGAGTGAACTACGACCTTTAAACATAGGTCTCGGAGTGAAGTACAAATTTACATCACCCAAACTATCAACATACTATAGACCACTTAAAGCAATGTAATAGCAGTATCCTTGCTTAGAATGCATGTTTAAAAAAAGCCATAGTACTAATCGTAGCCACATAAATAAAAATTGGAGAGGAAGACAGATGGGCAATCAGACAGATGAGTATGAATATCATATATTCAGGTTCTTATCCAAGAGTCAGTCATTCGAGTTTTTTTTTAATCATTTGCAGTACTTAGTATAAAACTATACTGCACATACAAAATTAACCAAAATGACAAAATAAATCCATTGCTGTTCTGAGACTATAATAGAGGCCAATTCCCCTTTGTGATTCTTTGTTCAATAATTGCTCTAGCAGCTCTTATGAAGCTTCTCTGTTCTCCCTTATTCTTTCATTCTTCTGTTTTGACAGCAGAATTCTTTAAATGAAATGAGCACCAAAAGATTCTCAAAACACATACTTGCTTTGCCGTGAAGTTAAATTGTGGGGACAACTTATCTCATAACATGTGTATTTTACTTCAGTCACAAAATAAAATCTGCCTTGCATATACTATACATATGCAATGCATAAAACTCCATGTGCACATGTTGGCATTTGTGACAGGTAATATTTCAGCAAGAAGTATATCAAGCTTAGCTAGCCAACTTCCAGAAAGCTTGCTGGAATTAATGCTGAATCAAATATTCCTCCAAACTAAAATACATTTCACATTTTGCCTACTACTATCAGTTAATGCTACCTGATATATGTGTATCTGATGGCACAACAGAATTATTATAATCATAATTATAAACAGAATGATTAATCTTCTAAACTGCTCTTTGGCAATTCAAAACTTGTTAGCTACTCCTTTTAACCAAACATTATGTTTGATTGGTAGAAGGAAATATACTGTCAGATGTATTTAGGCTACTACACCTTCCACATACAATTAAATGAGTATAAAATATCAATCAATAGTTAAATCAAAAGGAGCATTAGTTAAATATGTATACAGAAAAATATATTTTCAGCTATATACAAATGGAGCAAAAACCTAGGCTGAAGGTACTGTAACTAGGGGTAGACCAATTAATCAGCCATATAGCCACGTGAACATATTATTCCGTACCGCAACAAGCTAGTGGAAACAACACGTTACCATTTGAAATATTGGACATATTAGATTTATTTATTAGGTTGATAGAATTGTGAACAAGTGCTTGTTTTACCTTAGAAGAGACTGATGTGCATTTGCTGTGATTCCGATTAATAATCCAGTGAAACCCTGAAGTGGAGACTGACAAGGAACTAGTTTTGAATGAAACTCGGAAAACAAAGGAGCCATAAAACAAATAATGTATTCATTGTTATTTGTTAGTGATAGCCAGCTAGCGGGTGGGTAGTAACCAACCAGATCTAACTTTAATGAGGTTATCAAGCTAATTGTTAGCTGGCAAGAAAACTTTTATTTTGTTGCTTGTTTGCTAGTTGACATTAGACAACATAGCTACATACCCAGTAATGATATATCTTTTCCAAAACAAGATCCTCACAAAACTGTGATCATAACTGATCAAATTTTAATATGAAATGTTGCCTGTCCCAATGACAATTCTTGCTAAATGTTGCCTGTCCCAAAGCAATTCTTGCTTTTTTTAGGTTGTAAAAAAGAAATTAATAAAATGGCAATCAGTATTGGCCATGAAAGTAGGGTGCACCCCTAGTTGTAATTTTTTTTACAAAACTGTGTGATTAAAACCAATTATCTTCAATGTTTTAGCAGATATGGGGTCCAGTTAAGAGAAAACATATTTTCACAGCTGGGTTTCATTTATCAATGTGCATGCTCAAACCAGAAGGGAAGCTTTGCTACATCTTAACATTGTTCACCTTTGACCTTTCAACTCCCATGTTGTGAGTTATATAGTTAATGACAGAAAATCCTCTCCTATTCTAGTCTTTTTCCAACATGTATTCAAATCATTGAACTTTAAGATGGTTGCAAGAGTACTATATTGACTGGAAATTCATTTTTCAGTTCCCAGTTTCTTTTCATGTATCACTGCAGCACTGCCAAAATGAAATAAGCCCAATCTCTTTATTTTCCACACATCTAACACTTTATGTAGCACAGGGAAGTGGTAGTGTTCCGATTCATACCTTCATTTATGCATCATAAACTACATTTCACATGCAGGCTAATCAGCCCATCTTCCGCTGTAGTCACAATTGTTTTTACTTTCATTTGTTCTTGTAAGATTAAATAAATTGATGGTTTATAATTAAATGTATGTATGTGTAACAAATGTCATAAGCACTGCATTGCATTGGTTATCATGAAATAATATTTTATAATAAACACTCCGACAAATATTTCACTCAATATTTAAAAACTTAATTCACAATAAAAATGTGATCTACCCTAATGGTAAAACGTCAATATGTTGAAAATGAATGTAGGATGAGCTGGAGTTGACCTCACATCGGCTACCTTCAGTAATCATAAGCACCACTTTGAGCGAGTCACACCTGTGTATCATTTCAAAATGAAATGGCACCAACTAAGCTCATATTATTACTCTTATATTATTATTAGTCCATTTTGACTACCTAAATGCATGTTCCACCCAAGCACTTCTAAAGAATCACTGCTCTATTGTGAAACAAATGGTATTTCAGAACTGAGAAGTGCTCCTATCAATCACCAATAAGTTAATTTGAAATAATAAGACAGTTTTGGACACAGGCTGAGTCTTAGTGCAAGACTACATCACAAATTGATTACAAACTGCTCATAAAATGAATTCAATCCTCTAACCCATTTCTTTGAACATTAATCTCAATTATAAGGAGCAGCTTCATAATGGTAATGCCTTTTACAGAAATAAATAAATCTGGGTTTATTAGACATCTAATCAGTTTGTAAAAATATAATTAAGCAAATGTTGCCTTTAGTATCTTCAAAGATGACATGACGCCAAGGCAAAATTAAACAGAAGACCACCATTTTCTAAGCAAAGACCACAAGATCACCATTGGTTCACACAACTTTTATGATAAAAACAACACCATAACAACGACAACATCATGATCAGCTTTTTATGCACATATATCCTACCCATTAAGCAACTTTTTAGATTTATGCAGATTATACGCAGGCCATATGTGTAAAGACCTGTTCTGTCTGTACTAGCCAATTATACTTTGCAAGAGCTCAGGGTTGCATTTATGTGAGATAAGTGCAGAAAAAAGACCTTGGGTAGTGTCAGGCATTTATGTTTGGGCAACATGTAATACTATTGCCTTGTAAAGGAGACGGTAGCAAGTAAACACAAACAACACCACAACAACATAAATAGACAATTTCAAACAGGATATAGCTCTCCGCCCCCACACACACACACTTCCCAATCCATATCCCATCACAGATTGGTTTCTTTTTTCCAGCTAGAATCCCCCCTGTTAGAACTGACTCTTCATTCTGTATTCTAGGCGATATGAAAAACTAAAAGTCCGTTTAAAATGTTACAAAATCTCTGATGCAACTTAGTTTTATTCTCAGCTTGCAAAACAACAAGATATCTTAATTAAGCAAAACAAACACACGTGTATGTAGCATGCAACTTATTAGAGTTTTAAGAAATCAATCATGCTACGACCTAAACTACCACATTCAACAGTCATCAACATATGCAAAGTAATAATATCCATCCCATCATATTTTGAGAGCTGCATGCATATCCTACCTCAAAAGGTAACAGATTATAGGAGTTTAATAACCATTTCAGCCTTCACTCAAAACCCAGCTATTTATGCACATAAAAACAAAGTCTACATCTTATTTAGATAAATGTTAACATACTGAGAATATATCAATATGTCGGATATATCTTAAACCAAAACAGTTTAAATGATGGGGAAGGTGTATGCCTTTCATACAAAGAGTATACTTTTTCAAAACGCAATGAATGGCTATTAATATTTTAGCGTACTGTATAACAAAAGGTCAATTCACGATACTTTAACATTAGCAGACAACTTTCACTGTTTCACAATAAATGCTTTGCATGCGTGTTGTAGCCTACTTCAATTCAATTTTCCTAAGACAAAACAACAATAATAGCGACAGTTGGACAATGTCTTATGACGCACGGATGATTCTCACTTATTTAATAACGTATAATGTAATACTTTACCGATCGGTCCGCTGTCATTATGAAAATCTGTTCGAGCAACGTAGCCTATATCCTACCAATATCCGTACCTTTTATGCACAACAAACAATTATCCTTGAATCAAAGTAAAGCATAACATGTAGGCTACTGGTTTATCGTTGAGATAATACGGACCGGGTATCACTTCCTACCTTTATGCTTTTGCGGGACAGAGACTGCATTTCTGTTAGTCAAATCAAGGAGGCTTATAAACCTCATTGATGCCTTTACTCTGAGGTCTCGATCTCTGAATACCGTTTCATATCCAAATACAGGGATCATTATAGCTACCTACTTTACATGTTACACCTCACACGGACATTATTACCATTATGTGGACCCTAGCATTTCACTACCTACTTTACATGTTACACCTCACACAGACATTATCATCATCATGTGGAACCTTGCATTTCACTTGACGTTGTTTAATCTACAAATAGTAAACACAAGCAAGCCAGTATCCCATCGACTGAATGAAACCCACCGAAATCGGAAATAACGTGAAAACAGCAGTCTTTGGAAAGGCATGAGTAGCCTACCATGGAAGGTGCTTTCTGTGGGACGCCAAGAACTACAGCTACCAGTAGCGAATGTCTGTGCAAGTAACATTAGTTATAGAACAATCACACTACAATGTTGCAGTGCAACATTAGAAATGATAACAAATTATTTAACCTAAAATTAATTAGCCATTTTGCAAGGACGTGTTGGAGGGTATCGTTTTAAAACCAGGTAACGGTAAGCACTTAATCGATTATTTTGCCATGAACATTTTTGCTCGATACTAACGTCTTAAGATGTTTAGCCAGTCAAATAACTTACCTAAATTTATTAACATGTAAACCATTCTCTACAACCCAATGCACTAACAAAAAATACACTAAACGATTGAAATAGTAGAACCTTAGATTTGGCTAGTTAGGCTACCATTTGCTCTTCAGTAATTTTATCAAGGGTGTAGTTTTTAAAAACATAAATAGAAGTAGGCTATACACAGTAGAATAATACACCCAACTCTTCAAAAACAACTTATCCGACTGATCCCAAAATATCAACTAGAGAGCAAATCAACCTTTTAAATCTTCTTTGCATCTTAACCAGGAAATCGCAAGTTTTTAAGTGTTCTTAAACTACAAAAATTAAGGCCCTTACCTGGTGTAATCTCATTTAGCATCCGATTGTCCTCAGTCGCGGCAAAACTTCACCAAGATGTTCCAACTTCTTAGTAACACGCCGCAGTTCGTTGATGATTGAATCAGCAGCAAAAACAAATTTCCCGCAATTAGGAGTTATGTCAAAATGACTGTCCTAAACTTTCGCTTTTTTGTAATGTCGAAGCAAACTGTGAGCAAGGGTGTAGACGGATTTTGGAACGCAGATACAAGACACGCGGAATGTAACGAGAGGACACGGGAATGAAAGCATAGGCTCCGGGGATGAAGGATCTGAGTGTGACAAGCACACATGTGCAACTGCCAAGGACTCTACCAACCAACAGCTACCAAAAACACGGGGAGATCGAATTACAGGAACATTTTCGTTAGAAACCCCAGCTTCCGCGAACTACAGACAAGCTGTGTCGCCTCACACGACAGCGAACATCTTTTCCTGCGAATGCAAGGGAATGTGTTCGTTTCTGCAAGCGAGGTATGGATATAGCAGATTCCCCCTATAAGTGCTTTAAAGTATCTCCCTCTCTTCAGGGTTGGCGAATGTAAAGCGCTAGTGTCCCCCTGCTGCGTCCAATCAGTGTGTCTACAACCAGTGGTAATAATTTAGGGGTCATCCATGACCAACACTTCAGTCTGATGAATGGTTTCGTGCCGCTCACTGCCCTGATGAGGACGTCTGTGTGCTTCTGATTACAAACGTTAATGAACTTAATGAGCTTCATTAGGCTTTCATTTGGGGTCTTCACAGGAGGAGGGCTGTCATTTTATTTACTCTTACAGGGGCACACTACTAGACTACTACTTAAGGCACGTGCAACTATTGCCTGGCAGGATGGCCCTAAGATTGTAATTCTTTTATGATTATATTTTTCATTGTGATCTCAATGAAACTCAAACACAGACGTCAAACACAGACGATTTCCCAGTTGTCTCATATTCAATGTATGCGTGCACCCCATGTGCTTTTAAACCCCTTATAATGTATGTGGAAAACAAAAATTAGTCTGTATGTATGTACATATGAATGAAGAAATTGGATTGATCCATTCTGCAGTGAGGTGTCTCAATTTTGTCTTGTTTGTCAATGATTTGCAAACCATTTGCACCCCTATATGTGGAGCAGTGTGTATAATTGTGATAACAATTGCAGATCAACAGATTGCCTATCTGAACCCCTGCTATCTTATCATCACAATCAACTTTCACACTACTAAAATTTCCACATTAACAGTGCCTCTACCTAAACATGTATTGTAACAAAACAGGGAGAATATGTGCATTAAAATTCAAAAGACAAATCATCTTATACTATCAGATGAAAACAAGAGTGCAAACACCTATTAAGGTGACAACTGGCTTAACTATCTTTACACAGAAACAATGTGTAAATTACCTAAAAACTAAAACTACAGCAGCATCGCTGGTGATAGTGGATTGACATCTTCACTCTGGTCAGAGTGAGAGGAGAGCATTCCTCAGAGTTCTATGCTACCTCTGACAAGACTTCTGTCTGATTCACAGCTATGGGGCTGTTGGAAACCAAAGGATACTCACTCCAGACTGAGAAGGCAAACTCTGCCTCTGGTGCGGGCACAGTCTGTGTTGTAGCACAGTCTAGCTGTGCTCTCTCTCATCGTCATGAGAGAGTAGTATCTGGGCCCTGCTCAGACTGCAGTTGTCTCACCCTAGGCATTTAGTTGCAGAACCAAAGTCAGAGAGGAGTTGGATTAGAGAGATTGCTGCCTCATGCTGGGACTTGTTTTGATAGCAGGACACAGTAGGAAAATATATTACTCTCCTATTATAATTCATTAGCTGAAAAAACTATCCAAATAGGTATAGCTTCCCAAATGTATTGCTTACATCACAAAATTGTGCAGCATTTATATCTACAGATTATCTGAATTTAGTAAATGTACTCTTTATTCTCCATGTCCAAATTCAAGAAACTTTGACTATGTATATATATATATATTTTTTAAATAAGAGACAGTAGCACACCTGTGGTGCAGTTGTAAAATACGTTGGTGAAGAATAAATGACCTGTGGTGTGGTGAGGGTTTGATTCATTATGGCCAATCAGATTAACAGCCCCAGAGTTATCCTAAATTCAAAATAATGTCTAACTCAAGCTAATCCAAATGCAATGACTGCACTTTTATTGCCTTTATAGCAAGAACAAGATGTAAGAAGATTAATGGTCAAGGGGCTATTAACAGACCCTAACAATGGCAAAATGCTAATAAATTAAACTATCAAATGGCGAAAGGAAGGAATCTGGAGTTAGCTGAGACATTACGGCCAACATTGCCGTTCGCTTTTTCGCTAAAAGAGATTTTTCAATTTGAATCTCCCAATTTGTCTAAAACATCTCAATCATCAATGTTGCAAAATTTAGCAGAGGTGGCAAAGGCCATTTATGCTTTAGCACCCCACTACATTCAGCTCCCGATTGACCCAAATGCAGTGCAGTCCCGACAGCATTTTTCAATACGGTGGGATCTTAGATTATTTACGGTGGGTTGCCGGGAGTTATAGGTTTTGTTGATGCCTCCCGATTCCCCATCGAATCACCAAAGGAACCAGCATAATCAATGTCTGTCATAAGGGCTATCGTGCTATAAATGTTCAGGCAATTGGCGACCACAACCTGCATGTCATCCGGCATTTGATGGCAAAGTGGCCTGGGTCAACCCATGACTCGTTAATTTTTAACACAAGGTAGATAGCTAGCTAGCTACCTCACTCTGCATCTTTATTAGCTTTTTCGAGTTTCTGTGAAAACCTTTTTTTGCTTCATGCGACACCAACACCTCTATTTCATCCGCATTGGAATTTAAACCCAGTCTTTCTTTATATCTTCCATTTTTATAGAGAAACCATGGTTGTAAATTGACAGCACAGCAGGCTAGTTGACAGACATTAGGTTGTTTTTTGGATGCTGTGGATGCTCATTCTAAAGTTCACTGAAAAAACAGAACACTGAGAAAAAAAACAATTTTCTCTCCTTCCCTCCCTTTGATACACAACTCAGCATACATCTCAGCTTGCCTGAAAGACATCTCAAGCTAGGTGGCACACGATAGTCTAAAGCTTAACTGGCCAAGACAAAGATACTAATACTTCACTCTGGATGGCACCACAGTGGCGACCTCTTCACTTAATTTCTGGACTCTTGCAACTCTCCTCGTTGGCCTCACTGTCTCTGAAATTCAGCTCTATATCTTAAAAAGGTAATCAGAGCATTCACACCAGCCAGACCACTCTGCCTGGCTGTTCCCCCGATGTACCTGCACTTCTCAGTCATGTCTTCTGTCTATTTTGGCCCCCTGGTGGTGGAATGAGCTTCCCACAGCGGCCATGACAGTAGAAACACAAACTTCAGTCTGAAGACCCACCTCTTCAGACTGCACCTTGGCTCCCACAACCCTGACCCTCTATATCTATCCTCATTTAACACTCGCAGCTGTAATTTTAAAAAATATACTGTAATAGTAGTGTAGTGATAATATTTTTAATTTGACAATGCTAATCATTTGGTTTGATTGGCAACTTTACACAGTTACTGGTTATGAACATGCCTACTCCACGCATTGTGTGAAAAACGAATTCTTGATATCAGTTGGGAATTTACTTTTAATTAATTTCCACCTTGTACTGCTAACTGAACTGAAAATATATTACTTCTTCAAAATCTTTTTTTTGTACATTTTTGTAAATTGAAAAACATGAGCAGTTGTATTAGTATAAAATATTATATATTTTTAATTTTTTGAAGCATACAATATAACTCTATACTTTATACAGACTTCTTTGCTCATCTTTATCAAAGGTGTGAATAATTTTGTTGTATGTTAATTGTATGTATTGCTGTTGGAATAATACTCTTTAGCTTGTTATGGTGCCTATAATTTGCTTTTTGGTGGCTAAAGCACTGGTTCTCAGTGTAATTACACACCCCATGTTCTGCATCAAATCCTATCCATTTTCAGTGCCACCTGTGAAAGCAGGGCTACAAATAATTGGCTGCAGTGTTGGCAAGGGAGGAAGCAGGGCTTCCCGTCAGCAGGGCTGTCCCTATTGCATCACGCAACAGCAACTGCTCTAGTGGATTGGATGCCTGCAGTCTTTCTGTGCCAGCTGCTCATGTGTACTACTTCAGCGTAATGACTGCACAGCAAAGCTGGTGGACTGCAGAATGAAACAATGAGGCAGCTGGTGGAACACTCTTTGGAGGAGACATGTACTTCTCTGCACACTCCCAAATCTACAGAGGATGTTACAGTGCTGGGGCAGGCCTATACAATTGGGCATAGGTAATAAAAATGGGAAAATAACATATCACCATTCTGAGCTCAATGTTGTATTCAGTGATTTGTCCTCGTTATTCCGGTACAACAGCAGAAGGAAAACGTACTGCAGATGTGGAGATTTGTGATCCATGTTGCCCTGAGTACTTTCATAAGTGAAAGTGTGATAGTATCAATTGAAATATAATATGGATGGAGATTGCTGGTAAAGTTTGTTAATGGCACATTGACTGTTCAACACTGTAGAGCACATGTACTCTACGCTCACACCGTAGCTTACTTTGCAGACAATAATGATCTCACATTTATGCATGATAATGCATGACTGCATATCGCATGCATCGGTTATTGGCAATAAACCAACTGCATCAAAGAATGACCACCCTATTCACCTGACATTAACGCAATAGAGCACTTCCAAAGTGGTCTGTGCACATTAAGGGCACCTAACTGTATCTAATCTAATCTAACTAAATCATTGGACATTAAAACTATGTACACTTGCTAAGGGGCATGCAGCACTGTAATACATTCTTGCTCCAGGAAGGCTGGGATGAAAGTCAATGCTTTTCTGAATTGCTTTCAGTTACAGTATGTTTGTGAGCAACAGGCAAATGGGGTATGATAGTACAATCGGTTTCACTTCAGCAGCTTTCCCTACTCTTGGGGTATTGCATTTGAGTGCCATAATGAGTAAACAGGGAGACACTAGCTTTATTCTTGTAATAGAGAAAATACCAAATTAAATATTCTAACTGCTCTCTTTTCAAATCAAATCCATGGCTAACAGTAGATGCAACCCTTCACAAATGAATTGTGTATAATACGATATGGATACTGATAGTATAGGAAACATTTACATCAACTAGAGAATAAATAATCTATTGAGGACAGAAAACCCACCTGTGGAGACTTATTTAAGCAGTACTGCATGTCCCTTTGAAAAAAGTTGCACGCCTTGAACCTGTTCATGACACCATTCAGAAGGTCACAGGTATTGAATCTGGTTGCAAATGCCCAAAGTATAAACAGCGTTGTTGTGCCAATAGAGCAGATTATTAAAGATTGGAAGGAAGAGTATGAGAAATTGAAAGATGGAACTAGCAAGACTGCTACTGTAGTAACTGAGCAACAGAGTAGCATGAATGATGTAAAGAGAGAAATACGCTCAGCAGTTCCATGCCTAGTTGAATAGCAGGTGGAGCAAAAGAAGGAAGAGTAAATAACCATACTGTATTGCACTTTATGTACAGTGTCACGCATCTAATATAATGCTTTTGAAGGGAATATTGTTTCAAAGCACTTTATGAATAGGATATTGTTTAAAAGAGCTGAAGTACCAAAACAGAATTCCATTAAAATTACTGGTCAAAGGTTCTTTTAAAAAGCCATGATAATTCATTTAATATAGTGGTGTGTGATAATAGATAGCCGGAGGCACCTTGGGAGACAGTGTAATTCATTGCAGGTGCTTAAATGATGTCTTTACCCCTAAGAGACCCAGGCAGCCAAACAGAGAAACCACATTTTCATTTCATTCTGCTCAGGCTGGGCTCTCTGGGTTCTCTCCTTTTTCTTGTTGAACATCTGAGCATATCATCTGCTTGAAATATTTTTCCCTTCCAAAGAAATGTAATTAGCGTGTTTCAAAGATTACTTACCAATTACGAATATCAAGTATGACTTTAAATTGCCTTCATATAACGATGTGTAAATACATTTTGTTATATAAAGGAAAACAGATTGCAGAGTGATCCAGGTCAAGGTAAGGTTTGTGCCTCCTCTAGTTCACCTTCACAAGGTATAACAGCAATATTAAAATAGGACTGGTGGTTATAAAATCTAGTTACAATGTTACAACAACAAAAGAATGCACATATTGTATTGAGCTATATGAAGCATGAATAGGTGTGTAAATCTTCTTCACTCTCAGGGGAGTACCCTTTGGAATTTCAATTGTCATTATTGTAATTATTTTCAAACTACATTATAATATTAATTACATGACATTGCTGCCAATGTAATTAACTACAATTAGGGTGTAGCAGCAGAAATCAATATAGACAAAAGTAGTAGCATAATCATTTTTCCCCAGTTCGCACGTTCCATTAGTTTCCAGGCTAGCTTCCATGCTGACAACTATAAGTAAATAAAAATAAACTGAAATGTATCAGCTGGAATGCTGGAGCGAAGTGAGACAGTCCATGTGTGACACTGCTGGAAGGGGTCCAGGGCAAAATGTCTCTGTGGAATTTAAAGGAGGAATTTTGAACTGCTCTCAGTCAATATGGTATGGGATCAGCATTGATCTTAGAAAAATCCACATTTCTAATAATTTGTATGTACAAACATGTGGGTGGGATGTTTTGGGGGATGAGATCAAGTTTGACATCTCTTAGAATTGTATTAATATCCTGACAACAGTATGTTTTAAAGTAAAGTAACAACCAAAATACAGACTCATGCATTGTGTCATATTTGATATCTTATGACAGCACTGCATGTTAATTGTTAGTCAGTTAGGCATTACACACTGGTGCCTTCTGATTATATTGAGATAAATATGACAAAAATGAAACAGAAATTGGAGCAGCTGTGCACAAAGGAAATAATTTTATTGGCATGATTTAATCACTCAAGATTTAAATTAGCTTACAAACAGCAGTGTAAAGGAATATGATTTTTCACTTTTCAATGAAATGGAAAGCAAAACATACCAGCTGTAACAACTAAATGCCATAGTGAACATGGCCAAGAGATTGCAGGTTTAAACGCTGTAGTTGAGGAAGGTACTAAACTGAATTATGTAAGGCAGCTGTACTATAAATAAACAGCTAAAGTGTAGCACATAGGCCTGGATTCGATCTACATCTGTCCTTAAATGTATCTTACAAAGTTTTATTTTATTCCCTCACAAACACAGTTTGGTGAATTTATCAATAACCAAAATGTAAAAAAAAACTTGTTGTAGGGTTAGTTGTAGGGCTACATTAAAAACAAATGCCAAGCCTATAGGAAAACTTTAAGGTAAATACACGTTGTGAAATTGGATGAACTGTTCATGTTAATCAGCTAGCTACAGTTTGCTACTGTGAATTCATTTGAGTTACAACTATATCTAAATTATGTTTTTTTGATTTTTACTATATTAAGGATGTAACGGTACACATATTCGTACTGAATCAGTACAGAACGTTCGGTATGGTACGCACTGTGGACCGAACAAATGCAATCTTGCTTTAACCACTAATGCACGTGCAGAACTTTATTTGACTGTGGAACTTCATTAAAAACTCTGAGTTCCCCCCCCCCTTCCCCCCCCCCCCCCCGGACGAAAGCACTCATGCCAGCATTGTTCAACTAAGACTGGGTATGTCACTGGGAGTACGTCACCCGAATGTGAATATCACTGGTACAACGAAAAAACAGAGTGGAGTACAAATCCAGCTTGCTATGGCATGCAAGCAGCCTCAGACCGGGCCAAAGCAGTAATTCAGACCGGGCCAAAGCAATAACAAACGCCGTAGGAGTTTTTATAGCAGCGGATCTGCAACCATACTCCGTGTCGAAAAACACAGGTTTTAAACATATGTTGAAAGGGAATCAGCCCTGCTACGAAGTTCCCTCTCATCTGCATTTCAGTACTTTGTTCAGTAAATTATGGCCAATTAGCCACTGTTTAGAAATGTCATAATAAAAGAAAAGCAATTTTATGTTTTGCATCTCTTTTTTTCCCGCTGGGGTGACCAGCTACCATTCGATGATGCCTACATGACAATGGCCTTTATGGCAGAGTTGCAAGAAGGAAGGTCTTTTGAAGGCAATTCACCAAAACCTACACCAAACTACATCTGAATTACAATTGGAACTGTGTCTTGTGGTCAGATGAAACAAAAAAATAGCTTTTTGGACATGGACATCAGTGTTATGTTTGGCGTCCAAAGAATGCAAGTAGCCTAATGTTGAAAAGCACTTCATGCCTATGGTGAAACATGGTGGTGGATCTTTAATGCTTTGGGGTTGTTTTGCATCCACAGGCCCTGGTGCCCTTATTAAAATAGATGGAACCATGAACTCCAGCAGATACCAAGACATTTTGTCCCAAAACCTTGTTCCCTCTGCCAGGAATCTACACCTTAGCCACAGATGGACCTTCCAACAAGACAATGATCCCAAACATATGTCCAAAGAAACATGGAAACATTGAGAGAGCACAAGATCAATATCCTGACATGGCTATCTCAGTCTCTAGACCTGAATCCAATTGAACATTTGTGGTTTGAACTCAAAAAAGCAGTCCAAAAATGTCAACCCAAGAATCTGAAGGAACTAGAACAATTCTGCATGGAGGAATGGTTGAGGATCCCCCAAGAAGTTCCATAACCTCGTAGGGCACTATAGAAGGTGACTACTTGCTGTCATAATGGCCAAGGGAAGAACCACAAAGTACTGGTAACAGGGGTGTGAATATTTGTGATTCTTGATTCTTCTGGGAAAAAAATGTATAATTTGTGAACTGTTCGATTTTGGTTCATGCAAATGCATTATTATTCAAGAATATAATTTTCTGACATTTTTGACCATAAAAATACCTCATTACTTATATTGTTTATTTCATATGATCTCTTTTGTTCATCTTTATCAAGGGTGAGAATAAAAATGGTGTGCCAGTGAATTTTACAACAAAAAAAGTTTGTATAGTAAAAATGAACAACTTTGCAGTGTAACTATCTAACATTGCGTGTGTGGCTTCCCATCTACATACACGGTATCAAAAAAGTAATAGCTGATAATAAGCTGACATTCTTTGACATCTTGTACGAAGGGGGTACTATGAACAGTGTTCTATGACATTTCTGTTATCCTCCTATCTGGAGAAAGCACAAAAATGCCATTCTTAACAGATTGACCCATTGCCACTGCTTTGTGAATCGTTTTAAATATGAAGAACATATATATAGTATATATATACTATATATACTATATATATAGCCATACTGTATATATGTCAAGCTCACTAGGCAGACATTTTGCAGTTGGTGAACAGCGATCACTACAAGGAGATCTGATCCGTAAATATGTCCTCGTTTTCTCAGCAGGGCAGTGACAAAATAATGTGCCATCAAGTTTACCCTGCTTATATATGAGCCCATTGCACAGTGCTAATTTGCCATTTCAAACAATCATTTATCTCATTTACTATTTAAATACACATTTTGTGATAGTTATGTTTCTTATTTAAATCTGGCCAATTGGCTGTCCCATCCCTTCAGGCGCCTGGCAGAGGGGTCTTCTCTGTGCTGACCCCCCTGGTAGTGGAATGACGTTTCACACTCAGTCAGGATCGCAGATTCACCATCCATCTTCCGCAAGAGTCTGAAAACCAACCTCTTCAGACTACACTTTCACTGACTCTCTGTTTTATAGGTTATTAACAAACAGTATGTAAAGGCCAGTATGCAAAAATCCTCTACCTCCTTCTCTGACTGTATGATATCTCTAAACTATCCACCTCTTAAAAGGAGTGGTAAATCCTTTTTCTTCTAATCTTCTTTTTTCAGAAAAAAATGAATGTGTAAATATTCAATTTATTAGAAATCAGCAGCATTTTGCCAGAAATGTATGATTAATGCCTAATTGGTAGTAACTAAAAGAAAATATTGCACCTTTTATTTTCAAAGGAATATATATATATATAAATACATACATATAAATGTCTCTCTTTGTGATCCTCATAATGTTTGCCCTCCTAAAACATGGGAGCTTGAATTTATTTAAGAAGGGGTGAAGAACAATGCGTATAAAATAACAGTTGATGTCATTAAAATGACATCCTTTATAGCACTGGATAGGAAAATGTTTCATTAATGACAAAAGTGGCAGCCCAACTAATCCCTCAATAAAAAGGAGCTGGAGACAACTTTCCTTTCTTGTTCTGGGAGAGAGAAAGTCAGACAATACCATAACAGATCAGAACCATAGTCTATAGGCTGTAGCCCTGGGCCCAGCAGGCGGCCCACCGCTGCTCTGGCTGTGCCAGTTTTTAATCCCCTTCCTGAATTTCCACCACGTCTGACCTCATGCTGAGATGAAGTTATCACAGAAGACAGCTTTACTCTTACCAATGAGTCCAGTCCTATATCTGCATTATCCTCAGCAGATCAAAACTTTGCTGTCATCAAATAGTATTATCTGCATAAAAGGCATGCAATTGTCCAGTAATTTCTCTCAAACCCTGCCATTCAACAGCCTAGAGAAAATCTAATGAATTTGTGTTTCTTGGCTGAGAAACACAAACCAAATATGTTGTTATTTCTTATTGAGACTCCTGTTATGGGCTTATTTAAATATGTCCCTCCTCATCCAAAAAAAGCCACAACACAGATGTTGAAATGCTCAGCCACAAACGTTTTCAGAAAAACTAGCATCAAAAAACTTCTTCTAAGTGCAATTCATTACTGACAGATTTTTGTTCAATTAACTGCACTGAAGCAATGTCCTCCATTGCTCCTGAAAAAGATTTCATCATTTTGTGGGGCTCTGATTGGTCAGTTGTGTTGACCTTAGATTTTTGCTGCTGATGAGCGACAGAATACCAGGAACCTTCTGATATTTATAGCAATTAACACATGCAAATACGGCATATAACTTAATTTTCACCTTTCATTGCATCTGATGCTCAAATTCAATCTAATATCAGATATAACTGTCTTTAAGTGTCTAAATTAATAGTGCCAGTTTTATTGCTACATATATCAACATACAATATAACACTGTGAGCTTGCCGGTGGCTGAAATTAATTAAAAAGGTTGGTTAAGGATTGAAAACATGTAACACGTATATTTTTAACTTCTATTCAAGGACAAAGTACAAAGTGTTTAGCTTGAATCTCTGCCTCCAGAGAATTGAGTCCACCAGAAAATGAATTTAGTAGTTAATATGATATCATGGAAATTTTGTTTAAATATGTTAAATCTGCTCATATGATTCTGTTTGATAGACCTGAAAAAAATCAAAAAACCTTTTGACCTATAATTTAATTTTGTACAACGTGATTGTCACTTGTTATACAAAATGAATTGAAGCCTAGTGTATAATAGTAAAATTCCAGGTGGAAAGGCCTATCCCAAGTATTATCAGTGTAGGCTTTTAAAAAGTAATATATCTAAAGTCATTGTCCAAATAGAAATCTGTATACAAAATGTTGTACATGTACAACACAAAATAGAACAATTGTGATCGTATGTACTCACCCGAATGTATACATGGAATATACTAGGTTGTCAAGAAAAATAACCCTCAATCTTCAACCATAAACATATCAAAAACAACACAAATAATCTATTTGTATCCTTCAAAGCAATATTTTGGTCTAATTCTTGAAAAGAAGTAAAAAAGAGAGACAACATGGAAATCAATCATAATGAAATTACTGAAGGCAGCAGAGTTTTGCTGCTGTATTTGTCCTTGTTTGTAGCCTGCAAGCTGCATTCTGTTTTGTATGAGCAAACATAATGGTGCAATCAAGAAAACAAGACCTGCCATTATTTACCCCCTACTTTCTGCCATGAACAGCTAATTAACAAGGGTGCACATGGCATTTTATTTGGGATAATGAACTTACTTGTAACAAAGACAAAATGAAGCCTGGGAAGGCAAATAGTACTTTACAAATGCATGTTATGCTAAATCCCATTCAGCAAGATAGTATGTTCTGCAAATCAAAATAAGAGCTTTTCTCATTTCTAATCTCCAATGCCTCATACTAATAAAAACAAAGTATCTGAGATTTCATCAATTGTTTCAAAATGCAACATTTGAAGTTGTAGATGTTTGCAATGGTGATATATTTAAATGAATGTAAGGCGTAATTAATTGTATCATCATTGCAAAGATCTACAGCTTCAAATATTGCATTTTGAAGGTTTGATTTGAAGCAGATTCACTTATTCCATTAGTGTTGTAACAGCTGCTTGTGAAATCCATTTTCCTGCACTGCACACTGAGCACAAATACTTCCACCTATATATATATATTCACATTAAATATGTGCTCTAACTTGGTTTTGGAACTTGGAATCGGTGGGCTGTATTTAGTGGGCTGTATTTGTAAAAGAACAAATTCAAACAGCAGTAAGGGGGACTTTGTTTCAGGAGGAAACCTCTTGCAGTGAGAGAAGCATAAAGTGTAATTCAGCCACATTTTCATTAATGTTTACTTTAGTTTACTTCAGCACCATCCACATTGAAGAGGCTTCATTTGTGTGTTTATCTTTGTTTGTATTTTTTTATGATTCTGCAAAACAATTATGCAGTAATAAAACTGACCAACTCCATGGTTATGGTTCTCAAACACACATCAGAGAAAAGGATGCACAAAATACTTTTCCATGCTGGAGGCAAATGGGATAAATACTGGAAGGATCACTGATCATTTAAACAGATTTTTTTTAAATTAATGTCACCCCCCCCCCGACAATTAATACTTGATTTGACCAGGGCAGCCATCTGAATTTTTTATTTAATACTGAAGTACTGCAGGAAGTATTGTATCAAGTAGGAAGTTGAGTAAAGCACCCTTTGACTTCTAATTTGCTGGAGAGGGTACATGTAAAGCTCTGTGGTAAGTAAAGATTGAGAAAATAAAGGGCTGATTATTATCCCCAGAGATCGTTTTAGAGATACAATAAATCATATGTTTAGGGAAACCTTAAACAAAGATTTTGTTTAGCACTTTTGTGTTATTTTAAGAATTGAAAATGTTTATTTATTTTATTTTAGGGACCATGGCAGTTCACATTGTGTAAAAAATGAAAAATTAAAATTAATAACCTCTTAAATGTATTTTTTCACAGGTAACTTCACCTCACACCTTAACTGCTTCTGGGCCTTAGTATGTCTGTAGCAAAACAAAAACTATGACACTGACAACAGTACCAATACAAGACGTAAAGGTCTTATCAAACAGAATCATCAATAGACTCTCTGGAACACTCTAGCACCAGTAAATATAATTTTAATAACAGTGGTCATGCATTTAGATGCATGCTAATTTTACTGAGAAATGTACCATGCAAAAATACAGAGTTAGATCATGAACTATAACCCTGGAGGTGCAATGTGACTCAGCTATTCGATCCACCAATTAATCCTATGTGCGTTCTGTGTGAAAGTTGAAACTATTTTTTCAACTTTTAAAGTTATGTCTCCTAGATATAATTTCCAACAGTGTTATACTTTATTTTCACACACACATACAGATTTGTAAAGCAGGCCGTAAATAAATATAATCATGTTGCTAAATTATTAATTAAAGTTTTTGGGGGTTTTCCCCAGATACTCTAACATGGTTTTTCCCCAGAAATCTAATGCTTAGCATAACAAAACTATTTTTTGTGATGATGACACTAACTTTACCTTTAGCACCACACCATGGGTCAGATCTTGCAACTTGCTTGTGTGACTTCCCTGTGACTTTTAAAAAGGTGTTGCTGACCTCTGTAAGTGAGAGTGGAGTAATCTCCTGTGAGCAAGCCTGAATGAGAGCAATGCAAATGACAACCACATTCCCCAAAGATGTAACGACTGACAGGGGGGCCATGCATGGGGCAGGTTTGGATATTGGGTAAAATCCAAAACAGTCATATCTGCTCCCCCCAATCATTTCTAGACATAAAACATTCCCTTTCATTATGTCTCCCTCCCCAGGATTTAATATGTGGTTGCCCCTTGCTGTTCCCTCTTTAACTGGTAGCTCACAGATGACAGCTCTAGAAAACTAGGTCAGAACGACTACATTTATTTAATGTCTAGTAAATCTGGATGGCATAGAGTAACCTAAGTCAATCAATCAATGATTGCCTTTTATCAGCATACCTACCATACCACATTCCCATAATAAACTTTCCCCCAAAACATATAGCCTATTTACAGTGCATCAAGTCCAGAATACTATTCAGATGCACTATGGGTAGGAAAGATCGTCATACAGTACTACACCAATAGATTAAATTCAGCTGAAATATAATGCATATAATTAAGAGTTGAATATAAACTATTGTCCTAGCAGTGAAACAATTTCAATAGAAGAGGTAGCATTTGCCAATATCTAACAAAAGCTCTAATATCACATTTCCAATGTCCTATTCCCACAGGGTGTACTTGGTTACCAAGCCACTTTTCTACTCAGTATTTAAATTTGCATAGAACATTTGTTCCATTTTAAGAGCAAGTTCATATCTCTGTCAATGTCTAAAATGTACATGATACTTTAAATCACTGATCCAGTCCCTGAGACACAGACGAAAAGACAACTTCTCTACAGTAACTGCAATCAACACATTGGTATTTGTCCACAACGAGGCTTGAACAAAGCTTATTGTGGCTTCTTGTGAGACAGCCATCAAAGTATAGTACATGGCAATGATTCCGGTGAGAGATGAAACGGTTTGAGAGGCAGGCTGGCTGCTGCACATCTCCCGCAATACTCCACTTTCAGCACCAGCCTGAGAAATCTGCTGATATTGAGCCAAAGTCCTTTAATGTTTGGGGTTTCTGGTTTTGCCCCATATCCTCCTATTCTGTTACTCAGGTCGCAAGAATATTTTGTGATCTATCCAAAAAAGTGTACAGGGCAAGATTACCCTTCCCCACATAACTGCCGCGAGGGTTTCTATTAAATTGACAGTCATCGTGCAATTAGCACCTGACTCTGTAGGAAACAAGCCATCTATTCACCATGGGAGATTCTTGTAGGTCAGATAAATATAGCTTGGATTAATAGAACAATTTCTTGTAGTTAAGATAAATATACAGATTACTGCCAAAATAAAGGAAACACCAATATAAAGTGTCTTAATGGGGTGTTGGGTCACCACGAGCCTCCGGAACAGCTTCAATGCACCTTGGCATAGATTATACAAGTGTCTGGAACTTTATGGAGGGTTGCAACATCATTTTTCCATGAGAAATTCCATCATTTGGTGTTTTGTTGATGGTGGTGGAAAATGCTGTCTCAGGCGCCACTCCAGTATCTCCCATAAGTGTTAAATTGATCTGGTGACTGGGACAGCCCTGGCATATGGTTTATATCATTTTCATGCTCATCAAAACATTCAGTGACCACTCGTGCCCTGTGGATGGGGCATTGCCATCCTGGAAGAGACCACTCCAATCAGGATAGAAATGCTTCACTGTGGGATGAAGGCGATCACTCAGAATGGCTTTGTATTTATTGGTGGGGTTGCCCTTTAAGGGGTTGAATGGACCTAAACCATGCCAGAACAGTGCAACCCACACCATAACAGAGCCACCAGAACTATTCATTCATTCAAGTGTTTGTACAAATTACATACTATACTTGTAATTTGTACAATATACTATATGTACAAATTATTTCATGTAAATATCTATTTGTACACATAATTGTTGATGTATCTGTCTCCTAGTTTCTTATAACTACAATGTCAGTTTTATGAAATTAGGTAATAGATTAAATACAAATAAATAATACAAATACAAATTAAATTGTAGGTACCTTACAGACAATAGTGTTTGGGAAGGTCATATAATGTTTATATTATACAATGTCAACTTGCTGTGTATAATACAGAGTGCAAGGATCATAGGCAACATATAGAATATTAACAGAATCTTCGTGCATTAGATTGATAAAAATGAAGGTGGGTGCCCTGCTTTTATCATTTTTAAGGTTCAACATACATTTTTTGAAAAAGGTCATTAAATGAACATATTATTTGTTGGATTCTCCCTTGTAAATAGTTATAGCATAATTAAGCTTTTGTTACATGCCCTTCAAAATGCCCTCTTGACTTGTATCCAAAATGTGTGAATATGAAAACTTGTAATATGTAGTTAACACTCTCCATAAGGTATGGTTAAATGTATATATGAGCTAAGGGAAAATCATTGAATGATGCGTATATCTGATGTGAATCAAATTCACTCTCCTGGTGAAGGGTACACTTATGCATTGCAAGGTGAGTTAACTATAGTAGAGACATGTGACAACCTTGAGTGAGGATTTAATCATGCCTCACATGTATGGTGCCTTAATTTCCCAGCCATGAATGGAAGCTCATAACTATCTTTTAAGCCTCTAGGGTGGTGCATCCAGCTGAAGCACTAGTCCTTGGCTGAATCCTGACCATGTTGGAGGTGTAGCCAGGAATACTGCAGAGTGACACACAATTGAACATAAGTTTGCTCAGGGAGGTAGGGTTTCAAAAAAGAAGTGGCAACCGGCTGCACATACTTTGAAGAATGCACTGGCCTCTCCTGAATAAACAGAGGATGCAGAAATGGGTCAAGCTTAGAAATACCATTGGGCATTCTAAGGTGAGAGAAATGGAAAAAATAATTAAGCACACACATACACATATACTGTATATATATATATATATATATATATGTATGTGTGTGTGTGTGTGTGTGTGTGTGTGTGTGTGTATATTAAACCCAAAATAAAAAAACAATGTTTTAAGTGAGATAATGGTTGATAAAAGCCAAAAGAGACAGGATATTCACACAAGCACCAGATCTTGACCTTTGTACCAACAAGTTTTCCAACACACAATGCTTTGATACCTACAACAGTACTATAACTATGTTGATACACTTCAAACAATGTACTCACCACTGGGCAGGCTGCTGAGGATTCAATCAAACGTTCACTTTGAATCAACAACCAAATAGATAAACATCTTTTTGTGACAGGCAAAATACAAGTCCTGCCCATAAAAGCCAATTGCACCTTTAGCTGCTATTACAGCTGTGAGTCTATTTGGGTCCCTACCAAGTCCCTACCAGCATTATACATCTGGACACTGCAATTTTCACCCATTCTTCTTTACAGAATTTCTCAAGCACCAACTGGTTGGATGGGAACTGACCAGCAATTTTCTAATCTTCAGATTCTCAATGGGATTGAGGTCTAGGCTTTGACTGGGTCACACAAATAAAAGCTGTAATTTAAGAGTGTTTTTCCAAAACTCACTCAGTCCACTTTTCTCACAATTTTGAGGAAATAATTTTTGCTTATTTTAAAGTGGTGGAGTTTTTTGCATGAAAAATCATGTTCTAATACTTAAATCCATAAGAATAATAGTGTAAATGTAAAACTGCAAATATGTAACCATTTATCAGAAAAATAATACCCACCTTGAAAAATATGATTTATCAAAACTCACTCCATTGAGTGAGTTTTGGAAAAACACTATTCAATTGCAGCTGAAGGTGTTTTTAGTATTAAGTGCTCCAGTATTAAGTTATGGGGGGTGAATCCTTTTTTGGTTTTTGTATTTTTATTAAGTTATGGGGGGGTGAGTATTTTGTGTTGATCAGTGGCAAGAAATCACAATTAACTCCGTTTTGATTCCATGAAGTAAGAAAAAAATTGAAAAATACCAAAGGGGGTGAATACTTTTTATACCTACTCCCATCAGTGCACTGGTCCATTTAAAAGTAATCCATATTCTAATTTGGTGAGAAACTGTATAACACTGTGAAAAGATTGCAGAAGAGCGCAAACATATGGCTTATGATGCTAACAATTTTCCATGTGTCTTTTTAATAAGAACTAGTGAACAGATTTGTATGAAATTTTGAAGATTAGTTAGATTTTCATATTTTGAATGTAAATGCTATGCAACCATTATCTAAAACACTGCACAACTGCAGTGTATGGTGGTTAGGTTTGATCCTCCCCCTTAGTGTAACAGAAAAACATGTCCTTTCCTCACTTTGTCTTTGTCTATATGTTCATGTAAATACAACATAAAATCTGTTCAACATCTCTGTCAAATTTGTATTTATATCAGTCTAGCCATCCTTTTTCTAAAGACATCAGTCAGGACAAAGAGCAGGTGGAAATAGCCTGCGAACTGAACACCTGACATCTTGCATCTCTAAAATCCCCACAACAAAAGGTATGGAAAAATGTCCTACTTTAAAAATCTCTGTGAAGGTCAACTTAGCCAGTCTTTCCATTTGCATTTTAGCTGCAGTCAAAAGATGTTTCTGATTGAAAGATGTCTCTGATCTTGAGTACATGGCTCCAAAAAAATGTAAATGTATTAAACACAAGAACACACACACACACACACACACACGCACACGCACAGCTTGACTTGTGGGTTACAATCTAGCTCTCTCTTTTCCAGAAAATCTCAGCCCATTGGAAAGGGTGCAAACTAAAACCACCCAGGTCTGAATTTAATACTAGATTGCTTCTGTAAGCAATTTGGCCTTAAAATGATATATAATTATATTGTAATTTAATTTGTGTACAAGATTATAAGTTTGAGACACTTTTCAGAAAGGAAATCAAAGATCCAGTAACCTATCAATAATGTCTAAAATGTTTCAATAAATGCTATTGATGATGCAGACACAAATCTAAAGATTAGCAACGTACCATCAACAGCAACAATAATAATAATAATAATAATAATAATAATAATAATAATACATTGAGTGAAATGATCTTGATGCAAGCAAGTTCTGCTGTATTTAAACATATAAATTGGAGGGTATGGCTAGTCACTTTTGCACTGGGCCGCCTGCTTGTCCTGGAGGTCTAATTTCTCTCAGCAAGAAGGCACTGAAATTTAGCCTCAGTGCTTTTATAAGACCCACTGGCTCTGCCCAATAATGGCTAAAATGTAAGCCTCCAATTTGCCTGCACTTTGTGAACCGAAGTGTTCCCTGGAGCCTCAGAAACAGTTGAGACTTCCAGACTATGTGCTGCTGATGACATACAGTATCTGCTGTGTTCTCAGGATCACAGCATCAGCCTCACAGTCACACAGGATTCCTAAACAGTGTACTGATGATGAGCTGAAAGGGATATTAAATGTCAACATGCCCCACTACACAACCATGGGGCTCGGTGGTGCAGGAGGTTTCTCACTTAAAACGTCAACTGGAGTACATAGCGAGCGTACAGAAAACACACATCTCATGTTGCCATATGAGCATCTGGTGGGTGACCAGATTTTCAAAACCAAAAACCAGGACAAAAAAAATATATATTTGGTGTGGTGTTGTTCCTCAGGTATTTTTTTTGCCAGGCACTTTGAAGCCCTATATTAAAGTAGCATTTTCGCTTTGGCATTTTAACGAGATGAGACGTTGTCTGACAGTGAAGGATATAATTTTTTTCTGACAGTCCTCGGTCAGTGCACATGCTCAAGGTATATGTACATTGTGCTCCAATTCACTGGCTTAGGTTTTATTGTGCTTTATTCATTGGTTAAAAATCATAAGCGGGGCAATAGGCCTGATATTGGACCAGTTCAAGGCACAATGTAATCACAGCCATGCAGAATGCATGTGCCGTACTACTACATCTTGGGGCGAGCTGGAAACCGGGACATTTCTGGCCGGGACACCGGGACACACTGCTCAAAACTGGGACTGTCCCAGCCAAACTGGGAGGTCTAATCACCCTACATATGAGGGCCTTGGTGTATGATGGGTTGTATGTCAATAGTGCTCTCATTTGAGCAGCACACTTAAGAAAGGATGTGTTAACATGAGATATTATCAGGCAAACAGTTCCTTTATTCCCACTCTTGCGTATACACACACCATCAAATGCATTAAAGGACACTAGAGCTAGAGAACCGACTGTGCCCTCTAATGGTAGAATTTCAACTGAAAAGAGAAGTGAACATTATGTATCTCAAGGCATATTTCTTAGAAAATAATTACCTGGAGTGTACTGTACCTTCAGTAAGGTAATACAATTGAGTTGCTTATGCTTTCTTTCATACTATTTTAAATGTATTCTGATTATAGCAAAGAAGTAAAACATAATTTCAGTTTTTATTACTCTTATTCAGTGAAAAGTGAAAAGACTTCCTAATGTTTTTGTTTGTGATATAGAATTATTATTCTGGCACTCTATTCCAGTTTGGACACCTCTACTGGACATTTGAGATAAATTGGCAGAATAGTAGGGGGAGAATGGAAATAGGCCAACTTCCCAGTATGGCAATGATTGCAGACATGATGGCACAGTAATAGATGATCGTTTACACAAAGTCTAAACCTTCCTACACCTATACACATTATTTGTAGCAGAACTGAAAAACTGCAGTCATTCATTCATTATCGAACCCGCTTATTCCTGGTCAGGGTCGTGGGGATGGGGCTGGTCGCTATCCCAGCACATATTGGGTGAGAGGCAGGAAGACACCCTGGACAGGTCGCCAATCTATCGCAGAAAACTGCAGTCAGTAGATGCATTTTTTTGCCTGTGGCCATTGTGAATGTAAATGTAAAAAAGCTAAACAACGTGTACAATCCTAATGAGCCACACACCAACTAATGTGGGGTTGTCCATTTTTACCTTTGTATTATCCTCTATCTAAACTGCAAAGGAAAAATGAGGCAGACTGGCAGATATTTCTACTGCTGGACACCAATGGAAAGTAAATATTGATCATGACTAGGAGCATGATTCCTTTCAGTACATACATCTTTTTAGTCTTTTTCAGGAGATAAATGTGCTATGTCAGGAAAAATGTAGAATACAATACAGTATATGTTTCTCCACTGACTGATGACTACATTTAATTTCTTAATACAGTGCCTATAGAAAGTCATCACACCCTTTTGAAATAGTCACCTTTTTTGTCTTACAGCCTGAAATGAAAGTACATAAAATCCATCTTTTTCCAGCTTTATTTACACATTTTGCATTACAACATTTAAGTGAAAAAAAGGGCACAATTTCAGATAATTAATGAAAAATGAAAAACTAGAATAACAGGGTTGGAAAAGTGATCAGTCCCCTTAGAATAACCATTATAAACTTGCTCAGGTATAACCAATCACCTTCCAGATCACACACCAAGCTAATTGGCCTCCATCTGACATCAATTGTAGTGGTTTTGATTATTTCACAATAAAATCAGCTGTTCCTTGAGGATTCCACTCCTAGTAGTGCATGGTAACGCAAATAATTCACCATGGCTGGAAAGGTGCTTTCAAAAGGACTCCGGGATAAAGTTGTGGATAGGCACAAGTTAGGAGAAGGATATAAAAAGATTTCAAAGGCTTTAACTATCCCTCTGAGTACTGTTCAGAGTATTATTAAGAAGTGGAAGGCATATGGCATCACCCACACCTTGCCAAGATCGGGCCGTCTCTCCAAACTGGATGACCGAGCCAGGAAAAGATTGATCAGGGAAGCTACCAAGAGGCCAATGGCAACCTTGAAGGAGTTACAAGTCTTGGCAGTACATGGCAGAAATTGGGCGATCTGTGCATGTGACAACAATCTCACAAGCTTTACACAAAGCTGGCCTGTATGGCAGGGTGAGAAGAAAGAAGCCTCTTCTGAAAAGGTGTCACACTGAGTCTCGTTTACATTATGCGAAGAAACACATAGAAGATTCTGATGCCATGTGGCAAAAGGTTATATGGTCAGATGAGACCAAGATTGAACTTTTTGGACTGAACTCCAAGCGCTATGTTTGGCGGAAACCAAACACAGCACACCACCCAAAACACACCATGCCTACAGTGAAGCATGGTGGTGGCAGCATAATTTTGTGGGGGTGTTTCTCTTTAGCAGGGACTGGGCAATTGGTCAAGATTGAATGGAAAATGGATGCTGCCAAGTACACCAAAATTCTTGAGGAAAACCTGCGGCCCTCTGCTAGACAGCTGAAGATGGGCAGGTGGTTCACCTTCCAACACGACAACGACCCAAAACACATCGCCAAAAAAACAACGCAGTGGCTAAAGGACAGGAAGCTGAATGTCCTTGAGTGGCCTAGTCAGAGCCCTGACCTAAATCCAATAAAACATCTGTGGATGGACTTCAAGAGTGCAGTCCATCGCCGCTCACCATGGAATTTGACTGAGCTGGAACAGTTCTGCAAGGAAGAATGGGCAAATATTGCCCAATCTAGGTGCGCAAAGCTGGTAGAGACATATCCAAACAGACTGATGGCTGTAATTAAAGCAAAAGGTGCCTCTACAAAGTATTAAATCAGGGGACTGATCACTTTTCAAACCCTGTTATTCAAGTTTTTCATTTTTTATTAATTATCAGAAATTGTGCCCTTTTTTTCACTTGAATGTTGTAAGGCAAAATGTGTAAATAAAGCTGGAAAAAGATGGATTTTATGTACTTTCATTTCAGGCTGTAAGACAAAGAAAAGTGACTATTTCAACAGGGTATGATGACTTTCTATAGGCACTGTATATACTGTATACATATATATATATACTGTATATGATCCAGATTGTTAAAATGATGACAGATACCTAAAGAATTCCCTTTTTACAAGAATGTAAACCCTGAAAAAATTTAGAAACAATCTGACACATTCAGGACAGGGGAGGATGAATGAGAATGGACAGAGTGGCAAAGAGAGAGACAAAGACAGTACGGCAGGAGAAAACACACAATCAGCAGTTCTTTTTTCTTCATCATTGCAGCATTGAAGTGCTTATGTCACACATTTTGTGGCACACAGGCCCAGGGTTGTGGAGTGGTTAGCCCCTAAATATGGCTTGGAGAAAGATACTGACAGGCAGAGACTCAGCCCTTTTTGTGACGCACGTCTTCCTGTGCTGGTGTTACTGCTGCCCCCTGCTGGTAACTAATCTGTGACATGACAGCTGCCTCTGTTCTCCTGACTGTGGTTGAGCCTCGCTGCTCTTGAGTAGCCAGAATGAAAGTGGGTCCTTATCATGGAAGCTGCCGAAATCACAGCAGTGGCTCTCCAGCACTGTGCATGAAGCACAAACAAACTTAACAGAGTCCCACCTTTGATTACAGTGATGACCTGTTGCCTGTGTCCCATTTTTTTGGTAGTTTATTGGGTGCATTGGGTGACATTCATTTTATAGTAGAAATATTACCCAGTGTTGGTGGGTGTGTTGTTGTGGTGGAAATTAGGAAAAACCTTTGCTGAATCGAATCATTTAACTCAGTTCAATACAAAGATTTGAATCACTGACTATGTGATTTGTTCAGTTCAACTTCCATTTAGGGTCTATCGTTTTGCTGATTCTGTCAGCGAGTGCATCAACGTATTAGCAGTTGACCCCACTCCTAGTTCAGTATCATTCAACAGTGTTTGTGTGCAAAAAATCCTGTCATGAGTATTAGAATTGGAAGTATCTTACCTTATGTAATCCTTTCATATTATTCCTTGCTCCTCATATTTTTTCTGGATTGTTGTAATGGGAATAAGACTAGAAGCTAAAAGCCACACAGAAACAACTATGAGAACTCGTGTGTGATCTCTAGTTCTGATAATTATGTAATATTGTATCAAATTTATTTGAAAGGTTAGGCTTTTAAATGGAAAAGTGTATCAAAATGGTGGCTAGGATATAGTTAGTTATTAATACTGATAACTAGTGAATTAGTTACTGATTAGTTATTAGTTAATAGTTAATTTTTAATTGTATCTGTATTCATACTGATGCCGTGTTGCTAACCTGAAATTTCTAGCTGACTGTCGGTGCTTTTAGTCACTTGTGGGAGGAACCCTTATGCAGAGACTTATTGATTCGGTTGACATTAGTGTACTGCTGTACTGGTATTGAGAGTCAACAGTTCCCCTTGAAATTGCATACAGTTGACATGAATAACTATGCAGACCTAATGTGTTATACATTTAATATGTAATTTCTATCTCTGTTAGCGTTACTATACTGCCATGTATCTTAGCTACCTACCAAATGATTAAGGCTGGGGGTGAATATCTTTTTAGAAGGATCCTTTAGATTAATGATTTTATCAAGCTATCTAATTTGACATAGCTAGCCTTAATATTAGTAAGACATGTATTGGAATTGTGTTTAATGGGTCTGGTGTTGTACGGTAACTAATGTTAACTGTAATTCCAATGCCTTTTTTAGAGTTAGAACATAGTTAACATTAGATAGCTCGCTGATTAGTTGGACTGTGGCTAGGTAGCTTCCAATGTTTATGTTTGCTTGGTAGCTTGCTAGTTTTTGTTTTAGACATTTGAATGAGTCCACAGTTCTAGATTATTTATTTATTTATTTTCATTCAATCTGAACGGAACATATTACACAACAATTAACTAACGTTCAAGCTCAAATCAATCCAAGGAATGTGATGTTAGCTACTACTACTTGGCAAGCATTAACAACGTCTCTAACTACTGTACGTACATATACTCAATAAGCTTTTATTGCTTAAAAACTTGTTGCTAACTCAGTAAGGTTTGTTTGTTTGCTTTTGTATTGCACTCAAGTTATGTAGCTAGCAATGAACAGAAAAGGGGAGGTGCGCTTTCACAGGGAGGCAGAATCTGATGGAACTATGCCATAATAATTTGCCAGGTGGGAGGCACAGTTTCATGGGGAGGCATGTTCTGATGGAACAGTTTTAAAAAAGCTTACCTGTGAAAATGTAATAATAGTAGCCTACCCTAATAGCATATACATTTTAATACATTTATATACAGTCACACTACTATGTACAATATGACTAAGTTTGATGCAGGCTTATAATGTATAATATTACATAATTAAAGGCTTTTTTGTTGTTGTTGCATTTTGTATGAGCTATAAATACTGTATGTATATTTACATTTCATCAAACGCTTTATTATAGGTTTGTAATAGTTTAATGACAGGCTAACTTTTATAAAAACTATTTATTTGATCAACATGGTTAAGTAAGGAATAGTGTAACATTATAGATATGGAATTATGTTACACAGCAAAAACTTTGGGTTATTTCCTTAACCAAATCATTGAGTTACTGCCCCTAATTCATTGGGTTATTATTGGCTTTGTTGGGTTGTTTGATGATAACCCAACGGGTTGGTTTAATTGTAAGGTTATTCTTAGTTGTTTCGCAAATTTTTACAATTCTAGTTCCAACGGTAACTGTACATTACAGAGAGGTGAAAAGGGAATTTAAAAATGAATGCATAATCATAATAGCTAAGATTTCTCTCCACTCCATGGCTGAAGCATGTTCAAGCCATTCCACAATGTTATCTTCATGGGTAACATAGATAGTCAACTATAGCTATCTGGAAACAAAGCTACTAGTTTTATATTTATACCAGCTAATATTTATATGATATACACTATTCAATTAATATTCTATATTTTATGAAAACACAAAAGCTGCAATGTCTTTTTTGAAGTTATATTTATAATGAAAAAACAATAACAATAATAATATTAATAGTAATGAGGACAACTCGTAGCATAAGCATTGGGTAATAAATAACTCAATAATTCGTTATTTAAATAACCCTATGTGTTGAGTAACACTTAACACATTGGGTTACAATAACCCAACGCTGGGTTGATTACTCATTTAGTTATTTTTAAAACAGAATTTTTTAGTGAGTATGATTACTCTATAAAAACGTATATGCCGGCTCAGTTCTTCAGTTCAAGCAAACATTGAAACCCCAGGAAGCAGTGCATGCTCTTTCTTTCTCTCTCTCCACACCCAAACATGGCCAAGTGTGTGACTTTTCAGTCAAAGTCAAATGCTGTCGGCTGCACTCCAGGTTATCGTAGCACAGCAGTGAATAAAGCTGAATTTGTCAGTGTTGCAGTGAGATATATTTCTGGAAGTTGTGCTATGATGATAAAAAAATAACAGAATGCCACTATTTTATATATATATATGTATACATTGGGGTCCAAAATCTGAGTCCACTACCAAGATTTGTTTTCACACAAACTTTTCATTCAGGAGAACAATTTGACCTCTAACTACTTCACTAAGCTCTGCTGACATAATTACAAACAGCTTTATGCAAAGGAAGTGTCCTTTTTCAAGATTAAAGCACCTGTAGTGGCAACAAGAACACATAGAGGACCATATTAATTATGTCAATATCCAGTATTAATTGTTACAAGACCAAAACAGCTCACACTGTGTATTAGGAGTGTCCATGTATTAAAACTTAAACGAAAACTAAGGTGTCACAACATTTTGAGGAAATTAAAGGCAATGGTGTGCAAACAAAATATTTATATTTATTTCAATTTCATACCATCCTTTCTCAAACTAATATTTTTTTATTTGTATCAGTGTTTTATGACATTGTTGAATAACAAATACCACATGTGTAAAAGTTGTGTGTTAGATTTAGATGAAAACAAACAAATCTTGGTAGTGGACTCAGACTTTTGGACCTCAATGTATATCCTAATGTCCATCAGAAATTAAGCTGATGGGTTTCTTCTATGAGCATAATACGAATATGTACAGTGAAGGAAAACACACATTTTAGACACAAATCCAGAGCCCTATCTGTATTGCCACACAGCTGTCCTTTGTAGTTATCAGAAAACTTGGTATCGTATAACAGGACATACAGGAACACTAAAATATAATTAATCTATAAATGAGATGAATTCTATATATCAATATTCATATGTATCTGGGCAATTGATCATACTATCCGTGGTTGTACAAACATGTATAGTCCAGCCAAGTATGCCAAGACACACATGCATAGTTTATGAGGGATGTGTGGGGTTCATAACCTTTTGTGGGAGCACACAAAGTGACCACAAAGCAAAGGTGTCCCCCCACTTTAGAAATTAAACCAATGCCACAGCTATGACAGGCACCTTCAATAAGGATCCATTATCTGTTGAAGTATGAGCTACCATCCCTGCATGTCAGTGACTCTGGTAATTAATCTTACTTGTGTATTTATGTAGCATATCCATTAGATAACAAATGATGTGTTCATACTTCACACATGACTGTAAGAGCCCCAGTTGGTTTGCAAGAGATAACTTGGAGGGGGGGAAATTACATCCATATCCAAGACTTGATACATTTCCTTTTTACCAATCCATGAAAAGTTTAAATATCTTTCCTCTGACTTGTTAAACTGCCTGAGTGCAGTGACACTGGGGCATTGTGGCCTTAGCTTCCCTTGAAGCCGTGGAGGCAACATGCACATAAACTTGCCAGAGCAATTTTTCAGTCCAAGTGCTTTTATTATGCCTCTGCATAGGTCCTGAATTCATTTATTTGGAAACAAGCATAGTTGAAAGCCAATTTTATATTTAGAGGGGGCATGGTATCTATGCAGTATTTTATTGACTTCACGTCCTTTTCCATTCTCTCTAGTTCTCAGTCACAATGATAATGAGGTCTGCAGAGAAAGTCATCTCCTTAGAGTCTATGAAATAGCACAGAAAATGTTCAATTTTCATCCAATGATAGGGAGATACTGTACGACACAATGGAACTTTTTTCCCCCCGGGAGTATACGATACTACTGAAATGAGTTAGTGATTTTAATTTCACCCACTGCCCCATCTGACATAAACTATAAAAGCAGTGTCGCCTCAATCCAACCTTGAGGCCAACCCGTATTCTTCAGAAGTAATTATTACAAGTTACAATATCATAGTGAGGTGCACTGCCAGCACGGAGAATGCTGCCTTTTGTTTGTGATCTGCTGAAGTATTCAAAGGAGTAGTGCGATGGGAAATTATAGATATGGAAATTCAGCTTTTAATCAGAGACAAAAGAGAGTTTACACAACAGGTTTAATAGTTATTCCTAATAAGCTCTGATTTCAAGTTGTCAACATAAATTATTACAAAACATTGTATGAATGTAGCTTGAATAAGATTTTGAAAGAAACAATTCCAATGCTTGAAGGAAAGGAATGCATGAAATCAGTAATGTATAGAAATACTTCACTTTATACATGAAAAATACCCTGAAGAACAGCAGGAACAACAGCATTTTACCCTGGGTTCAGAGATGAAGGCAACAGATCAAATCAACAACTACCTGGCAGAACTTTGCTCAGAATACCTAATACAGCATGTGAACAGCATTCTCATCCACAAGATGCCCAAATGACTGATACAGACAACAACAGGGTAAGGATAAGCTATTATCAATAGTTGTTATATATAATAGTATGTTCACCCTTCTAACGTTTAATTGAATTTAAGAACACCAATCAAGATATCACAGACAACAGAATCTATTTCCAAGGACGGCATGGAAGACAGATGAGTGCCAATGGTATTTTAAATGTTTGCTTTATTACTAGCAAGCCTGCTATTAAAACCCACAGGAGCCCGAAAATAGCTTGCATATGTCTCTAGTCTCTATGAATATAGCGAACTACACACTTGTTCAAGACAAGAGTGTAAAAATGAGGAGGCAGGAGAGGAAAAAGTTGAATTCTCACAATTCTTCTCAAAACATGAATGAACATATTTACAGTCCTGTGTAAATGAAAAATATATATACCTCATCATTAAAAATGAATTAATAAACGTAAACAGATTTAATGTTGAATAACATCATCATGGGTAACTTTTCTTTGCTGTATAAAAGAAATGCAGAAATAAAATGCATAAAAACACACACAAACACATGCACATACATGCACACACACACACACACACACACACACACACACACACACACACACACACACACACACACACCAATGCTGAAATGTACTTGCCTATTCTCACCTGTACTTGGCTATGCTCACCATTATCTGATTTACAATCGGAACATTTCACTTCATGGAAAAACAAAGAATGTATACCCGCATCCCTTTGACATATGTAATAATATATTTTGTACTTTGTTTTAAGTCAATATATGTAAAGGTACCTATCTCTTTGTCTTTCTCTCAGCTCAGCTCAACTCTCAGTAACAATTGTATCCCCTGAATGGCTGGCCTTATCCACACAAGATGTGCACTTTTTGTCCAATTTACCATGGATGCTTGTGTTTTGCATTGGAATGACTCTTGTAAAATATTGCATACTATGCATCTAATGTAGGCTCATCTTAAATAGCTTGGAGGCTCCTTCAGGACAATGTTTGAATCCTCATCTAGCAACTGACCTGTCCAAATCTGAGCCCATGTCTGAGGTGAACCCAGCAGTGAACAGAGCCTTCTCAATTAGTGAAGGAATATGTGCAGGGAGGTTATTTCAGAACATATGTTCAGTAAAGGCCACTCTTTCTGGGTTATGATTTGCTCATTCTTTCATATAAAATAGTTTTAATTCAGTTTAAGAGCTGTTAAATATGTCCCATTTTAACTTAACAGTATTCTGGCAGACAACTAGATGGTGGAACAGTAAGGGCTATAACTCTATTGTTATAGTAAAATATGCTATTCAGACTTTTGTCGTGATTATGGACCATTTTGACAGACTTGAAATGGAAAGAAAAAGTACAAAGCATTGGGAGATTTACAAGCATAATCCATGATCAAATGTTTTTGTTAATCACTCCCCTACACAAGTTACTAACATGCACTGGTAATTATAAAGTTAACAAGAGGCATGCACATTTCATCAAGTATCCAATTACAATTGGCACCATGACAGCATCAATCCTTCCTATAACCATCACATTTCCACCATGTCAGAAGCACATAAAATTAAAATGAAGTCATGGAACATTAAAGGCCTTGTCATCTCATCAAATGAAATGCTTTGCATTTTTCAGAGGTTATACTATTCACAATAACCTTCAAAGCAACACTGACTTCTATTTATAGAAATAGACAAGCTTCCAACAAAAGACATGACAACCTTGTTGCCAATAATTTGCCTTTAAGATCTCTTGAAAGGATTTCCATACAGATTCTAATGTCCTTTGGCATGGTTGTCAGCGTTCTCTCACCCTCCTCCACCATAGGATTTTTGGCCAATATAGATCTGCAATCATTATAACTAATATCACAACTATAACATTAATATTATTAACATGTATTTCCTCTCTAAAATCTTATTTACAAGCCTTAGAAAATTGGGAAACTGACAGTATTTAAAGGTGATAAAAGCATTGATGACATAATGATACTATTACCATAAGTCTCCTTCACAGTACATCCATTTAAGTTGCATTTAAAAAAAAATTTGTTTCTGATTTTATCCCATTTTTCTCCCAATTTGTCCAATTAGACCCGCTTTTTTACAATCCCCCTAGTAATGTGAGTTCGCTGCCGTAGTCCTGCGATCCATTTAACCGTAACCCGGTACTAAGGGCCACTGCATTTTTCCCCTCCCCCTCCCTGGGGCGGACAGCCAATCGCCGCCCCCTGGTGGCACTCCCGGCCAGAGCCGACACTTGGCAGACGGGGAATTGAACCCCGGTCTCCGTGGCCAGCGTCGGACGTTGTAACCACTGGACCACGCGGGAGGCCTCGAAATGCATTTTTGATGCATATCTGAAGCTACTGACATCTAGGTAATCTTGGTAATCAGATAAATATAGCCATTAAGTGTGCTAAAGTAATTATTGCTGTACAGTGTGTATATTTTAAGCAACATATCTACATACATACTAATGTACAACTGGAGCTTGACCTACCCTCACTGAAAAATCACATGAATTCTGCACGTGATTCACATGTATACCACACAAATCCACATGTATTCCACATGTGTATATTATGTGATCAAATGTGAGGTAAATGTGACAACATGTGATCACATAATATACATGTGTTTTTTTAATGTTTCACATGTGAAATTCATGTGATTTTTCCATAAGGGTAGTAACCAAGGTTTCAAAAGGTCTGCTTTCAGTCTGTCTCAGAAGAAGGTAAGCAATTCCAGCTCCCAGTTGTAGGTAGGTAGGTAGATTAAACCACTTTGGGGCCAGTTACGGGAAAGATTAATTTAGTGTGTTCCAGTACAGAAAAGAAGATTCACCAGATGGCCAGCAGCTGCAGAGCAGAGACCTCATGCAGGGGAGTAAAGTACAGGTACTGTGAGGAGAATGTGGCCGCGAGTGCCTGGTAGGCCAACACCTGGGTCTTTAATCCAGTGAAAGGAGACAGTGTGGGTGTGAGTGAGTGGGGAGGCCTGGACAAACACTGGAAGGGTTAAGAGAAACCAAGTTCGGGTTTTCTTAACCAAAATGGTTCAGGGACATAGGCTGGCCAACTCCAAAGTTGCAGTTTTTGTAGCACGATAGGCCTGAACCAGCACAAGGGAAGAGTTTGTGCACTTTAATACACAAATTATAAGTTCATTAATTGGTGTCTATATGCTAACTGCAGAGATTACGATTGCCTGTTCTTTCTTCTTCCAGTTGTTCAGGTTATGCATGTTCCTTTTGTTTAACAACTTGTTTTTAAACAGTTTTTCTCAACCCTGGTCATGGGACCACACTGATTTTCATTCCTATTGACCGAATGAATCAATTATGTGATCTTAATTAACACTTAAGTAATCTTAATCAATATTTTAAAGTAAATTGTGTTGTCTCATTCACTCAGTTTGTTACTTCCTCGCTAGAGTTTGTAATGAATTTTGTTAATGGGGACGATCAATTCTAATTCACATTGATCACACGTCACTGCAATAATTACTGAACTAATACATACCAGGACAACGTTCTTGCTCATTCTCTCTTCATTCCTACTTTCCTTTCCCTTTGGATAGCTGTCTTGAAAGTAATACATATACATATGTATATATATATATATATATATATAGTGGGTATAAAAAGTATTTACCCCCTTTGGCATTTTTCACATTTTCTTACTTCATGGACTCACAATGCATTTAATTGGGATTTCTTGCTACTGATCAACACAAAATACTCTATAATGTCAAATAAAAAAACAACTCTAAAGCTTTTTCTTAATGAATTACAAGTAAAAAACGAACAATAATTGATTGCATACGTATTCACCCCCTTTTCTAAGACACACCTAAATAAACTGGTTGAATCTATTGTCTTCAGAGGTCACATAATTGTTTGATTGGAGTCCACCTTTGTAAAATGTAGGGCTGACCCCATTTAGTCGACTGGTCAATTGTTTGGTCGATGGGCTGTTGGTCGACTGAGATTTGTTTTGGCCAAGCAGTCGCGTGAAATAAAAATAAAAGAATTTAAAAAAAATATTCTCCATGCAGCATGAGACACCTCGATTTGCGTCACAGTTTGGCGTGCTTGTCAGTAGAATAATCCATTCTGGATGCTGCGGGTATGGCAGTGACAGTCCTTCACTCTTAACATAGGCCTATATATGTTCTCTTTAAATTATATTAGGCAGTTAAGGTAATAGTAATGTTGTGAATAATTCTGCAAAACTAATAAAAGTAACATTTTATAACAAATGTGTTTTGCTAATTGTGTGGTTTATATATTTATAACTAACATGAGTAACACCCCCTTTCATGTAGCCTATATTGTATCCTTGTTTTAGGCATGCGAATGTGCATTTTAATTGTAGCCTAAGATTTGCCTACAGTTAAGATTAGTGATATAAGCATACTTTAATTACTAATTTCGATATAACCTAAGAACATAATGTCAAACAAAAAATCTGGAGTATGACAGCATTTCGTTTTAGTCGCGGACGATCCCAAAAAAGTAGAATGTAAACTTTGCAAGCACGTTTTCCAAGGCAGGGTTCATTGTTAATGAAACGAGGAGCAGCCTTTTGCCAAAAAATGGCTAGTGTTCCTGTGCCATAACATGAAACGACTAGGGAAGTAGGCCGTTGGATGGTCTCTGAGTCGAGTAAGTTATTTTCGATAGGCTATAGCCACTTTATGTTCAGCTTTAGGCTACAATTTAAGACATTAGGCTATGTGTGATCATTCGTTTGTTAGTAAATTTTTTTGCAAAAGAGATTTTAAATCCCAATGAGACCAACCTGGTTAACTAAATAAAACATAGCCTACGCATTAGAATGTGTTATGGTTGTGGTCAAATAAAAGCATCAGCCTATTATGTGGCCATACCCCAACTTCACAAGCGCAACGGCAGAATCTGCAAGGGCAGCATGAAGAGGAGGCTCAGAACGGAGACGTTTTTTCTTTCTTTCAGGTAATCTTGAACTCCGGCTCCATAAAGTCATTAGCCTATTGTTACTCATTTGTGTCATTCACTTAAGAAAGTTATAAAACACGAGACAAGCGCAGTGTGCATATAGTTGTATTTATTCAAACAAATAGGGTGTGTCATATAGAAAAAAAGTTTCGACCAATCGACCAATCAAAAAAAACAGACAACTGTTGTTTGACCAAGATTTGTTTTAGCCTAGTAAAATGAAGGTGTTTGAAATTATATCAAATTAAATACATGTCTGTCCAAAATTCTAAACTACATTTTGGAATAGAGACTACCAAACCAAGATATGTAAATGATTAAAAAATAAATAAATACAAATCTCACTTCAGGTGGTTAATGACCACTTCAGTGTGGGGCTTCAAACTGGGGCTGCCCCATCTACAGTGGTTTCATTTATTACAGAAGTATCTTCGGATGTATTCCTTACTGCTCTTCATTCTATATATGAAGGCCTTTAAAAATGTGAATTCTCCATTTCCCACTCCCACATTGGGATACTCTGGGCCCTTTGAGTACATGCATGTCAACATGCCATCACTTACAGAACTTGTGCTCCATATTTGTCTACACATTTATACATGCACTGTGCCTGTAGATTAATCATTTATTTGTAGGCTTGTTACATTATAATCCCAAAATGTATGCTTGCACAAGATAATAACACAGAACTTGATATCCCATGCTGTGCTCACCAGGTTGTCTTCATCTTGGAACTCTTATTAGAAAAGCCTTCACACCCAAGATATCCTTAGTTGGTCCTTAGTTTTCACACTCTGGAGCTCATTAGAGAGGCATACGGGGGGCTGTAGGTATGAGTGGGTACCAGTGATATTGTACTCTGCTGCTCTATGATGGTTTCCCTCTCCCACAATTGTCTTGGTTCAAGGGGAGTTCTCCCCTTTCACCAACCCCCTCCACATCCCATTTTTGATGTGTTTGGAGATTATAGATTTAGATATATTTATTGGCACCATCCCTAATTATTGTGAGCATTATCAAACGTTTTTATTCTTTCTCAGAGTTGACATTACTCAATTTCCGCCTAATACAGTGAAACGTGCTTCATTCACTGATTGTAATTTGTTTTCCATGTCTATTCAAACATACATGGCATTCAAACAGTTCTGAGAGATTCAATATGCCTTGTAAGTGCCACCATTTCATTGTTCATACAATATTAGCAGTTTCCACTGTAGACTGTTTTATCTGTGTTAAGATCCAAGTTGTACAGTACCAGGGTAAATGAGGTAGACAATTATCCTAAAGGATGTTCCAGATGTACAGTAGTTATGCCTGGAGGAAATTGAAAGGCCAATAATATTCCAAGATAGCTACCAAAAAAGAGAGAAAAAACAAGATGCTACAAGAGGGGTATAAAAGATTACACTAAAATATGTTTAAGCAAAATTGAAAAGGAGTTTGGACAGAAAGAGACAAAAATGCAAAAGAACATAAACGATGGCAAGCCAATAGAAGAGTTGGTCAATTTACCTCTCCTGAGATTACTTTTAATACATTTATCTCTAGACTGCTTGTAATATGCATTTAATATAACAACCACCCTTACATGGATGGTTAAAAAACGATGGTAAAATCTATCCATCTATTTATGGTGAACCTTAACCTGTTGCATACTGCAGATCACCCTCACGCAATTCTCTTTTGGACATACATACAAAGACTAAGATGCTGAACATTGCTTTCCATCTGTCAAGTAATGGTGGTATTTGATGTACAGATGACTGCCAAAATAAAGGAAACACCAATATAAAGTGTCTTAATAGGGCTGTGATATTTGCAGTCAACTGATTCAGAGTTGCTCCTCTGTTTAGCCTTGCATCTCGAACCAATGCATAGACATCACAGTCAAGTAGTAATCGATCACAATTACCCCTTGTTGATGATGTCTTTCGCCTCAGACTTCCATGCCAACATCACAACATCTGATATTTCACCTCTTCCTTGTGAAACATCAGCAAGTTAAGCATTCTTTGTCACTGAAGCTCCAGCTAAATGCGCCCTTACAATCATCCCTGTTTCAAAGTAACAGGGATTTCTTCTTCTAACCATGGTAGCCAAAATAATGGCCAACTGGGCCTACACAGCATTTCTGCACATGACCCTAAGCATGATGGGATGATGGGAATTAAGCATTAATTGCTTAATTAACTCAGGACGCACACCTGTGCGGAAGCACCTGCTTTCAATATACTTTGTATCCCTCATTTACTCAAGTGTTTCCTCTATTTGGCAGTTACCTGTCCATATCCATCTTTGAAGTGAAACATTTTCAGCATTTTTACAATGCATTATAATAGTTAGCCTTTGGTGTGGGAAAGTTCTAAGTAAAACATGGAAAATATTCTGAAAGCTATTAGGTGTACTTAAAAACCTGCCTCCTAGAATTGAATAAAATAGAAACTGGAAATGAGGATTACATGTTCCAACTACTAACAGCACCAAGGATGTTGAAGATGTTATGAATGCACAAAAAGTTAGCCTGGACGTTCCAGCTGGAGCAATAAGGTATACTGTGTTGCTATTGTGTGTGCATTGGGAGAAGAACAGCAGTCAGGGTTAAAAAAATGTGTGTGTGTGATTGACTAGCCAGTCATATTGGATGAAATCTAAATAAATGTTGCTTTGGTGATAGCTTCGCCATGTGCCTTTGCCCTTCAGTATGCAATTCTTCATATCAAGTATTCCAGGGATGAATGTGCTAAAATCAGGAGTGATTTAGTCTTTCCCTAAATGTTAAGCATTGATACTTTATGGGAGAGTTAATGCTTGCTTGTTGGGCACAATACATCTTATAAACTGAGCCCCAGGAAGAATCTCAATAAATATTTAATTTGGAAGTATAATGTTACTGTTATGCACTTTTGTTCAACCGTATCCATATAACCACATCCAATAATAGCATTCCACATTATAGATTATGGGTATAAAAACAACATATTGGGTATCAAAAATAAATAAATAAATAAATAAATAAATATATATATATATATATACAGTATATACGTATATATACAGTATACAGGTACAGTGTAGACTAGGATCCTATCAACATTTGTCTTTAACTTCAACTTCATATAACATAACATAACATAACATAACATAAAATAACATAACATAACATAAGGGGAAGACGAGAACAGGCCATTCAGCCCAACACTGCTCGTCCATTCCTACCACTAATCTGCTCACAGTGCTTCTAACAGCAGTGTCTAACACTGGATCGAGCCTGGCCTTGAATACCCCTAGTGTCTCAGCCTCCACTACATGTCCAGGCAAGCTATTCCACGCATTGATCACTCTCTGTGTGAAAAAATATTTCCTAGTGTCTGTGTGAAATTTACCCTTTGTCAGTTTCCATTTATGCCCCCTCGTTCTGCTAACCGAACTCAACTTGAATAATTTCCTGTAATTCACTTTGTTAATTCCTTTAATAAATTTAAAAGCCTCAATCAAATCTCCCCTAAGTCTCCTTTTACTAAGCTTGAACAGTCCAAGCATCTCTAGCCTTTCCTCATAACACTTCTCTTTTATGCCTGAAATCAGTCTGGTTGCCCGTCTTTGGACCTTTTCCAGTGCATCTATATCTTTTTTGTAGTGCGGTCCCCAGAACTGCACACAATATTCCAAGTGTGGCCTAACAAGGGCATTGTATAGGGTGCGTATGATCTCCTTCGATTTGTACTCAATACTCTTGGCTATGTATCCCAGCATCCTGTTGGCTTTTTTAACTGCTACCACACATTGACCAGACCCTGACAAGCTTTGATCAACTAGTACTCCTAGGTCTTTTTCTACGTGTGCACATTCTAGTTTTCTACCTCCCATAAAATAATCCTGACCTATGTTTTTATTCCCCACATGTAGAACTGTACATTTAGTTGTATTAAATTTCATTTGCCAGGTTTCTGCCCATTTCTGGATTCTATTCAGATCGTCTTGGATTACTTTAGTAGATTCCTGACTATTTGCTAAGCCTCCCAGTTTTGTATCATCTGCAAATTTAACTAATGTACTTTCAATGTCCATATCAATGTCGTTTATGTAAATGATAAAGAGCAGTGGACCCAGCACCGATCCCTGCGGGACTCCACTTCCCACTATACCCTCCTTGGATAAGACCCCGCCTTTACTACCCTTTGTGTTCTATCCCGTAACCAGTTCCGAACCCACTCTAAAATAAGGCAGAAATCCCCACTCAGTCTATTAGGTTGTGACCAAAAGGTAGCTGTTGATAAGAGAAGGAAAGTCCCTACTCAGCGAATACAAAAGAAAATACATTCATTTCATATTGAATAGACAATTTTGTTCTTTCAAAATTAAATACATTTATTTTATTTTGAGGACTTCTAGTCAAACACCAGGACCCAATAGGAGGCAGGCCAACACAGACCTGACTCCAGGCGAGGAGAGGAGCCAGACCACGTGTGCCATATCTGTAAAGAGGACCAGAGACTACAGACTTCAACTTCTGAACAGTATATAAAACAAGAATATAACACACTCTCAGACATACCTACCTGTTTAATCCATTTACATGATATTTTGTAAATATTATGTTTGTTTAAGAAAAGTTATTTGTGTTGTGAATTGTGTCATTTCATTATTCTAATAAGTTGGGCTCTACTAATTCTATGATCTTAAAACCTTCAGATGTATCAACGGTTCCTAATTATTTATTAATTAAATGGAACCTATGCATTGTCCATTGGTAGATAACCCAGGACAACAGCATATTTAACAGACCTTTCCATATTTGGTGCCTCCAAATGAGTAAAGTCACAACCTATTTGGTCCACCTCTGAGGTGGGAATCAAATTTTAAACCTCAGTTTGTGGGCTGGGTGGTATGGAATGAGAGGAGGGAAGTCAAAGAAGGGTACAGGAGGAAAAGGTCTTCTGCTGTAAAAATGACTGTAATCAATTTGTAATGGTATTTACTTTTAAAATATAGAAGCTTCCCGAAGGGGGAGGTGGCTGGAGTGAGAATGGGGATGGTGGCAACATATTAATTGAAAAAGCATTACACTAATAGCTCATTTAGCACACATATTCATCATAAATTGGTTCTGAGAATCATTTCAAAGACAGGTTGTAATTCACACTTCTTACTGACAGATAAATTACTGCTGCATTTTAACTCTAGACTTCTCCTTTGAGGTTGTGGGACACGATGTCATACAGTCCAGTGAAAATGGTTGCATCAACTGACAGAGCTTTTTACATAGTAATGTTGTGTAACGTAATGCAGAAGAATTCCAGGAAAGACCTAGACCAGGCGTATCCCCTCCTCACACAAATAGGGAACACACTGAACATTTTCCCTTCCCTTTAGCAACAAACATCAAGAACACAGACATACATATCTGCCTATATCCATCAGGGAAGCCCCAAACCTACCAGCTGTATCACATTTTAGTACAGTATTTATGCTAATTACATTTGATAAGCTAGACAGTAAATTAAAATTGATATCATCAATTTTAAATGTTAATGTCCGCGTGATAGAAAAACAATTACATTCTGAGAGATAAATAGCCATCTTACTAATATGGCATGTTTATATTCCTTCCAACCCAACTTCACTCAATATTCATATTTTGACATTTTCATATTTCAATTTTTACATACAGTAGCTTTTATTTAGATCTCAATTTATTCAAACAATCCACAGGGAGACACCCTACATTTGTAATAAACAACCACTTTTAATTTAATCAAAGTACCCTAAGTGAAATATAAAGAGACACTAGAGGCTGAACGTTAAACAAATCATATTGAACCCTCTCACGTGCACATCTACAAAGGAAAATACTTCTTCTTCTTCCAAATGAATGAAATATCTAATGTAAGAGGAAACTGAACTGTTGCAAGAATTGTCCTTGCCTTCGGTGTCCCTGAGGTTTGAAGGAACTGTGACGAACACTCACTGGCAATAGAGAGAACTCCTTCACACAAGTGCACCCATTTATTAATATGCTAAGAAACCAGTTCAGGGAAGTACATCATTTTTCTCTTGAACGCGTCCGACTTGAGTCTACAGAGAACGTGGTGGCATGTGAAATGTGGTGGGGGCATAATGGAGGCGGGCTGAGACTGTGATGAGAAACTGTCTGGCATGAATCACAGCCCCTGCTTTGTTGGGATTTCTCTTACTATTCCCTCAGAGATCAACATGAACTGTTCATTTGTTGAATTTCAAGAAAGGTGAATATACAATGTGCTTCACCGATGAAGCATTTTTCTTGGGAAAATGACTTTATTCATGTGTACCATTGTTTTTAGAATTGCCTCATTTTCAATGTAATTTATTTTGAAAAACTGTTATCAAAGGCTGTAGAAATGACTATGACTATGTGTGTAATCTATGTGTCGAATGTGTGTGTGTGTGTGTGTTGGTGGTGAAGAGTGTCAAATATATAATAAACTTTAGCTCTTACATAAAACTGTGAATAAAATGGGCTATATGAGTGATATAGATTTGAATGTGCTATTCTACTGCAGTCTGGCAATGAATATTATTTTTAACATGGCAACTGCATTGGGCTTCACGGCAATTACATTGTTCAGGTTTTAGGGAAACCCAGAAGAGAGCTGTCATTAATGCACAATAAAGAAGTACAGATTCTTTGCCTTTTGATTCAGCAGGATGCCATCATGGGAGCAAAGTAGCAGGACAATGTCCATGTTCTCTAGTTTGAAGATAAATAAAGAAAGAGGGTACAAAATGATTTTATTTCTCTGAAGAAGATTCTTTTATTCTTCTGAGCATAAAAAACTTTCTGTCACCTTACTCAGCCTGCATGCTTTTTATTTATTTATTTGTCAGGGACAGAGCAAATGCATTGTTACAATGTAAAAAAAACGAGCATCAGATGCATTGCATTAAGTGTTTATAGCCAATTTCTGGCTATATGCTAATTTCTAACACCTGTCTCCAATAAACTACAGAAATAGAAAATACTTATCAAAAAATAAAAACAAATATTTTCTATGCAACCTGAGTAAGGTCATGTACTGAAATATTGCTGCTGTTGCTCAGAAGAATAAAATAATCTTCAGAGGAATAAAATAATGCACCCTCTTTCTGTTATTTATTAGTATTATTAAAAGTTTGGGGATTTTCTCTCATGGGTAGCACCTACTGTTTATATGGTGTGCAAGAAGGTACACAAGGTGCACTGGTTTGAAGAACAATCAGTTACATTGGTTAAATTACTCTATTTGTAAATTTATGAGGGAAGCAAACACAACTTCAAACAAATTGCAAGCTAAACCTGCACTAAAAACAACTACACACAATTGTACAGTGAGTTGGACATCGTCCAGTGAAACTAGTATTGAGAAATAACTCTACAGTGTTTCTCTAGGGCACTCTAAGTTGGGAATGGAAGTGGTTCTGGGAATGAAAATGAAAATCAGTAATAAACAAAATTGTCCTCATCTCATCTTCAGCCGCTTATTCCTGGTCAGGGTCGCGGGAGGGGCTGGAGCCTATCCCAGCATGCATTGGGGCGAGAGGCAGGAATACACCCTGGACAGGTCACCAATCCATCGCAGGGCACTACATACACCATTCACTCACACACTCATACCTACGGGCAATTTAGACTCTCCAATTAGCCTAAAGTGCATGTCTTTGGACTGTGGGAGGAAACCGGAGTACCCACGCGGACACGGGAGAACATGCAAACCCACACAGAAAGGCCCCGGCCTGGGTCGGGGAGAACTTATGCAACAGCGCTATCCACTGCACCACCGTGCCGCCTCAAAATTGTCCTATGAGTGTAAATTAAATTCCCAATGATATTATTTTCTTAGTTTCAGAAACTTCAATAAATATGGAGTCAATATTGTATGGGAAATCCAGATTAATCTTAATTTATAACTGTGTTGGAATAGGAAAGCATCAGCTCCTCTACCTTTATACTTTATGGTCTCCTAAGTGGTTGCCACTAGCAACCACTTAGGAGACAACATTATACTTTTTTTCCTTTGAAAATATATATATTTTTCCCTTGACAAATGTTCAGCATTCTCTGTCCATATATAGAAGAAATCTGTTATATGAAAATGTAAGGCATTGCATTGTCACATCAGCAGCAGAATTATGTATATTCATGCAGTATGTGTGCAATGGTTATATATAGTATCGCAATGACAAGGAATAATAGGACAAATGCCAGTGCAATTAAGTATGGCAATTAGCACTATTAATACAATTAATGAGAACAAGCATGAGCAGGAATTAATGAAGAAAGACTGTGGCAGAATAGGAAAGAAGAAGAGGAAAAAGAAGAAGAAGAGGAGGAGAATGAAGAAGAAGAAGAAGAAGAAGAAGAAGAAGAAGAAGAAGAAGAAGAAGAAGAAAAAGACGGATTATTATTTTAAAGTTAGAAATGTTGTTCTGGAGGCCCACAGATTGTTTTCATGAGTTTCACGTGTGGCATGTTCTTGTGGATGGTAGTTCCTTGCAACATGGTACAGGTGTGTAAATTATTTAACGATTGTAATACATGGAAAAGTGCACACAAAAGTGTGCATTCGTACAGTATTTCATGATATTCCTGTAATGTCACTGTAAGTGTTTATTGCATGGCATGCAATTATTCTACAGGTTGTACAGTAAAGTGATGGGCAACTACTTTGACAGAAGCATACACACAGCCTGTCTACAGAGAAGAGTGCTGAATGAGACTGGAATCCCACGAGCCAATGGTTGTGAGCGTGGCACACATTTATTCTGATGAGGGCAGCAGCGGGCGGGGTAAGAACGAGAATTCAGAATGATACAGAGCCATTAGAGCCAGGCGGCGGGATTGCGAACAAATTTACTCGGATGGGGGTGGAAGCAGGTGGTGAGAGAAGGAGAGCACGGGATAATGCAGCACCATTAGATCCCTGCAGTGGGATTGTGATCATGTGAGTTGTAGACTTGGGATAAATATACAAGACACAGAATGCCCTGCTGTTCAGCAAAACAAATGATATGACCATTATTGATTGGTTGAGTAAAACTAAATCATGAATTTTGCACACAAAATCCTTTTGTTGGTTCAGTTTGTAAATGCTATGGATGGAAAGTGTTGCGTTTGTAAGCCAAATTGATTCACACCAAACGCCATATCCCACTCTCGACCATCCCTCAGTTTGCCACTGGAAGTGTAGAATGAACATTTCAGATGGGTTGGTCATTCTCACTGCAGTACCATAATTCAACCACAAGTACATCCTTGTAGGTTGAAGTCTGTGTGAAGTCAAAACATTCCCTTAAGGTAATTTATAAATTGCATACATGTGAAAAATTATGCTATGCACAGTTTAACGCTTGTGTTATGTTTTTGGACCCTTTAGTACTGTTTGCCGGGTCAAATTGACTCAGGACATTATTGGGATTTTATAGCAATACAGAAATAAAAATTCATGTAAAAATACTTAACATACATTGTCTTTACCTCAATTCCAAACAATATAGATAACATACACTACCAGTCAAACATTTTATTACGCTCCCATTTTCCAGTTTTTACTGAAATTTAAGCAGTTCAAGTCCAGTGAATAACCTGAAATGGTACAAAGGTAAGTGGTAAACTGCCAGAGGTTAAAAAAAAGTTTAGGTTACCAAAAACTGAAAAACTTCCCTTTTCAGGGAACAAGTAATGGGTTAACATGGGTTAACAGTCACTCTGTGCAAGTCGCCGACTCTGGATCCAGCAAAAGAGCCCCAGACCATCACGCTTCCTCCTCCATGTTTGACAGTTGGTGTCACACACTGTGGAACCATCCTTTCACCTACTAGATGGCCTACAAAAACCTTTCAAAATGTTGAGATTTCAGGCAAGCCTTGGCAAGCCTTACCCAGGCAAGCCTCTTTTTCTTATTTTGCCATCTTAGCAATGGCTTTCTTACTGCCACTCGACCTGTCAAACCTGCAGCTCGAAGTCTTCTCTTCACAGTTGAAACTGAGACTTCCTTATTTTGACCAGTGTTAAGCTGTGCTTGAAGCTGTTGTCCTGTGAGCCGCCTATCACGCAAGCTGTTGACTCTCAGAAACTTGTCTTTTGATTTTGTTGTGGCTTTGGGTCTGCCAGACCTCTTCCTGTCAGAGTTTCCTCCAGTTTCCAAGAGCCTTTTGATGGTGTAGGAAACTACTCACTGCCAAAGAATTTACATTATTTTTCAGTTTTTGGTAATCTAAACTTTTTTTTTTAACCTCTGACAGTTTACCACTTACCTTTATACCATTTCAGGTTATTCACTGGACTTTAACTGCTTAAATTTCAGTAAAAAATGGAAAATGGGGGTGTTCTAAAACTTTTGACCGTTAGTGTATATGGTTAATTTTTGCCATTTACCTCTGCTAGATCACATTTAACAATGAAAGTGTCATTCGTTTTTTGTGATAAAGTTGTTTTATGTAAAAATCCACTATAATAAAGACATGTGTGGCATAAATCATGTTTATCTTGAAAAAATAAATGATAAACAATAGGCTTGGGACATTTTCTTTTGGCAATATTGTCTATAACATGGTGAAGAGGGTTGTGTTAAATCTATGATCTACATATCTTATGTTGCAAATTTGATTGAGCAGACAATGTAAAGACCAAAATACATTTGTGCATACACACAGTATTGACACAGGTGTGAGAGCAATATTTACCATAACCTGTCTGTTTTCACCAACAATTTTCACCCTTTCATTACTATTGGATCAGGGACATAAATGTGTAGGGGGGGTGTAGCATGTGTACTCAATGAAAATGTGTTCTCTTATATGTTCTTCTCAGAAAAGAAGCCAATGCCATAGTTTCAGGTTGAAAAAATAATTAATTGTATCATTTTTCTTTTAGTAAAAAGTTTAAATGGGTCATTTTGACCCGAACACCACACGAGGGTTTTAACTACCCAGTAGCAATAGGACTCAATTAGTTTAATTGTAACTATTTTCTTTGAATAAATCCAGCAACAGAACCATCCAAGTTTACCCACAATGCTTTGAGTGCAGATTGAACAAGGTGTTGCTATTGGCTGAATTAGATTAAATTCCATCCCGTCTCCCGACAAGTATAAACGTGATGTGGCTGCTACTGTCCTTGTGAATATTCAATGTTTTTGTCATAAAAATCAATTCTGAAATACATCACCTGGAATATATGTCAAATATGTAACACTTTTAATGCTTAATCACAATAATGATACATCTTTTTGGGCAGCTGCTGTGCTGCATAAGCGCTGTCAGTGCCATTGACAGTAGTGCATAATACATTTGGCTGGATGTGTGAGATAGCATGAGGCAAATAGTTTGATTGGCATTTAAAGAGCAGGAAATAACAAGTGCAGTGTGGGGTGAGAAGTGTTTTTCAGCAGCACAATGTCTTCGTCTATTTTTGATACATCAAGGATGGAGTTTTAATCTCTCTGACCTTGAGAACTGGAAGAACATTTCCTTTCATCAAAACTTCTGACTGTGTAATACAATTCCAGTAGCCATGTTGTTGAAAGCACATATTTCATTTGTGAGTAAATGAAAGCTCTTTATTCTACTAATAAATAAAGTATGACTTTATTGACATTTCTGGTATATACTGGTGCATTATATGATTTGTGTTATTAATGTCTCTATTGATGATGGATATTCAAAAAGTGTTTTCAGCAATCAGGTTTTATTTGGTGTAACGCAAAGTAAGTATATAAACTCATTTATATAGCACTTTTTAAGAACAGGGGTCAAAAAGTGCTTCACAAACTGCAGATAAAACAGCTATACATACACTCAACACAAGGCATTCAGAAAGCAAGTTGCCCACTGGTTTGATTCCTGGCTGCACCAGTCCAGCTCTGGCTGGGAGTACTGCTAGGGGGGCACATTTGGCTGTTCGCCCCAGGGAGGGGGAGGAAAGCTGGCATGAGCTAGCTGCAGAAACTTCTCTCTGTCTGTATTGGAATCACGGTTGGCAATTAGCGAGTACCATCTCGGAGGAGGCGGTTCGTCATTGCTGCCACTACCGGTACCAGAATAGGCCAGCAGCGGGCTTGTGGGAAGGGGATAGTTGGAACAATAAAGGGTACAATAGGCCACCAAATTGGGAGAAAGATTTTTTGTGAAAAAACTACATTTGTAAAAAATTTGAAGTGCACATTTCTACCGTTGTTCCTTAATAATCGTTTGAGTACGTCCAAATTATTCATGTTGCTTCTACATATATTAAAGGTATACTACATATATACTACAAGGTATATACTACAAGAGATAATGGTTGGCAAAAGCTGAAAAAGTCAGGCTTCATTGTTTAAAGTAAACCAACATAGTTACAGTACCGTAGCAGGTAACAAAGCATTGTGTGATGGAATCCTTGTCAATGCATAGATCAAGATAATGGTCGAGAAGTTGAATTTACCATCTTTTTTATGACTTTAGTCAACCATTATATCTCACTTAAAACATCATTTTAACATCATCGTTTAATATGTAGTATGTCTTGAGCACAGTACATGCAATATACTATTTTCTGTGCAGACACCCTGCTGTGTCTACAACAATGGTGAGGCTTGACAGCTAGTGACTGATATTTGTTTTGGCAGCTCACATTTGCCCATGGACCTTGAACACCCAGCGACTTCTTACCTGCAATACAAAATCAATATATCACCCTCTACATAAATCATTATGAAGTCTCAAGTTGATATATGATGGAAGGTGTAAGTCAACTTTTCTAATGTTTTCATTATTCAAAAATATGGCTCATTCCAGGCTGGCTAGATTAGGATCATTTAAATTTGCTTAACGTCATGAGTTGAAATGTTGATTCAAATCAGAGGGAAAGGACTCCTCCCCCAAATGGTCTACTGGCACATGCTCCGCTTCACTTCTCTGCAGTAATGATGCTGACACACTGTGATTACAAGTGAGGTGAGTTACTGGCCTAGGGATACAAAGTGAGAGTCATGACGGCCGAGATCATGCAGAAATGTGAGTTTTAATATATGTTACAACAGTAATGTTACAACTAAATACTAGCTTTATTTTAGGGTTGGCAGCCTTTACTATATGAATTGAAAACAGAAACAAGGACCAGATGTGTAAATATGAGGAGATTGAATTGCTGTGACTGAGGAGATTGGTTGAGCAAAGTGGGTGTGGCTCTTTCTTTCGGCCTCATATGAAGGAACCAGTGGAACCAGTCATCTAAACTAGAGCATGGTGAGGAATGTATTCATTGGCTAATGGAGGCGCAATACAGGCCACTCCCCTATCTTACCAATATGTTTCACATCTGTGCCATCTGTGGGTACTTAAGGAGCCATATTTCCTTTCTCTCTCATGTGCTAAAGCCAAATGCATGTGCTTTGCGACAGATGCAAAACCCCCCAAAAATAACTGTACAAACATAACAATAGATGGAGTATGAAATAAAATGTAATGCCAGCATAGTATAGTTTTCAATATAAATGGATTAGGAAACTTGACAGATATCCGCACAAAGAGATTTAAATGTTTATATAAATGCTGCTATAAAGATTAATAGTCAAATATTTCAGCATATTGCCTTCTGTTTTCAGTTGCCAATATACTTACATGCAAAACTATAAAATAACAGATGTGGTTCACTTATAAGGTGTTTCATCAAATGTTCTGTTTCATATTTTAGCATGAATTTATATACACATGTTGTTAATTACCATTAAACCCTGTTCCAGCATTTCAGATTCTTTGTACTTTTTGTGTGCTGCCTGTAAACTATCGGTTTTCATTTGTTGCCTAGAAATCAAACAGGTTTGTTGTTTTGGTTATACTAAAAAGAAAACAAAAATCAAGGCAGATGTGGTATGCCTTAACATAATGCCTTTTACTCTCCTTGATTGTTTCCATGAACTATTACATGCGTATGGATCAGTATTCATTGGTGTAATTTTAGGGTTCTTTTGCCCCATCAAACTGCAGCAAACAACAGATGTTTTCTTTCGTGATATTTTAGGAATTAATTTGGATATAACCAAGGGCAAAATACAGTTCAGTTCCAGTCAGTAAGAAAACAAACAAACAAATACCCATTAGCCTCTTTAGAATGTTATTAATTTGCTTTAGAGACATTGACAAGCGACTCACCATCTTTAAATGATGGATCACTGGGACTTAATTGGGTGTCGTAGAGCTGCACATTTAATATGGCAGACATGGATTAACATTCCTCCATTGAGGTGTATCATTAAATTGGCTCATTCAAAGTGGCATTGAAACCACAATGAGAATGATATACAGCTGTTTAATTAAAAATGAAGAGATCCCTCAAGAAAAAGCAGTTCACAAAGCCCTATGAAAGAGCCTCTGTTGCAGTAGTATTAATTCCACAACAAAATCTTGCGCATGAACAACAACCTGCACTGAGGCCAGACCCCGTGTATGAGTCAGTCATACTGACTGATTAAACGTGACCGAAAGTCATTATTTCACTGCAAGGTCACGGAGCAGAATAAGGGTGAAAAGAAAACTGCTTTAACTCTAGCTCTTCAGTAGCTATTGGGCAACAGCCTTGCAAAGACAGTGTCTGTGGTGCACCATGCAGTTGCTGCCATTTTACATGTAACAGAATATTTAATCATTTATAACTTCAGAAAAGTTTGAATAAAGTATGTCTTCCCCAACGTCTCTCTCTCTCATAAGTGTTCTACCTGTTTGAAATGACAGCGTTGGTTTCAAGAATATCTGATTCCAGATTCTACTGAGGCCCTCACAAAGGACCCCGGGAGTGATGAGACCTCCCACAGAGAAGAGAGGAGTAAGAGAACCTGCTCTGTTGGCACCACCAAGCAGACTGCTGGACCGTGACTATAGGGAGTCATGTCAATGATGGGCACTCCAGGCAGGAAGGCGCTCGCAGAGCCTTGCTGTAGGCGATGCAATGCAAAGCAGTGATTAACAGACTTTCAAACACCCAGTTTGAGGTTTTAAGGCCAAAAAGTTGTAACCCCATTATATATTTTGTTTGAAATAAAAGTTGGCTGGGAAATGCGAGTGAGATTTTACCCACGTAACGGGAAGTAGTAGCTTGAATCTGACAGCGGCACCTCATGGGTATCAGGGTTTACTACAGGCAGTGACTTCCGGTGTCTGCCACAATGAGCTAATTGTGTCTTTTGTCAGGAACTGACACATTTCAACAGCTGTTGAACTCATAATGTTGTGTAGCTATATAATGAAAGAGAGCATAGCTGTCTAAATGTAATTATTCAAAATTAAGAACACGTGCAGTTGTTGTTGTTGTTATTATTATTATTATTATTATTATTATTATTATTATTATTATTATATATACAGTGCATTCTATGCAATCATTCCCTGCTTTCATAAATCTCTAAAATGTATTCACCCCCTTTGGCATTTTTCACATTTTATTTTCTTACTTCATGGAATCAAAATGGATTTAATTTGAATTTCATGCCACTAACCAACACAAAATGCTCTATGATCCAATGGAATAATTGATTGCATACCTATTCACCCCTTTTGCTAAGACACATCTAAATAAACTCTGGTGCAATCAATGGTCACATAATTATTTGATTGGAATCCTTTGTACCTTTGTAAAATTAAGGTGTTTCAAATTATTTAAAATGAAATACACCTGTCTGTGAGAGGTCTCACATTTGGTTAGTGCAGTCCAAACAAGAGCTTCATCATGAACATTCAAAGCAAATTTGGGGAAAGGTTCTTCAAAAGCACCAATCAGGGGAAGGATATAAAAAGATTTCAAAGACTTTAAATATCCCCTAGAGCACCGTTAAGTCCATAATAAATAAATTGAGAGAATATGGCACAACTGAATTTGCCTAGAACAGACAATCCTCCAAAACTGAGCATCTGTGTGAGAAGGCCACTTGTTAGGGAGGCCACCAAGAGGCCTATGGCAAACTCTGACAGAGTTACAGTCCTCCATGGCAGAGTTGGGAGTCATTTTATGGGAAGAAAACCATTGTTGAAGAAAACACATCTTACCTAGAGTTTGCCAGAAGGCATGTGGGAGACTCTCAAACCAAGTGGAGGAAAATTCTATGGTCTGATGAAACCAAGATTGAACTTTTTGACCTCAACGTTATGTACAAACCTAAAACTGTGCATCATCCCAAGAACACTATCCCTAGTGTGAAACATGGTGGTGGGAGCCTAATGCTATGGGGATGCTTCTCTGCTTCAGATACTGGAAAACTTGTTCAAATAGAGGGCAAAATGGATTGAGCAAGATATAGAGGAAAACCTGCTGTAGTCTGCAAGAGACCTGGGACGAGGGAGTACATTTAAATTTAAATTTTAGGCATTTAGCAGACGCTCTTATCCAGAGCGACTTACACAGTTTACATTTCTTTACATACAATCCATTTATACAGCTGGATTTTTTTTTTACTGAAGCAATTCAGGTTAAGTACCTTGCTTAAGGGTACAACGGCAGTGGCCCCACCTGGAAATCGAACCGGCAACGTCTGAGTTAGCCCAGTTCTCTAACCATTACACTACACAGCCGCCTTATGTTCCAACAGACTTATATTCCAACAGGTCAATGTCCCAAAGCATACAGGAAAAGCCACATTGGAGTGTTTAAAAATTAAAAAAAATCAGGAGTGGCCCAGTCAAAGCCCAGACCTCAATCCCATTGAGAATCTGTGGAATGAAATTGCTATTCCCCAACGGTCCCCATCCAAACTGATGGAGCACAAGCAATTTTGCAAAGAATGGGCAAAAATTGCAGTGTCCAGATGTGCTAAATTGGGACATACCAAAATAGACTCATAGCTGTAATTCCAGCTAAAGGTGCTTCTACCAAGTATTAAGTCAAGGGGGGTGAATACTTATGGAATAAATTATTGTCTGTTTTTTATTTGTAATGAATTAAGAAAAAGCTTATTTTTGGAAATTTTGAGAATTTTGGGTTGATCATTGGTAAAAAATCCCAATGAAATCCCTTTTGATTCCATGAAGTTGTGAAAAATGCCAAAGGGTGTGAATACTTTTTATACCCACTGTGTATGTATGGAGGCGATACAGGCTCCTACACACTTTACAAAGATCAGAGGAGCTAGAGAGAGACTAAAAGGGAGTCTGGTGAATTTGGAATGCTATGTATGGAATGTAAATCAAAGAAATTTCCTGTGGTGTTGCACCACTGTTATGTGAAAACAGGCATCTTTCAGGTCAATTGTCATGAACTAATCGCCGGGACGAAACAAGCAGTCGATTGTGAGTGAGCATCTGAAATGTTAGTTTCATTAAACTGTGTCTGATATCCAGAATCGGTCTCATTCCACCATCCTTCTTTGGGACAAGGAAGTAGGGAGAGTAAAAGCCCTGTCTGCTTGCAGTACAACTGAATCAGCTCCCTTTGGCAAGCAGTCCGTGATCTCTTCAGAAAGACATCTCTCTCACGCCAATGAAAGCAGCAGCGGGCTGGGTTTGGAGTGAACCATAGTGAGTAACCGTCCGGATTATTGAATCCAGCCAGGGGTGCTGGTCTGCATGCTCTGACAGCCTGCCCAGTATGATGAGACCTGGCAGACAGGTTTTTATTATCAAACCCCTGGTCAGGTCTACCAATGGTATTGCGTTCACAGAGGCATGTTTGCAAACTGCTCCCTAGTGAGGAAGAGGCAACCCCACCCCTCCTTGCTCTGCTTGTGTACAGACAGAGACGGAGGGGGCTTGTGTGTGTGTTCTTGTGCTGGGAGAGAGGCGGTGTGTGACATAACTTTTAGTTTTAAGGGAGGGTGGGTTTGTGCTTGTGACTTTTCCATGAAACACGCCTTTCATCTCATAAGGCGGGGGGAAGCATGCAGAGTTAGACCTTAAAACCGGGGGCATTCACAACACTGGTTATACCGTATTTATTCTTAAAGTGTTTCCTGGTATTCTAGGCTCAAACTCTCGTAGCTTGGGCATCGGTCGCAGGGCACTCAAAAAATGTTGCCCCCGTCACCCCCGCCCCAATTAAGCCCTCCAAGGAAATGGGTGCCTTCAGGAGAAGGCACTTTTCTGCCTCGAATATGTCGGTGAGGCTTAGCCACAGATGGGAAAGTGTCACTACTGACCACCCCGTGGTCCACCACACAACCAGGGACACCGCTTGAGACAAGTGGAGTTGTTTGCCCAGTGCAGTTTAAAAACATCCTCCTTTGTCAGGTGTCCCTCTCACTAATCTTAACAATGCTGCCTGATAAATAGCAATGATTTCTACATTATTTATCGCCGCCACGGCCTGAGCATCGACTTAAGACCTGTCCGGGAGGGAGCCACTCACCTGATCTTCGCGGTTGGGGAGCTAGGGTTTTTAATTAGACCAGCTAGACGCCGGTGGTAGGAGGTAGTGGCGAGGGAGTCCTCCAATCTGGGGGCATGGTCGCATACTTGGACCTTTTTGCCGTCTGTGAATGGCGAGTAAATTTTATAGTTGGATGCTGCCATTAGCTAGCAGCTGGTGTTGCTTTATATTTGTTCAATCTATCATTGGTGATTTGCCATTATGAGTGATAAAGCCATTTTCTTAGGGAAAGGTTTCACCTCGTGCCAAAATATGTGTTCCACAAGGTGGCGAATTACACTTCTAAACTAGGTATTTTTCTCTTTTTAATATAAGAATGTTAATTCATTATTTTGCCATTTTATCGAGACAGGCTTACCAATGTAAACAGGTACGGTGCAGAATGAAAAGAAAATGGAATGGAATGTAAACTAAGAATGTAGCTACCATTTCCTGAAACAGGGAACACACCACTTTCAACTTAGTGCATTAAATGAAAAATGAAATGCTAATGATTCTTTCTAATAAAAAGTAGCAAACAGATTTGCATGAAAATGCAAGGATTAGTTTGAATAGTATTTGTCCTTTGTCAAAATAAATTATCCACATTGGTGCTTGATTGAACAGCAAGACTGGCGATTTTCGGATTTCGAATGTAAACGGCATACAACCATTATCTAAACACTGTGCGACCCCAACCTGTTCCCCTGCCTGTTTGTAAATGTATACCCTTCACCTCTGCAACCATGAACCTCCACTGGTTTTAACAATACCAAAGCATTATACTCTTAGGCCCACATTATGAATAGTATGTGATACAGTGCATACAGTATGTGGTGTTATTTGATCACATCAGTGAATTATACATTCCAATACAAAAACACTATTTTAAGCCCATCCCATTGCTGCAAAATCCTCCATAAATTAATTGGTGGTGCACACACTAACTTGCATGCAGCCAGCCACAGCTTGTTTTCATTCTGCAGTCCAGCAGCTGAGTAGCACAGCTATTTTCCCGGACGACTGCACATTGTCGCTGTAGTGCATTGAGATGAGAAGTATCCTGTAACATGAAGCTCTCTCTGCCTGGAAAAGGTTAAGGCCAATTATGCATCACCCCATGGGGCTCCCAGCCACAGCCAGCACTGGCACGGTCAGGATTTGTTTATGGACCGTAGGGAGCTTCACTGCACAGAGAGCCTGTACTTTAGCTGGATATGCAACCCAGGAGCCCATGAATATGTTCATGCAATGTACACAATTATTCAATATTATTGATGCTGGTACACTGTTTTTGACTTTGCTCTAAGAATTCAGGGAGAGGAGGGATGGAAAAAAGGCCTTAGTCTGACATCACTATGTCATTCCTAATTCAAGCCGTCCAATGTGTTCACAAAGAAGTCATTCTATCATCTGTGCACACAAGCTTGACAGGCCAAATGTACAATTGGTGACTCTTGAACATAATAATCCGAGACATTAAAACACTTTGTGCTTTGTTCTTCTATCTGCAAACCATATGACCATGTCTTTACTGAGCAAACAATCCATTGCCTTGTGGTTAGTTTGACAACGTCTTAGACTGCGCACTCAAACCTCAATGGGAAGCAGATATATTGTTTTAAAATGTATTAAACAGCTTAAGAGGCATGGGGAATGGGAATTGTAATGCAGGCCGTATGGTAGAGTCCTGTTGTGGACTTAATGTGATTCAGTATCTCCTCCTTAAGCAGTGCCTTTATGCAGACACACACACCTCTCAACATAGTGGCCTGTCATTGAGTATTACAAGTAAAACCTCCACCTGAACAAATGTTTATTTATGAGGAATGGCCTCCGATACAGCAAAGGCAGGCACAAAAGGGGGTCAAAATAGTTGATGCGATACACCAGGGTGAAGGTACCCCAGGACAACCATCTGCCATGAATATCTTTGTTACTTGTGATCTTCCTCCTCCATACTTTTAACACAGCAGGGCTGGTAGAAGTGTGCATTTTTAATTGTTACAACAAACAGTTTAATTCCAGTGCAAATCCAGAGACTGAGAGTGAGCAAACATGTCAATGTTGTAGGGTGGAGTTGGGTCAATAGGTGAGAACTATATCAAAATGACCACAGGATCAAACAAGGTGTTGCTGTTTAAAGAAAACAAATGTGTGATGTTGATATCCTGAGAGACAAAAAAAAAAACGACTAATATTTTTACGCTTTTAGCAGACACTTATCCAGAGCGAGTTACATTTCTTACATACAATTCATTTATTCAGCTGGACTTTTATTAATCAATTCAAGTTGGGTACCTTGCTCAAGGTACAACAACAGTACCCCACCTGGGAGTTGAACCTACAACCTTTGAGTTACAAGCCCAGTTCCCTATCCACCATGCTGGAACCCTCCTAAACCCCTATCCAAACCTAACCTCTGCCGTGGTAGTACCAAGTAAACCCAGATACCTTACCCTGTGAGTTATGTTAGAAATGTTTTCCTACCTTTTGTGGTTTCCCCTTTGCATCCTTGCAGTTCATTGAATCCTTCAGAGACCTGCATGTATGTAAGCCAATAATCACAATGAAGGAATAAATTCCTGCGCAACAGCATAGGCCTACATTTAGAATGCAAAAAGCCAACAGCTTTTCTATGAATGTTTTACTGAATGCCACATGCTAAATGTACTGTGTTACTGAATGCTGCTTTCAACAAATTAGCAGCTACAATGACTTGTGATAATGAAAGTAGGTTGATACTAATGAGTCATAAAAGAGCTGGTCTCAATGGTTCGCTAGCGTTGACAAGCCCACCCTGCCAATGGGAGTGTTAGGTCTATAGAGACTCACAGCTCAGGGAAAATCACTAACAAAAACACTAACATTAAACAAGCTTGGCAAAAATAACGGATGTTTTCTGTATATGGGGAAAAAACTGCCAGCCATCATGCAACCTGTTAATATGTTTCCTTCATTTTCATGTGACCACACCTCGCAATAACAAAAGTGTGGCGAGGACCATGACAGTTGTCAAATCATTGGTGCACCTAACCAACTATACACAAGTACATGTATCAAAGCCTTGTCCCATTCCATGGAAAGAATCAACATAAATGTACTACAAACCACCTCTCTACCAGTACTGTATTTAACATTCTGATCTATAAGTGTGATTTCAAATTAAATTAAATTAAATAATAATTACTTTTCCACTGCAACCCTGGCTCTGATTACTTTAATTCAAAGAAAGTGCCTCCAGTGACTAAATATCTCTATAGCATGAAATAACAGGAACGAGAACTGAAGCATACAGTATTTTCTTGGAAGCTACACAGAGTAATCAGTGTATATGACACTGTAGAAATAGATCAGCACAGATGGCCCAATGTGTTACAGACATGGTTTATGAGCCACGTAATGAGTTATAGCAAGGACAAATATGAGTATGGGGAACACAAAGCATGGCAAGCCCTTGACCTTGAAACCTTTTGTAAGATTTAAAATGTAAAATATATCTATACACAGGAACATATACTGCCACTAGAGTACAAATAGCCCGTCATTCCTCATTGAATATAATAGTTCTCAATGCATGTTGCAAAAGAATGAAAAAGATTTGTGGATATGGCATGGCATGTGATAACCAAAATCCTTGCATGACTCCTGCTCTTGGCTTTACAGCTTCATGCTATGTACAGCTTTATTATAGCTCTATGTGTGGACATTTGTATTAATGGTTGCTCTGCATTTATTTATCTATATTACTACTCCATTAAGATATATTGATCATTCAAAATTGTATTTATCTCATTACAACGAAGCAATACAGATGAGACTTCCTCACCACCTGTAAATAAGTTCCTGCAACATATTTAATTAGTCTTAGCCAGGGAGATGGTACACTGCAATAGCTTTCAGCACACTAATTAGTGGGCCCCCACTGCAGCCTGGGTCCTAGCCCAGCCCAGTCCAGCTCTGGCCGGGAGTCGTGCTCGGGGATGCAATCGGCTGTCCGCCCCAGGGGGAGGGGGGATGGCAGCTAGCATGAGCTCGCGGTGTACAAGCTCTGTGTGTGTCGGAGTAACAGTCGGCACCATGGGTTTCGTCTCGGAAGAGGGAAAGGGACAGTTTTCATAGAAAAGGGCATAATTGACCAAAAAACTTGAAAAAAATAGAAATTGAAAAAATAAAGAAATCTAATTAAAGGAATCCTGCTGGCTGAGGCGACCTGAAAAGACAACAACACATTTAATTGACATTCAAAATTCTAATTAATCACACATTTCACTGGATGTTGGGTGTACGGTCCATGCGTCCATGCGACCCTTAGCGGTAAGTTCATCAAGTCACCTAATACAGTAGCATTTCATCTCCCCCACTGTACCTCTACATAAAACTACCATGCACCTGTTTTTCACCCCTCTCTTCCCTATAAGAAATGAAGTGAAACAACGAGGAGAGAGACAAGACGCCTCACTCTCTTCTGAGTTATCTCTCTCTCACACAGGCTCTGGAGCTGTAGCCAGTGGTCTCTAACTCTCTTTGAAGTAAACATTGATGTATTTATCCAGCAACCATGTCGGAGACTGACTGTAACCACCACGGGATCAGTTTTAGCAGCTACACTTAGCTAGCATTCTGATACATAGGAAGTGAACATCATGTGCTCAAGCTACCATCCAGTGAGTCCAAACCCAGCAACAAGCTGCAGGAATGACTTACTAAAAGGACAGAACAATCCCTTCCTTGAACAACAGAAAGAGAACTCTATGGATTTGTCCTGTTGGACATCCCCGACACACTTCTGCCAAGTGATGTGCAGTATGTGCATGAATAAATCTTTTTCAACAAATCTTTAAAATTAACTTAGTGTACTAAATAACCACTCTGAAAGTTTTGTGGCCTCTTCTTAACCACTAATATCTAAGACATTCAATATTTGATCTCATTCATTCTGATGAATATAGAAATGTTTCACCATAGGATGAAGGTGACCACTCAGAATGGCCTTGTATTTACTGGCAATTACCTTGCCCTCTAAGGGGTTGAGTGGACCTAACACATACTAGGAAAATTAACCCCACACCGCAAGAACCCTTAATTAGGTTAAATGTTTCCTTTATTTTGGCAGTCACATAGTTGTGATTCATAGTTAATTTTAAACACATGCTGGAGTGTGAGGATCATTCCATAGCATCCACGTGTGGACCTGTGTCACTGTGTGCCAACAAAGTGAGGACTTGTGTCATTCCGTACTCTCCAAGAGTGGACCACCTTATTAGGGGTGATCACAGACTTAGGATGTATTGTAGATAAAATTTGGCATTTAGGTTGTTTGCTTATTGTTTAAAAATGTTTATTAAACCTAGTTGTCAGTCTGGTTATTGTTCAGAAAGATACTTGAGCCTACCACCTCAAAGAACTTACACCTGTTGTTAAGTTATCCCTTCTGTAAGATATTTCATGCTCGTTCTGGAGCATTAAAAGAACTAAAATGTAGAAATGAGTGGCCTGATATTTTTAAACTGCATTGACTTATGAAAACAATTGATAACACATCTTAATAGAACATAGCCTAGATTTATTTTTTAATTCAGCCAAGGGGACACAATATTTTATGGTTTGTTGCTAAATACATTTGTTTTCATAGAATTTTGTTTGTTCTGTCATGGACTGTCATTGCAGTGTTAAAACTTGTCCATAGCAGGAATCACTCCTCTCTGCATAAACAGAATTGTTGACAACTGATAAATATCATTTCACCATTCGTGTCAGACTGGGAAGTAATTGGCCTATTTCAGAACTGTTCCAGAATTCATGTAAAGAAATTGCATAGCTGCCACTCTTTGTGTGGCGTATGTTATTCTTCCAGACAACACGAGCTACATGGTAAAGACATACACTGACATTCTGCAAGGCTTATTTCCTAATTCCTTTAATTTGACATGCATGGCCCACATCTCAGCCCTCGCAAGCAATATATGGGCAGACAATTTCCCAAAGATTGACAAACTTGTTGCGACAATGAAAGTGTTCAAACATTGTCCGAGTAGGAAAGTTCACTATTTAGTTTCCTACTATTAATCATGTAGGGCCCTTTTCCGTGATACGGAGAACGTGGACAGAATCACAGAATCCAGGTTTTAAAAGAGAATTTGGTAATACCAGGAGGTGTTACAAAATAATACCTATTACCTTGATGTTTTAACAGGGAAATATGCAAACATTTCATATCACATTTAATTTAATCCGCTACAGAATGATTTTAACTTACATCTTCAACAAACGGAAACTTCAAAGAGATTTGCAATCAACCCCAGTGTGCCGAAGTTTGCTTTCATTTCATACTTTTTTGTACTTTTGTTGCACCTGGGAAAAAGCATTGTCGGCTGCATGGACGTTTTTTGTATTAACTTACAGATCTTAACTGTAACACAGTACAGGGTAACAAGTATCCCCATCTGCAGCGAGTTCCTGAATGTGAACTCTGTAAATTACCAACAGTGTTCTGGCATCATATCACGTAGCCGCGCAAGTTCTCTGAGGCAGCTAACTAGCTAGCTCGTAACATCAGGCCATTTCACCAACATGTCAAAGAAACCCCACAAGGAGCTGCAGCAAAAAAAAGAACCAAAAAAGTTTAGAAATAATTCAGTTTCTTTCCCATATTTCAGGTTTTAAATGTCATTGTTAATATGCATTAAGCATTGAAATATTTCATTTCATTTATTAATTTATTTGACAGGGACAGTGCACATTGATAACACTTCTTAAATGTTCCAAAGTTAGCCAAGGAGGCTAATTTTCAAGTGTAGTCCCCAGGCAGGCTGCTAGTTAAAAGATAAATGTGTACATGTACATACAAGCACTAAAATCATTCAAGATACAATCTACACATAGTATGCCGAGAGACAGACAGTACCTGCACATATAAAAGCCTTAATTGCAATTACATTTTTATTTTAATTTTACTGCAAAGATGGAAATCAGGATATTTTTACACTGAGAATGGAAATCGGAATTTTAAAACCTAGAAGATGGAAATTGGGAAAAAATCGAATACATTTCATAGGGTCCTAAATAACAGATAACAGATCATTCTGCCCCCTCAGCCATGTAAAATACACAACTGATATGTGTATGTTTAAAATAGTGTTTTTCAAATTGGTCAGAAAAGCTATCAAGCAATGAAAACAAAAATGTTTGTTTTTTTGTTTCAGATTTTTTCCAGTTTTTCCTCGCAGCCTGGCCAGGGCTGGTCTGACACAGTCGGGTTTCGAACCACGACCGTGATAAGCACCTCATACTCATAAATGAGTGTGTTAGACCACTACACTATCGGAGGCCCTGAAAACAACGATTTTGTCCAATAGGTACTTGTTTAACTCATGCTACCACACATTTGTATGCAGGATTTACTGAACGACAAAGGTGTTACTGCATGCGAAATTACTGCATGCCCCTACATAATCTGGCAAACAAGGGCCATGTCCGAAACCGCTCACTCGTTCCCTATTCCCTATTCCCTATATAGTATATACTATATAGTGCTATACTATTTAGAGAACGAAAGTAGTGTTTTCGGAGACTACAACTGAACGTCATTTGCGTCAAAAAAAAAAAAGTGCCGGATATTCAGGTGACGCAAGCGGATGTGCTCAGTATCATAAACAAACCGAGCACTCATGGCGGCAGGTTTAAATGTGCTAAAGTTTTGAGTTTCAAAGACGGGCAAAATTTTGTGTAAATGTAAATAAATGTAAGTAACGTCGCTGTATTTCTTTCTGTCGCCATTCTTTCCCTTCTCTCCTTCGGTATGACACGACCGCATTGCATTGTGGTAGACGGGATCAATTCTAGGGTAAAGTAGGGTACAGTCGATGTACACTACAAATCACGGTGAATTGTGGGTATTTTCTCGTTCCCTATTTAGTGTACGAAATTCACATTTTAGAATTCGTCGCACTCTACAAAATGGCGTCCACACAAAGTAGTGTACTAAATAGGGAATAGGGAGTGGTTTCGGACACGGCCATGGTCTAAGTCGTAGAGTGGGGGTGTCACACTCTATCCATCAAGGGCCGAGTGTATGCAGGTTTCTGTTGCAACCAATGCACTACACCAGGTGATTTCAATGATTTCCCCTCCTTGGTTGAAGCAGTGAACTAATTAGTAAAATCACCTGTTGTAGTGCATTGGTTGCAACAGAAATCTGCATACACTCGGCCCTTGATGGATAGAGTGTGACACCCCCGCTCTACGACTTAGCTGACTTGTTTGCCAGATTATGTAGGGGCATGCAGTAATTGAGTCAAACATTGTCATAGTCAGGTTTTCACTACAACATCCACACAATCTTCACTCCCTTTGGGGCTGGAAACCATCTGGGTTGACATTATCACAACAAAAACTATTCTACAATTCTGATTCTGAAAAGCATTCTCTTATATGAAACTCAACAATAAAGTTGGTCTTCTTAGTTACAGACAAGGAGTGCCACAATTTATCTATGCCCCAGTAGATGAATGGAGTGTTCTAGAATGTTCATTCAATTACAATAATTTCTGAGAAAATGTCTAATTATTTTGTAAGTATTTAATATTTTGCACTCCTCTCCATTTATATTGTATAATATTTGCATAAGCATTTAAGGTTAGGTACTGTACCTTTCTCAATGATACAATGTCAGTGCCCCACATGGGAGTTGAACCTGTAACCTCTGATGTACAATCACAGTTCCTTCACACTATAATATACTACCACTGTGTAGATGCAGGCCCAGAAGCAGGTGGGTTAGTTTGCTATTTATTTCGCCTCCTGCTAGTGAAGACTGTTAGCAGTCCATTGGGCAGAGAACTTGGCACTCCTTTTGTGTAGCATACTGCATGTATTTCTAACATGACCTTTTGAAATCTGGTTGACTGACACAGCCTGTAACAGAAAGCTGCCATGCTGGTCTCAATTTGTTTGATGGCAATTTGTCAGCTGATGACAAGGCAGTAGCCCACAATATAGATTCTCAGGAGACAGCGATATTTCTCTTTGTACCAGAATGAAATCATCATGGTACAGCTGAACAACTTCAGGGACAGGAGACTGGTTGTTCCAGGAGATCAGCTACTGTATACATTGTGAATATATACTGTATATATATTTTTTTCAAAGTAAATACTTATTTTTATTAGTTTTTATTTATTTTAGTATTTTGGCTTATTCTCACATTGTGCGTCATATATGCATGAATGTGATCTCCAACTTCCACCACAGGAAAGGGAATTCAGAAAATGAGCTTTTATGCTAGGTGGATAAAGTCCATAGTGTACCAACTATTTAAGCTTTGAATGTACCTATAATATTTCTGGGTTTCATGTTTTAAATTTGGTATTCATCTTGATTTTTATTAGACTTTGAGTATTTTAAAAATAGATTATTTTTTAATTATTCATTATTTTTATTTTTTATTTTTTCATCTCATTTTATTTTTCTAGAAACAGCTTACTGAGCATATGAGCACTGTTTTAAAGAGAACACTTTCTGCATCTGTACAATCAACTTAAAATTTGCACCTACTGTAATTATGATGGTCAGTTCTTCTCACTATTTTAAAGGGAAAATGGATTCTCAGATTTTGAAATCCCATGATTTGAAATCCCATGACTAATCAACAAAACACCAAATGATGGAATTTCTCAAGGAAGAAATTCCTTGAAGATTTCCAGACACTGGAACACTGGGCTGGCCCACTGCCCTATTAAGACATTTTATGTTGGTGTTTCCTTTATTTTGGCAGTTACCTGTATGTCAAACACAATGAGCAATGCATGCTCATTGATGATGGTGGAAAACACTGTCACAGGCACCGCTCCAGAATCCCATATAATTGTTCAACTGGGTTGACATCTGGTGACTGAGATGGCCATGGCATATGGTTTACATCATTTTCATGCTCATAAAACCATGCAGTGACTACTTATGCCCTATGGATGGAGCATCCTGGAAAACACCACTCCCATCAGGATAGAAATGCTTCACAAAGGTGATCATAGGAATGGCAATTGGTGTCTACCTTGTCCTCTAAAGTGAGTCATCACCATCCAACAGAGCTGCCAGAGCCCTTTATTTACTCAAGTGTTTCTTTCATTTTGATACATTATTGCTGAGATTTTAGCTACTTTAAAGCTAAAATTATTTTCTTTGAGGAGTTACATAAGCTTTTAATACATATAAATTGGTGTCCAATCACATTAAATAGCCTGATTGTCAGTAATAACCCATTTCTTTGAGAGTGCAACGAATATAAAAAGATTGAAATATTTCAAATAGCAATCCCAAAAACAAACACAGACATTCGCAAGAAGACCCCAAAGAAAAACCCCTTAATGGCTCTAAATTAAATTAAGCTGAAATATTCAATAAGTGACTAAATAAATCCACTAACATGATAAGACTTGTGAAGGCGGAAGCTCAAATATTTATGATTGTGCTAAAGTGGTAGCTTTCAAACTTTCCTTAACCCCAAGTACTAAATGCTTCGTATAAATGTATTGGGATTAGGATAAAGAATACACCCACATCATGATTCAGTGTGGAGGCTATATGGTTTTGTAAATGGAAACTTATACAGTTTTAGAGTACTAAAATAGTTCTGCATGACAAACACAGGCACATTTTCATGGGCTGCAGGGGGCTCCAAATGCAAGTTAGCAGGTTGTTATTTCCCCAATACAATAATGAGCACAGTTGACTACTTGGGGTGGAGTAACAGCATTCTCATTAATGCAAAAATAAAAGTGGGCAAAACAAAATATTGCGGTCTGTGAATATATAAAATATTGGGATAATATTGGGATGGAAGGTATGCAATCCGTCAAGTTATGGGTTGGCAGGGCATAGCTCATTCCTATACAGCACCGAGAGCTTGCTACTTTTCAGTAGGGGTGTAACGGTCCATGTATTCGTACCGAACTGTTCGGTACAGGACTTTTGGCTCGGTACGCGCTGTGAACTGAACAAATAAAATCTTGCTTTAACCACTAATGCACGTGCAGAACATTTCTTTGTCGGATCCAAGACAGGTGGATCGGACGAAAGCAGCATGCCGACATTGTTCAACTGAGATCGGGTGTATCGCTGGCAGTACGTCGAACTTGATTACTCATTTGAGACGGAATCACCCGAATGTGAATATCACTGGTACAAGGAAAAAACTGAGTGGGGTACAAATCCAGCTCCCCATGGCATTAAAGCAGCCTCTCGGTGATAATTCAGACCGGGCCAAAGCAATAACAAACGCCGTAGATGTTTTCATAGTAGCGGATCTGCGACCATACTCCGTTGTGGAGAACAGGGTTTTAAACATGTTGAAAGTGATTGAGCCCGCTACGAAGTTCTCTTTTGTCCGCATTTCAGAAAATGATGCCCAATTAGCCACTGTTTCATAATTTCATAATAAATTAAAAGCAATTTTTTTCCCCGCTGTACCAAAAACCTTACTGAACTGTGATTTCAAAACCGAGGTACGTGCCGTCACTGTCTCACAGAAATGACCACAGTCCTTACATACATTAACTTCTGTACCCTTTGACTTCATGTAAACACACAGAATTCAGATACAACTTCACACAGCCACACAAAGAAGACCCAAACTTCGGTTATTTTGCACTTCTCCCTTATCTTCTTCTTCCTTCTTCATCTTCTATTTCTCCTTCTTAATTTTCCTGCCAATTACATCATCAAAAATGCTACATTCCCCAATTATTAATTAAGAACATAAGAACATAAGAATACATAATGATGAGAACAGGCCGTTCAGCCCATCTAGGCTCATCATGTCCTAATCTAAGGAGTATCTAGTACTGCATCTAGCCTGGACTTGAAGTGTTTCTGCCTCTACTACCTGACCTGGCAAGCTGTTCCAGGCATTGACAACTCTCTGTAAAGAAAAACTTCCTAATATCTGTGCGGAATTTGCCTTTAACTAATTTCCACCTGTGGCCTCTTGTTCTGCTGACCCCACTTATCTTAAAAAATCTTTGGTATTTCACTTTTTTAATCCCTTTTAGGAATTTAAAAACCTCAATCAAATCCCCCCTAAGTCTCCGTTTGCTAAGCTTAAATAGATTGAGTGCCTTAAGTCTATCCTCATAACTTTTACCTTTCATACCAGGTATCAGTTTAGTTCCCCTTCTTTGAACTCCCCATTGGTCAATATCTACTTCAACCAATAACATCTGTTCAGATCTACTTCTACCAATAAAACTGATCATAGCTTTTCATTGCAGTACACAAAGGTAATTTTTTTAACTAAAATTACATAAAAGGATCTGGGTTGTCAAACATGGCGATATACCCCTAAATGTATTGGTTTTGAAAAATGAATGAAGTTTCAAAGCAAAAACTTTTTTTCTGGGCTGGCAGTATAGTGTAATGGCTAGGGAGCTGGGCTTGTAACTCAGAGGTTACAGGTTCAATTCCCAGGTGGGGCACTGCTGTTGTACTGTTGAGCAAGGCACTTCACCTGAATTGCTTCAGTAAAATATCCAGCTGTATAAATGGATTGTATGTAAAAAAATGTAAACTGTGTAAGTTGCTCTGGATAAGAGCGTCTGCTAAATGCCTAAAATGTAAATGTAAATGTAATGCAAAAAAGTATGGAGTTAATGATAGATGGGGATTTTAAAAGAACGCATGGGGGGGTTGAAGTATGGGAGCCAACTGAAGATGGGAACTTTGAGTAATATTTTGGGGGAACTAAATTCAAAGCATCTGGCAACATTGAAAAGGATGTGCACAGGTGCACATGTGCTACTTCAGCCGATGCTCAAAAACGAAATAGCTGCCTCATTTACTGGCTAGCTAACTAACTATAATTCAGGTGTTTCAGTAACAACAGTCAACAGCGGACTACATACCTTTCCTGTCACATAATATTTACTAGGGGTGTGCAGATCTTTTCATACTCCGATCCGCAATTGTATCCGTAAAAATAAGACTCAACCTCTTTGATGATACTCATAATCTGAAAATCAGAAGTGTGCTTTAAAACGCTACAAAATGATGATATGTGTAGATTGGAGTGCCTCCAAGCCACGCAAATTGATCCGAACGCAGCGAGCACCTCATCTCTTATAGCCTAAATGCCTCTTATAGCCTTATTTTCAGTCTCTTTTAATCTCAGCTGACATTAGCTAGTGAGCAGCACTGAGATAGCCTCTCATAGGGCACATTGGCATTGACTAGCTGATCAAAACAAGGGAATTATCCTATCAAAAACCAATAAATGAAGCTTTCTCGAACAGTAAGCAGTAGTTTGTTTGGGGACTTCCACCTCAAAGGTTGGTGAGTGAACAAATCAAGAGCCTCCCTAGATCACCAAATCTAGCTGGCAGGCGAGAGTTTGTCAGTGCTATCCAGCAACAGTTAAGACAAGAGGGCAGAGGGAAGAAAGTACTTTTCTATCTATCTCTGCAAACTTGACTGAATTTAAAGGATTTCAAAATAATATTATTTTCTTGCGAGCACAATAGGTGGATGACAAGCACTTGATCTAATGAACAATTATACTGTATTTATTTTGTCACGATACCATGAGGTAAAAAGACGGCGGTATGTGCACACTGCATACACCGCTGTATTTCAGTTGTGGCAACAAGGATCCAACTAACTTCCTCATCGTCCATTTGTTTACAGACAGCAAAATTTGCCAAACTGAGCAGTTATTTTTAGCATTTGGCATCTTAAGAGGACCCTTTCTGATCACGGATACTATTGAAAAATAGGCCTAATAGTTGCTCAATGCTCTGTGTCCTCACTCCACATTACCAAACAGTGAACACACATTCTATGGGCCCTATTTTCGTGCCGGTGCTAAGCGGCGATATGCCCTAGTGCAGGCGAATTGGCAGTTTCATCTGTCGCAAACTGAATATTTCCTGTCTCCGCCGAGTTTGGCAATTTTGTGGTGCGCAATGAAGGCGTTTGCATGACTATGGGTTGGGCAGCACAATATGGGGTGTGACAATGAAAACAGTCGGCGCTCTGCAAGTTTGGTGTCAAATAATGCATTTGCATTAACGTCCAACTAGGCCACCTGTTAACGCAAACGCTAGCGCTCTGTGCAATTTGGTGACTTTATTGATGCGTACATATGAACATAAGGTTATCTGAAATCACATGAGAATGTTTTGTGAATATTGTGAATTTCCCCCCACGTTGAGGCAAATCGTCCAATCCATGGGTAACTTGCAAGCGTAATCAATTAAGCTAAAAACAATTTCACCACAGCTTGTGGTTATTCAATGCACGGACATGACAGACTGAAGCCAGCGCTACCATTCAGTAAGATACACCTGTTAAATAAATATATGTTTGTATGCACATTGTTTTTCTTATGTGAAAAGGTTTTATTCTTTTAATTTGCACTACAGACAATGGAGTACATTGGGTTTTGGTAGCCGGTGTTGACCACACGGCTATAAGTTCGGCTGTACATGCAGTTTCTTCCAGTCTTGTCCAACATGCAAATTAGTTTATTACTTTTCCTACACCCGACAGCCAGCAGAGAACTAAACAGGATTTTTATACACAATGTGTAGACTCCCTGGAGTCTTGGGTGCCATTGACTGCACACATGTGCAGTTGCGCACACCATCTGATCACGGTATCATTTATGTGAATTGGAAGGGGGTCCACTCCATTAATATCCAGGTGGTTTGTGATGCACACTCCAGGGTGACGCATGTAGGCCTACTGTATGATGAACATAAATAAAACAGGCCTAGTTGCAGAGTTTTTTTATTTATTGCTTTCCATTGAACTATTACATTAAATTAGAAGAAAATAAACTTTGTTTTTTAAGTTGGAAAGCCTACAAATAAGGAAAAAAATAGATGGTAAAATAAAACTTTCTTTTAACAATGTAGGTCTCAAAATATAAACTCAAATCATGAAAATAACAAATGAATGTGCGCCTTGTTTTCCCCCTCTGATTTGCGCGCCAACTTTTCCGCACCTCCCGCATCTTCTTTTGAGAAGTGCTCCTGGCGCAATCGCGCAAAACTGTATTCCATGTCAGGAAATTGCCAATTTGCTATAGCGTTAAAGCACTGGTATGCAATAGAAAATAGGTGTTCTGATTGGCCATTATGAAACCAAACCCCCACCACACCCACATGTATTTTTTAAAAGTTAATCCAAGCTCTTTTACAACTGCGCTGGAGGTGCACTATTGTCCTAAGTCACAAAATTACCGAAACTGCTTTAGACACGCCCTAAAGCCCCACCATCTTCACTTTGCATCTGCGTTACTGACACTGTCCTAATTTACCAAAATAGGGCCCTATGATTACATTACCTGATCAATATATAGTATTATACACATTTCTTATAATATATATATATATATTCCATTTAGCATATATTCCTCTTATCCAAAGAGACTTACAGTAGTGAATGCATACATTTTTCAGTATATGTGGTCCCAGTGGGAATTTGCACAATGTGATGTCGCCCTTACCTTCTGTAAATTCTTCTGTCTGTTCACCATTTTATGCGACAATTCAGCATCAAACACACTATTAATAAAGTTGCTGATGGACTGCATTTAAATAACCATATGTAATTGTAATTTCTTTATTTGTGGTGTCTCAAAAACAGCGCATGCTTGATCACATGAATGCACACAGTACTGCATTGTCTGTTATGTTTCCACCATTATTACCTTGAATGATTCATTAATTCATCAAGCGTAATGTTTGTATTATGATGTCCTTGTGTGGAGAAAACATTACCTGACAGGGCTGTTAATATTGTGATCTCACCTGTTAGCAATGGGGTTGAAAATAAATGACTATTGCTTGCTAACTAGTTTGCTCACATTCTTTATTTTCATCTTGATGGCTACAAAGGTTGAAAATAGTTTTAGCTGAGTTGCTGATTTTGTTTATTTACATTTAGCTAAATAACCTTGAAGCCTAATGAAATTGCATGTAAATTAAGCAGCTGCAGGCAACACGTGTCTTCTCATAGAAAAAAAAACACACAGCAAAATTGGGTGAGTGTCCCAAAGTTCGGCTCCTCAGCTGGCCCACTCTGTGATGTCAGTATAACAATCAATCAATCAATAAAAATGCATTTGTATAGCGCCTTTTACAAAACTTTGTCACAATACGCTTTACAGCTTTCTATGGTGGCTTTGCAAGAAGGAGAGAGGGGAAAGTAGGCGGATTAGGATACAGCCTCACAGGGTTGGCTCCCTAAGGGTTTTGGTGAAATGATATGGGTCTTCTGGCAGCACACCTTGCTTAAAAGGACCTATGTTACCTGGTTACCAGGGTGTCTGGGGAGCATTCCTTTCCTAAGCCTCAGAGACTCAGTATGACTACAGCCCCAAATGAGCTCCAATAATGATGTACCAATGATAATGCTTACAAGCCATGGCATTTGTTCCTGCCAACACCTACATGCTGTGATTCAATTTCTGGCATGACAGAATATTCACAAGAATCCCCTTAAAACTGATGAGTAGACCTGCTAACAACCTATCAAGGATGGCAACTCAGCGATATAATGTTCTAGCAGGTTTTTTTTCCCAAGAAGCTCTTTCCTATAGAACCCATAGGAAAGCACGGAGAGAGCCATGGAAGAAGAACAACACAATGTCAAAAAGGTGAAAATCCATAATGGAGTGGAGGAAGATATGCTATGGTGAAAGTACAAATGCTTATAAGACCCATCCACTAGCCTATACTGTGATGAAGGTCTTGTGACCAATATCTCAACTATTAAACGAGATGTGAAAATCCTGCAGGTGGGCAAACATTTTTAAGAATATATTTTCTTTTGCACTCTTGTGCAGACTTAGGGATCTAGTTCCGTTGTCAAAGTTCAATGTGCAGAACCTGACAGTAATCCAGTATCAATCCATCAATGCGCTGGTACAATAAGGCATGTCCCAACTCCATTAAATAATTTAATGACAAGAGATTGTCTTGTACATGTGGCACAATCATAAAAGAGATTTGTTTAAGAAGAATAAATTATCTGTGGTTATGGCGAGGGTTTGGTTTCATTATTGCCAATCAGAGCATCAGCTTTTTCCCTGTAATACCAGCACTATAACAAACTGGCAATTTCATCATGTCTGATAAAGAGCAATCACCTTGCTCTTCATGGCTTGATGGCTTGTGAAGAACAAGTTATGAGACTTGCTTTCACTACAATAAAATGGAGAACATAATTGGACGGCATATCACTAAACTAACCTAACATGCATGTGTATCAGTTCCCTTTTCTAAGTATGAAACTGATATAGTTGTAAGGAAGGAGGAAGAAGAGAAAGTGTGGCACGCGTTCGTTTAGTTTAGTTTATCATATCATATCATATATTAAAACAAGCCAAAAGATCCCTGCTCTCCCATGTGATCCGTCTCTCCAACCTCCACAGTTTCCCATCGTATTGTCACACGATAAGCAATTCCACTACCAGCCAGGTGCATTTTCACTACCGTCCTCACCAAACTAGAGCCCTCATGTTCTGCATGAGCAGACATTTCCTCTTTTTTGTCCTTCCACTGACCACCACAAAAAACTGAGGCACTGTGAGACTGTGGCCTGGATTACATCAAAATTCTTCCTTAGCTTGACTTACAATAATAACATATTTTTTTAAGTTTCAAGAGTCGATTTTGATTCATTTTGGTCAAACTGTGTTTTTGATGACAGAATCCAGGCTTTATAAAAAAGTTAAATTTGGTACTTTGTACTGGAGTCAGTTCTGTACTTCAGACTTGAGCAAGCATGATTTTGGCCACCAAATCTTTTTATGCAGTATTTAAAAATATATTATTTAGCTGATACCTCTATCTTCAGAAGATGAAATATACAGACAATTCATGACAATATGTTTGTCACGGAAAACGTTTTTTTTCTTAGCTTAAAGATTCATTGTCACCACTTGAATTGCATTGCATGTGACCTCACACAATAATTTGTTCTCTCCTTTTCCTGTATTACAATATCAATAATAATATTATACTTCTATAACTTCAAAATGCTTTCAGTTTTTCTGCACAGCTCAGCTACTGTGGTGTACATTATTCTGTTAGATAAGAACACTATGAGATGCTTTAAGACTGCATTCTTCGGTTCAACATGAACAAGACATTCCAAGTAATTTTGTTATTCATGCAATAGAAGCACACATATTTTCACCTGCATCAGATATTTTCTTGACTCTTAAGAAGTATTGACATCCATAGCATTTGTGCTCTGGATCATTGTTTAGAAATATGTATTTTTATTGATTTGCTGTGGTCATTCCCCAAAGAGGACATTAGCCTCATGCCTAATGAGAATCACTGAAGCCTATAACTTGTGTGTGCAGTCATTAATGGGCAACATTTTTGTTTAAAGATGTTTGTCATATGCCGATGATAATTATACCTTGTGACATAAGTTAATAGCAAGATACTCATTGTTTTTGGAGGACAACTGAGAACTCAGATGACTCCTAAAACTAAGACTCCCTCAAAGTTCCCCCATCAATTAAACCATACATGCAGTTCTGTAACATACCTTACACTAGCAATCGACTCATTCAACATTGACAATAGCGGAAAATTTCACAGTTGTACCATATTCTCTCAATTTCTTCATGATGGACTTAATGGTACACTGGGGGATATTCAAACTTTTGCAAACTATGCAAACTAACCAACTATGGGACCTCTCAAAGACAGGTGTATTTAATTTTAAATAATTTGAAACACCTTAATTGTACACAGGTGGACTCAATAAAATAATCATGTGACTTCTGAAGACAATTGATTGCACCAGAGTCTATTTAGGTGTGTCTCAGAAATACTTATGAAGTGAATACTTATGAAAACAATTACTGTCTGTTTTTATGTAATTAATTAACAAATAACTTTAGAGTAGTTTTTTTATTTGATATTATAGAGTATTTTGTGTTGATCAGTGGCAAGAAATAGCAATTAAATACATTTGATCACATGAAGTAAGAAAATAAAATGTGAAAAATGCCCAAGGAGTGAATACTTCTTATACCCACTGTCTATATATATATATAATAACTAGTCAGAACGCTCTCATTAATATATCATTTACATTTACATTTTAGGCATTTAGCAGACACTCTTATCCAGAGCAACTTACAGTTTACATTTCTTTACATACAATCCATTTATACAGCTGGATATTAACTGAAGCAATTCAGGTTAACTACCTTGCTCAAGGGTACAACGGCAGTGCTGGGAATTAAACATGGGAATTGAACCAGCAACCTCTGAGTTACAAGCCCAGTTCCGTAACCCTTATACTTCACTGCTGGCTATCAATATATCCAATATACTCAGACCCCAAGTATCGTTTATATGGCCATAATATGTGAACTGCAATAATGTTACAGGGGTTGACTGTTATGATTACATAATTACATGTTTACTTCATTAAACTGTTGATCTTGAAGGGGCAGAGGATCCTTCCATTCCATGAAATGCCTCAATGCTCAATAAAAAATAATAGAAGTAATTTCAAATGGACTCATGCTCATTGGTTTTTGATTACATTTTATTGAAGTACATTATTGTAATATTATTTGAGGTATCGAATGATTCAGTTATCATAACATAACATATCATAACATAACATATTTCAGTCATGAAATTGTGATTAGTCATAATGTATGGAATCGTGAAATGTGTATCTTGATTTAAATCATACCATGCTAATACCCAGCCTTATTAGTGATAGTTACTAACCATGAGCTAGCTAGCTAACTAGATATAACTTTAATGAGGTTAGCAAGCAAATTGTTAGTTTGCAAGAAAACATTTATTTTGTTGCTTGTTTGCTAGGTGATATTAGACAACCTAGCTACACACCCCCTAATGATTGTGTCTTCCCAAAACAAGATCCTCACCAAACCTTGAACATAACTGATCAAATTTGAATATGAAATGTTCCCTATCCCAATAACAATTCTAGCTAATGTTACCGCAGATGCATTATGTTTTTTCAATAGCTCCTAAGTTGCCCGGTGGCTCTGATAATATTTACGATTGTTATTTATTTATAATTTTTGTATTAATGATTTAGCCTATATTTACAAAATATGCATAAAAGAGACATTATTAAAGTGACATTTGAAATATCCAATTAAATATCCAGAATTATTATGGTTAATGAATGAATGACTAAATGAATCGGTGAGTTCTGTCTTGAAGGAGGCGGATCATCGCCGGCCTCGGAGAGTAGCTTGCCCCGTAGAGATGGGCGGCGGGTTTGTGGGGGGAGGGTTAATCAAAATGAATAGAGTGTGTAATTGTGTGTGTAAACGAATTCTTAACAAATATAAAAATACAGATTTCCGTACCCCTAGCTATAACATGAACACATATTGCCTCCCCAAACTGATTTCTCATTCCATTTACTATAATGCGCTTTGTCGTTAATGTCCCTTGTCAAGTTACAATGTGAGAGAAAACTGATGCGATTCCTCTCGATTGTATGTCAGGAGACCCTCGTCATTTGCAGAGAATGTGTTCTAGAGAATATATATATATATATATATATATATATATACATGTACATACATATATACTGAACTCCCTCCCTACCCCTTCAGCCAAACCCACCTTTACCCTCATTAGTCACAGACTTTTGCACGTGACCAACAGGGGAGACCAACAGGGGAGCTTGTGTATACATTGAGCATTATAATTAAAGTCAGCTCAAATAAGTTAAATGGTAGATGAAAAGGTCCAAACATCCCTTTATAAAATAGTATTCTTGTAACATAAATGTGAGCTTTTTTGTTGTCCCTATGCATAGCACAGACTTAATTTTATTGCATAACCTAAGCCATAGATGTAAATCAGCTTTGTTTTATGACAATATGCAGCAGTGCAGCAATTTGAGCAAAAATAGTGTGACAGCAGCATGACAACATTAATTTTTGTTATGCACAGGCCCATTACTGGGGTGGAATGTGTTCCAGAAATGGAATTTTCTGCATAATATTGGTGGTTGACAAAACAGGCATGCACAAGTAGCAAGAAACACAAACTCTTAACAGTTATGGTCTACCTACACATAAAAGTCAGCACCAGTAAATGTGCTCCTTCTATTTAAATAACAATAATTAATGGAGTTTGGTGAATGCCACATTTGGACAATGCAAATTAAGACCAAAGCACACCTTACAATGTGGCACTGACGTTTAACATGTCCCGAGGATATCTAATAATGTACATTTGAATTAACTTCAGCAGAGTACAGCTTCCTATGATCCAACATCATTAGCTAGACTATTACCAAGACATTCTGGAACATATGCCTGAGGATGAACTTTGAAAAAGGATGTATGATATGAGTTTCTCAGCAAGATCTCTACCCTGACCAAAAAGCAGATATTCACAATGGAAATGTGATAAGAGATGGCTGGCAACAAAAAAGAAAGGTGGCATGGTGGCATCCTCTTCCCAACCTTTCAAAATCTACATTCCACATCTTGTGCATCTTGTGCATGTTTCTTTGAAATGCTGACAGCAGCACAACTGACCTGTATTAGTCAGCCAACATTGTCTCATTTGCAGGAAGCTATGACGAATTACTAACACATACCAACAGGATATGCATCACCAGTTAAGGTTAAAAAGTACAGTATAGCAATGTAGTGAAATTATGACAATTGACAAAAGGAGACCAGGATTATTTGAGAAAGTACCCAGTGAATGGCAAAGAGGACTATCATCAAGATAGAAATGCTTCACCAAGGTGATCACTTAGAATGGCTTTGCATATATTGCCATTTACTTTGCCTTCAAAGGGGTTGAGTGGACCTAAACCATGCCAGGAGAATGCACCCCACACCATAACAGAGCCACCAGTATCCCTTATTTTACTCAAGTATTTCCTTTACTTTGGCAGTTACCTATCATAAACATAGACAACATCAATCAACATCAGCCATATCAACATAGACACTTGCTGTTAAGAGCGTATGGCCGGATTGCTTAGATCAGGGGTGTCAAACTCAAATACCCAGTGGGCCAAAATTCAAAACTTGGACAAAGTAGCGGGCCAACATTGATATTTATTGAAAAAAATCTTCCTCCAGATATAACAATGAACCTTTTCATATGGACCCAAATAAGTTTTGCTTAAACATTGAATATGGAACAAGCAAAGCTTAATACTATACAATATATAACTTAATATTGCACACATGCAAAATCGAATTTCAAATAAAAAAACACATCAATGGCATTCATTTCTTAAATAAAAATTGTATGCCTTTTTTTATTTGCAGCCTTCTGATTTAAATTTCAACAGTAACTTTTTTTAACGGGCTAATAATAAATGTAAAAATAAAATAACAATAATAAACCAATTAACTAATAATAATATCCTTCAATGAACATGCAACCATTAAAGCCCATGCCTTGGAGTAGCAAGGAAAAGTGCATAAAGAAAACGTTAATTACAGCTCAGTTTGCTACACACTGATCTACTCTGATGTGTCCAAGCCAGATACCTGCCATCTCTTCTTGGATGCTAGTTCATCAATGTCTGGGCTCAGGCTTTGAGCTGAGGAAATCCTCAGGATCGAGCGAAGGTGTTCATCAGTCAGACGTCTCCTGTGAGATGTTTTGGTCATCTTCATCGAGGAGAATAGTTGCTCACATAGATAAGTGCTGCCGAACATGGAGAGCATCTGAGCAGCTTGGGTGCGGAGCTGAGGCATTGTGTTAGGGATGAACTGTGGAAACTGTGCAGCGCCCACAGCGTCATACTTTGCCTTCAACGTGTCACTACACTGGAGTTCAATCAGTTCCATTTGGAGGTTGGTTGGTGCGTTTTCAACGTCAACTGCAAACGGATTACTGAGCAGTTCAAACCTAGATTTCTGAACATCAAAGTCGGCAAATCGCCGGGTAAACTCAGCGCTAAGTACGCTGAGTTTTTCAGCAAACTGTGCACATGGGAACACGGCGGTAGAGATCTGCATTTTCATCTTTTGGCAGCAGGGAAAATGGCCCAGGTTTCCTTGCAGCATTTGATTCTCCCACAGGCACAATTTAGTTTTAAAAGCCCTCATTGTAGCGTACATGTCTGTGATGATGCGCCCCCGTCCCTGAAGCTGCAGGTTCAGCGCATCGAGATGGCTCGTGATGTCACACATAAAGGCCAGCTCACACAGAAACTTTTGCTCCCGGAGCTCTGCTGTGTCTTTTCCTTTGCTTTCCAGAAACTGAAAGATTTCCTCACGCAGCTCGAAAAATCTGTTCAGTACTTTTCCTCGGCTTAACCATCTCACCTCTGTGTGATACGGCACGTCTACGTATTCGAACCACACTCCTCCAGAAAAGACTTGAACTGGCGGTGATTCAGTCCTTTGGCCCGTTATAAAGTTAACTACTCGTGTTACTGTGGTCATAACATGTTCCATCTTTAGGGCTTTGCCACACAGCGATTCTTGATGTATGATGCAGTGATAAACAGTCAGCTCACCTGCACAGTTCTCCTCCCGCATCTTCTCCCGAACCCTGCCCACCAGTCCACTCTTTTGACCGCACATCGCTGGCGCACCATCTGTTGTTAATCCCACGAGTTTATCCCACGGCAGTTTCATTTCAGTTACACATTTGGAAACCTCTTCAAAGATTTCCTTTCCTGTGGTTGTGCCATGCATTGATTTTAATCCTAAAAGTTCCTCCGTAACACACAGATTTGAGTCCACTCCGCGGATGAAGACTGACAGCTGGGCAGTATCAGATGCGTCGCTGCTCTCATCCACAGCAAGAGAGAATGTAACGAAATCGTTTCCCTTTTCCATCAGCTGGTCATATAGATTGGTGGCAAGATCACATGTGCGATCAGCTACAGTATTTCTGCTCAGGCTCACATTTGAAAATGCTTGCTTTTTCTCTGGGCAAACGACGTCACAAACTTTCATCATGCATTTTTTCACAAACTCTCCCTCATTGAAGGGCCGGGCCGATTTTGCGATCTCTGCTGCTACAATAAAACTAGCCTTTACAGCAGCCTCACTTTGTGATGTGGCTTTTTTGAACATAGTCTGTTGTGAAACCAAACTTCTTTTCATCTCCTCTACTTTCTGGCGCTTTTGAGTCATGTCCAGGTCCTTGTACTTGTCGTGGTGTTTCGTTTCATAGTGCCGTCTAATGTTGTACTCCTTGGTTATAGCCACGTTGGCTCCACATACAAGACAAACAGGTCTGTCTTTTACATATGTAAACAGATATTCTGTCTGCCACCTGTCCAGAAAGCTCCTGTTTTCTGCCTTTCTCTTCGCCATTTTTAGGAGGGGTAGCAAGGTGCCGGTAGTAGCATAAGGTTGCTATGAGAACTGTCAACAGAGGAGAGCGTGATGCCTGATTGGCCCGCCAAAACACCAGCAGAGCATTCTGGGATTTGTAGTATTAGCGGTACATGCACTCTATAATACTGGCGGGCCAGCTCTAGTAGTAATTTGGTTTTGCCTCGCGGGCCAAATATAATTACACTGGGGGCCAAATTTGGCCCGCGGGCCAGAGTTTGACACCCCTGGCTTAGATGATGAGTCAAAAGCACTGCAGCACAAATTAGCTAGCTTACATATTTGTAATGTCCTTTATTATCTGGATGCGCAAGTGGATACATAAACCTAATCATGACAGCAACCAAAAAGACTGCAACATAGCAGACAATATCAGAAGCTAAAGTACGATATGTTCACAATTATATTTTCATGTATTGGTACTGTTTGTGCTGATAGTGTAATTTATTTTGCTATTATATTCATGTGTATAGCTAACACTAATGTGGAATTAACTGCGATGGTATACAAAGGAGTAAATTGCATTGCATTAGGCATTTCTATCCTGATGCATCACCAAATTTGTTTTAGAGGACTGTTCAGGGACAGAACATAGTTGCAACAACAATAATGATGTTGGTGTCATATGAATGTTACGTGTTGCATGCTACATGAAATTAGCTATTCACATGCAGACTAACAATTTGTTGACAGGTGTAAGGAGTTATTTGGCTCTTGCCTAGTGTTGGCAGTGATGTCCATGATGGCTAACGTAATGCCAGGGGTTTTATGATGCCCATAGAGGCCCATTTATTTTTGATTATTAGAGTGGAGATTGATTTATTTCACCCCTTTCTATTAAAACAGTTTTTCACTGTGTATATTGTTAGTTATCATTACAATATAATAACAATTGCAATATGTCATTTGATTTTATTCTATTCTTTTTATGTCTATATGACATAAGATCAATACTAGGAAATTCATATGGTAGTACAGAAAGAGTTAAAAAAATGGATGTTTCATTGAATATATCAACATTCACAGTCACACTGATATACAGAACAGTATGGATTGTAGTACTTTCCTTTTGCAAGGCACCTAAAGCCTTGTAATTTGCTTTAATGTTAGGTTAAAATGTGTCTGTATTATTTTCTCAAAAGTCTCCAGAAGAGCATTTAAAAGCTGTTTTTAAAAGTTTTTGTTCTGAGGGGGCATACTCCCTGAGCCCCCTAGCACTTTGTGTCCACCCCCAATGTCCAACTCACTCCTACACCTTTGATTGTAGGCCTGTTGGAAAAAATGAGGAAATGTTTCCCATCTGACGACCCAATGCTAGACACATAATTGCATTTTGTTTGATAAATGGAAATGTAAACATGTACTCATCTCTAAATATAGAGGTTTATTTGTCATTCATTTTATTGTATGATAGAAATATGACTAACATATGTAGCTACCCAGTATGTACCAAGCATGTATTTGGTACATTGATACAATGTATCAATTTATCAAATCTCTGACATTCAGCCTGTCTCTTCAGATCTGTGATTAGTAAAATCTACTTTAAAATTGTAACTTTTTAAAGTAATAGTGGTTATATTACAGTATGTTGTTTTGTTGTTATTTTTTCTAACTGGCAATAAAAAATAAGTAGAGAACATATCTGGTAGGAAAAGAAAAAAACATTTTGCACTTTACTCAGTAGTGCTACAGCAGGGGACCAAAAGTTGCTATAGCTGCTATAGGCAAACGTTAGCAGTTGGCACCTCACTTTCTTCAATTCAATTTACAATTGAATTTACATTTAGCATTTTCTAGTGCCTGTGTACATGTCAGCAGGTCTGGTTGTATATTCACCTTAATGCTAAATTCACACCCAGGCTTTCAGTTGGCTTACCTGCATACAGGAGGTAAAATATGAACTCTTGAGGGGTATGACTGGTTACTATGCTATATTATATATCAGTATGATCCATTGAGTATTAGTGTTACTATTATATTTAAATAATGTAACACATCCACTTGTTCCTACTCTGTATACAGTGTTGTATCTCTGAACTCACATGCTCCAAGCATAAAGTTTTAATTTCAAATAACTAATTGTCTGAAGGGCCATGTCAACAATATAAATCAAATGAAGCACAATTAAGTTCTTTGGAGACATTAACCTCATTTTATTCCTGAACACAGCATGTCATTTTCTAATTTTGGTTCACAGTGCATTTGAAAAATCTCCAGACTGAATTGGAAATTGAACTGAACAGAGTCCAATTAAGCCCATGTTCAGGGACTCGTTTGTATGTCGTCTGTCATCTTTCTATGATAATATGGATGGGGGAATTCCATTGAGAGTTTTTTTTCTAATTTTGAAGCTGCTCAGAGTAAAGATATTCAACCTAAGGCATGTCATGCCAGCTTGCTTTGTGACCTAAACCCTTGCTTATTTGCAAATCTCCCATAACGATTCACATAACTTAAGGACTTATGAAGTCTAATGAACATAGTTGACTTAATTATGATTTATTGTTTCACAGCCTCACAAGCCCTCAGGATAATTTTAGAAAGACTTTAAAAGGGTCAACTGGCTTGTTTTCATTCAAATAAATCTGTTGCGAGGGATATAATTTCCACCTAAATAAAGGCAATTACTGGTAATTATATATATTTTTTAAATAATTATAATAATAATAATGACAATAATAATAAGAATAAGAATAATATTTGGTATTTCGACTGCACCAACTCTTCTGGAGTGGAAATATGGCATGTAGGTGCATGGGTGTTATGAGACATTCATAGCCATTCCAATGCAAATAATCCAGTACACAGTCAATCATTGTGAATAATACGTGACAACACATAGAATCAGGTTGTAGATAAATCTTAATTTTACTTGCTGGTTCACACTATGACTGCAACTTTAATAAAATGAAATATATACATTTGGTGTAGGAAATATGATATAATCTCTCTTAAAATGAAGTCTAAGGAATTACATAATTTATTTCCTTAGTTAATGCTGCTCACATTTGTGTACAGGGTGTAGAGGTGAAAACAGGATGACAGTAACAATGCAATAAAAGGTAATTATATCCCTCTCTTCATGACATTAGCTAAATTCGACCTGCCCTGCTGCCTGTTCCTCGATTATGTCCTTTACCTCCTTAACCGTTTGGTGCCAAATTACACCCTCAGCTTCCTTTTCAGCACAGCTACTTGACTGACAAAATGTATTTGGTGGTTTTACTCTGTGCCACACTTGACACTGGACCTAGTGCATAATGGTCAGCTGTCGAAAAATAGGAGATTGCAGCTGTGCCCGCTCTCTGTTTCCATCCCCCTCCAGTGCACACCCATTTTGTTTAAACTCTTTTCCCTCGCTTTAAACAATGGAGAACTCTCAATATAACGCTTTGTTAAATCGGGACAGCATATTAAAACAGGGGAGTAATTATAGCATGATGCTGAATATGAGTACATATTTTCTATTGGTGAGAAAAAAATATATTCTATCTGGACGCAACTGTATGCATTGATACTGTAAGTCTAGGAATGTTTTTTGTGTCATAAGATTTGTCTGGATTAAAATTAAACACATTTGCTGATAGAGACCACGTACAGTGCTTCAGCATTGTGCAGGCTGTGTGTGTAGCTTGACAGTTGACAGACGAATTATAACTGGCCCAGGCCACAGAATCATTGAGTGGCTCCATTCCCAAACAACAGATGATACATGGCAGTGCCGTAATGCTTTTAGGTGGAGGCTAGCAATAAAGAGATGCTATATACCAGCAAGTCTGATAAAATTCTCATCCAGGCTACGAATTCAAGACATTGATTCAAAATAAATTGAGACTGATGATCAGTCGATGACGATTTCCATAATCGTTATATCTTCAGTAATTCATCAAGGTAATGATATTCGTGTCCCTAATGTCACATTTATCCTGTTGGAGGGGAGCAGTGCACACGCTGTGATTTTTAAAAGGATTGATTACACAGCAACTGCTTTTTCCTCTGCCTGCAAGTGTAGGGTAATCTGTTATTTAGCCAAAAATAACAATAAGGAAAGGAAAAAAAGGGAGATGCAATCTAATTTCTTTCCTACAATTTTTCTATTCTTGCTGACTGGCAGCAGGGATGCAATCACAGTAGTACACACTTTGACATATTACAGTTAAAGAAAAAAGATCACACCACTATATTGCACATTTTAAGTCATTTTCGTTCCATAGGCACCCTTTGTTCTGGACATAATGATGAGCATAATAATTAACAAATGAATGTAACTTAACATACATCCAATGCTAATAATGAGAACAGGTATATTAGAAATATATAGGAAATTCATACCTCATTTAAGTGATATACTCTACATTGCAAAATATATAGGGGAAGTGTTTGTATAATTCTCCCACTTGAAAAATATGTTCAGAAATTGTAACTTTATTATGACTGATTACAAAAAGAAGAAATAGGATCATTTAAAATGTATAGCTAATTGGTGATTCTGTAAGACATTGTACATTAAATCACCATATGAATACAAATATCACAAGATAAGATAGTACAATTTGCCAATTTCAGAGCACTACGCATTTAAAGTGATAATGTAAAGACTTCTCAGCATGCAGGTGGTTACCTGTGGTGTTTTATGACACTTTTGCATGCTTTCCAAATGTCCGAATCAGTTTAGATATTTTAACAATGCTAACGCACATGTAACACATGGACACTCAGTACAACTAACCAGTTTCACTGTGTAAAGAGTTTAAGGTGTGGCACTGGCCAATCAGGACACATTACACATTACTCACGTAAGTAGCCTACTTAATCAAATGTCCCAAATATCAATAAAACCATGAATAGTTTTGTTAAATAAATAATTTAAAAAGATTATGAAACGGGTAGTTCCAGTCCTGGATGCTGATTGGTTGAGATCGCATTCCGGCCTTGAGTATATTTACGGTATGCCACAGCTAAAAATAATCTTAAGTGCATAAGTAAATATCACTATGCATCAATACAATAGCAACACAAAATTACTACCTCCACAGACAGTGCAACTGTCAATTCTTTCTGTTGCATAGCAACCATTTCTTGTTTGCCTTGCTGAGGTACTTTGGCAGAAGAATGTAATCTAATTAATTTACTTATTAATTTTTTTATTAAGCAATGGCCTTGTTGTTTTGAATATGTAGTAATATAAAAGAAAGATGGCACTCAAGGCTATGGTATGTCATCAATAGAGTCATAGCACTCTGCTATGTACTGTGCTGTGCCTAACAACGCCCTTTAGCCGTGACTATATTGATGATAAACCACAGCCTCAAGGGCCTTATTGCTTTAATATATTTGGTTCAAGTCCAAGACAAGCCATTCTGTTCTTTAATAATTCTGAGGTGATCCTCAGTTTTCATCTTTGGGAGCTGCAGATTGCCAGGGCATGCAAAGATAATAACCTTGCAAGATTCATCATATTGAATCTTCTGAAAATGTCCAGTACGGTCATAAATAAGTTACTAGTGAGGACAGTTGCACTACACTGCCAAGATGCTCTTGAACATCCAAAAACCTCTGTGGATGTTCTGCCACTGCAGGCAGCTTTAGCTTTAGCTATTCCCAGATTGTGGCTGAATGTTAACATACACAATACCATGCCTACTAGTACTATCAGTATTTTGGGGAAGCCTACATTCTATTAACTATGCTAAAATAAATGAGGAATAGTATGAATTGGCAATTCTGGCATAAAGCTGGTCGGATCATAGTTTAATGCTTTCATGTCTGTTTGGACCTGCGTGGGCCGTTCGGCTGGCCAGTTTTTTTCATATTTTGTGAGTGGTGCGGAGAAAATGAGAAAAAACGCCAGATGTCTCTCGAAGCCGAGGCGGCAAATGTTAGAAAATAACAGATATGTTCCGTAGACCTCTGGCTGCTGCTGCCAGTCATACGGAGGAGAGCGATGGAGAGGATGTTTCTGCTGAAAGGTCGAGCACAGGTGAGAACAAGGAGAACAGGTGATACTACTGCATCAGGCAAGGGGAATTTATGATTGTAGTTAATGTTAGGCTATACATTACATAGGCTGTGTCTCAATCGCTAGGAAGCCACCTAAAAAGGCAGCATTTGCCTGTAAGGTGACTTATTTTTGGCCATTTAAAAAATAAATAAATAAATAAAGATTTTGTTTCATATTTTATCCCATTTTCTCCCAATTTAGTAGCCAATTAGACCTGCTATTTTATGTCATTCCCCCCCTAGTAATGTGAGTTCGCTGCTGTAGTCCTGCGACTATGTAGCTAGGCTAATATTTAGTTATCTATGATACTGATGAGAAAAAAACATGGCAACATCTCTAGGTTATCGCTAGAAACCTAGCTAAGCTAGAAACTTTGAATAATAGTAACAAAACAAAAACAAACAAAAAAAAAAAAAAAAAAAAACCCACTAACCTTTTCTTTCCCAATGTTACAGGTATGATAGATGCCTGCAATGATGTCCATCGACTGATCTTGCTGATATTTAATGTTTAGCTCTTGTAAGTCGCTAACAATCAAATTGATGTAATGTAATAAGCCTGATGTTCATCATGAAATATTTAATGTTGAAGCTGAGGATGTTCAGAAGCAGACTGAGGCAGAAGAGACTGACAGGGAGAGGAGGGAGGAAGATGTGGCCATTGACCATGGTAACTTTTTGGACTTCATTCTACTGCTGACAAGAGAGTGTTAGTTTAATTAGGGAATGATTAGAATCAGGTGGTAAAATAATTGGTTGGAAGTAAAAACCTTTTGAAGAGTCTCCAGGACCGACTGTGGGCACCCGGGTTTAAAGTGAAATGGGAAATTAAATGAAAATTAGTCATTGATCTTTGCATTGAATTATACTGTAAATTCAACAAGCTACACATGTTCTTATCACAAGTGATTTTTTGATTGTGATAGGATAACTTTAAGCTTGGTAATAGTGACATTGATTGCTATTGTTCTTGATTTTAGCAATAAAAAGCTAATGCAGAGCCTAAGGAGAGAGAGAGGGAGAGAATGGAGGCAGGGTCCAGCATAGAGGAAAGAACAGTTGAGGAAAGAGGAGGAAGAAACAAGATGCAGACATGTGAAGTGAATGCAGAGGGGTCCACCGGTAATTTTGATTACTTCACGTTAGTTTGATTAACACACTAATAAGCTACTATTCCTCACTGCAAGTGGGAATCGTTCGAGTTTGCAAACACAAATTCTTCTCTGCTAAGTACCTAAACACCGTAAAGTTATCATTTTGTGATGTTCTTTTGACATTTTAGAGTTTTAGCTCATTAGCCCAACCGATGTGTTTTTTTCTTCACTCTCTACTACCACCGTAAACTTTCACATGTGGTTCAAACGCAGCGTTCTGTGACTACCACAAATACTCTGATTAGTAGCCAAAGATCAACAAAGATTTCCGGTCAGTAGGCAACACTGCCGCCAATACAAATATGCATGCATAGGTCTATCCACGTCTAGACTAACTAGCTTAGCTGCCTAGCCTAGTTTAGTAGCTACACAGGCTGGCAGTGTAGTGTAACGGTTAGGGAGCTGGGCTTGTAACTCAGAGGTTGCAGGTTCAATTCCCAGGTGGGGCACTGCTGTTGTATCCTTGAGCAAGGTACTTAACCTGAATTGCTTCACTAAAATATCCAGCTGTATAAATGGATTGTATGTAAAGAAATGTAAACTATGTAAGTCGCTCTGGATAAGAGTGTCTGCCAAATGCCTAAAATGTAAATGTAAATGTAAAAATGGGTACTGCCTGGCGCCCAAAGAAATTATAACATTACCATGTATTAGACTGATACTGCAACATGTGACAACCGCAGCAACATCAAAGGATTAAGATAATCATTATGAAATGTTATGGCAAAGTGCCAATGACTGATCAGTTGGTCAAGGGACATGCTGTGGCTGCGTACTCTGAATACTTTATTATTTTTGTGTTCATTTTGACAGATATTGGGGCCACTCTAATGTAAATTCCCAGACCGAGTTTTGTTCCCAGGCCGCCCCTGTTGATGCCAAACCATTAACATCAAAAAACACTACAAAAACGACTACTCTTCAAAAGCAGCTCTACCTGTGTTGGGTTACAAACACACAAGTATGTGCACAAGCATCACCACATATAAAGCTTTACAATGGACCCCGACAATCCCTTCAGAAAGCTTCTTTGGCTGTATCGGAACCACAGTCGTCAATTAGCGAGTTCTGTCTCGGAGGAGGTGGTTGATTGTTCCTGACACTACCAGTATCAGAAATGGGCTAGCCAGTGGGGGGATAGTTGGAATAATAGAAGGTATAATTGGCCACCAAACTGGGAAAAAAAGTGGGGGAAATCTGAAAAAAATATAATAAAAAAAAGAATCATTACAGTTTTACAAGAACAGTATTCATATTTTATGCATATTTCAGAGTCACTTACTTCAAATACCACAGGGCATTCACAAAAGTTTGAATGGAGAACTTGAAAATTTTATTCAAAAATGCTGTTTGGAAACACAACTCCGTTGGAGTCCCCTTTCAGAAATGGTGCATCTAAACATTCTCTTTTAACTGCAGTATTCTACACATATTTGAAGAAAGGTATCAAGAAGGAAATAAAATGGCAGAAATAGTAAGACTTATGTGATTTTGTTCAATTTTGTTTATTTGAATAATGCAGTATATAATGTTATTTAAAATGTTGTTTTTTTCATTATGAATTCCACTATGAAATGGATTCCATTTATTTGATGGTTCCAGCTATAAAATCGATAAAGACAGCCAATTTTTGATCTGTCAATGCACAGCTGACACAAGATTTTGCTGTAGAATCTTTACATAAGGCTCTGTAAAGTTCTAAAGAAAATGAATTGCAATTAGTTTTTACATATCTGGGGCTCTTTTGCCAGATCCAGAGTCAGAGACTTGCACAGAGTGACTGTTAACCCATGTTAACCCATTACTTGTACTCTGAAATTGACATTATTTTTCAGTTTTTGTTAACCTAAACTTTTTTTTTTTTTTTACCTCTGGCAGTTTACCGCTTACCTTTGTACCATTTCAGGTTATTCATTGGACTTGAGTATAAGTATTTACAGTGCACTATACCAGCCTACTCAATTTCCCCATGATTACGCTTGTTAGATAACTAACTAAACAAAAATAATAAAACCTAGCTAATAAGAATACGAAGCAATGCTAGATACAGTACATTCAGTGTATGTAGTAGTTGTTACATCTTGTAATGGTGAGCAGCTAGCTTAACCACCATATATGCACCATATATGCTAACGTGTCAGCCATCTTGTTTGTTGCTACTTCCTGTTTGTAGCATAGCCAATAGGCTACTTACTTATGTAATGCCCCATAGGCCTTTCTGAATGCTACAAAGATTATTTCTTAGCTAGGTATGTACATGTTTAATACTTGTGTAATTGTGGAATGTTGTCTGTGAAAGTCCCTTTTTCCCTTGTTACGAAAGGTGATTGCATGTGATTCTTTGTGTCATAAAACGTGGTAGTATGTGAAGAGTGACCCCCGTGCGTTTGTCATGTTTCTGTGTACTTCCTGGTGTCTCAATGCTTTGTTCTAATAAAGCTTGTAGCGCTCTCACGAGTCTTGATTCAGTAGCACTCACCACTACAATACCGACTATCTTATAACTGGTTCCATGGCACTGGAATAGCGGCAACTAGCTTGCATATTTATTTAGAAACAAGTATTCCCTGGCTATTCTCCATGAACATATGGTTTGGTGGTCTCATGCATTTAGTTCAAAATCGTGGTATGGTGTCAGGCCGTTTGAAGTGAGTAGCAGCCTATTTTAGGAGGAGATATAATTGGAGGAATAACTGATGATCCAAAACCATAATGGCGTACATAGTCAGATAAATTGTGACACTGGACATTTGACTTTAGTTGTAATGTGGCATTTAAATTGATCATTGGTGTATAAGATAATTAATTCCCTTCTCCAGTGGCTGTTTGGGTGATTTATCACAGTATTCAATCACTGTATGTTTCACAGTGGGAGCTAGGAAGAAGTATGTGTCTCTGCAGAAAGATCCTCCCTTAAGAGCAAAAAAAAGATCATTTGTTCTCAGTTCCTGTTTTTAAGATCACGGCAAACTCTGGTTTAGAATACTTAATGCATAGGGTAAGCAATTTCGCCCTTCTGAAAACAGCAGTCAGAGTTAAGAAAAACACGGGTAGATCAAATCATTTCTCCTGCTCAATAGAGAAGCATGGACCCATCAGTGTAACAAGAATGCTTAGAGTGTAGCAAATATATTAGTATGATATAAAGAGGGTCCCGTCTGGAATTTTGTTCTCTGTGCAGTATCCATTTAAGGACATTTCAGTCTCAGCACATTTTGGGGTCATGCCTCCTCACTCATGCGCTTAGGTATCATGGGCCCCATTTATCAAACCATTGTACGATCAAATGTTATCATCATTTTCCTCGAGGAACAAGAGCAGCATTGCATGACATTTGGTATTCTATCAGTCTAAGCAGAAGCGATACAGCAGAACAGTTAATGTCACAACTATTAAAATGTAAAATGTTCACTCCCTAATGCTACTACGTCTGAGCTGCTATGAAAAAGAAGTAAGAAAGACATATTAACAGCACTGCCTATATTGAAAGTTCCCTGGATCGTGAAATCAACAGGACTATTCATAATACTGTCATGACTTTTTAAGCACATGCATTTAGTACGTGTTATATATTTCACAACTAGGAATGTGTGAATTTCCTCCTCTCTACCTAGAAGGAGAACTCGCCATTTAACTCAGTCTGAAATTGGCCTTAGCTGTAGGGAAGGAGAACAGTAAAAGAACCTCGGTAAGCATAGAATGACCACTGTCCAGACTGAAATAATACCAGATGTTGACATCTCCCCAATAACACTTCTCCCCCCCAATAAAAAATGATCTTGTCCAGTAGCAAGAAGTCTGAGACACCCTACACTCCTCCCATAAGGCTGTGGCCACACAGACACGGACAAAAAACATGAAAATCGGATATGCATCCATAACTGTCAGTTTTTTATCCCTTATGAATGCGTATTGGAGACGTTGTGTTTTCAAAAAAGGGCGATTTGATACTGGGAGGGGAAAGGAATCAGAAAGTCATCACCCTCGTGTGAGGCCCAGTCCACTTTTTTACAGTGGTAGCAAGTGGCAGCTATTAACCTAGCTACCTAGGTACAGAATAAAATGTAATAATGAATGACAATTCAACTCCATAGCTATCTTTCTAGCAACAGTACTAGCAAGTGACAGCTAGTTAGCAACAGTTAAATTTTAACAATGAATATCTGATAATAACAATAATTAAATATAGACCAATGATTACACTGACATCATGCCAGGCCATGATGTCTCTACATGCAGCTGACATTATATCATACAGCTCTGGAAAGGTGTATGAAACAGTTAATGGACGATTACATATACTGCATTCTGTCAGTTCAACTCTTTTTGAATTTTGTCATTCTTTTCTAAAAAAATTTAAAACATTCTTTTGCAACTGGCTCTTATTGAGGACCACATTTTTCTATGCAATGCCAGCACATTATGACATGATTGAAATTGTTGAGGTCTCATGGAAATTTTTTTAGGGATTTATTTTATTTATACTTTTAGGGATTTATTTTATTTATGTATTTTCTTCTGAATGCTAATTGTTAGTTAATGTTTTAAGACTAATGCTTAGTAAAGAATAACATAGGTTTGGTTTCCACAATGTGCTGATTGAAATTATAATCAGCATCTGACTGTATCTAACCTCTTCCCCTCTGGCCCGATTATGCTATCAAAATATATTACACATGCACAATATAAATAACTTATTTTCTTTAAACCAATTTACCAACAACAATTTATTTCCTCCAATTTTGGAATGCAGAGTCAACAGGGAAAACGCCATACATGAACTACCACATAATAAAACTGTCAGTAGCAATAAAACAACAAGATACAGAAAACGACATGATGAACCTTAACTTCTTAGAAAGGTGAGAATCTTTGGGCAAAGGATTGTGCGCACAAACCACTAAACACAATGCCACTGTGGAGAACATGATGAAGTGCCTAATCGATGCTGTCATTTTACAAGACAGAAGTTGCCATTCCATCGACACCAAGAATTTCCAAATCACTGAACAGGTTTTTTTTGAGAGAACTGAGTGCATTGTTATCCTTATACGACCTGTTGTTGAATGTACTTGTAAGTGAATTGACAATGTTTACTGTACATCAAAAACAATTCAAAATGATTCGATGTCATCTGTTGCCTGCACATTTTAAGACAAAAGTGAAACAGCTTCTGCTCCATTTCTTGTATGGCAGTCTGACCCCCCAAAAAAAAAAACCCCAACAACAACAAAAAAACTCAACAAAGCCCCAATGTGTTTGAGCTTTTTGGAGCCAGCAGGCATCACAAACCATACCAACCAATTGGGAATTCATTTCACAGTCAATCAGCACAGTTCTGTCAAATACTCAACAGCTGCTATAAATATACAAATCTATTGTTGACTCACAATATGACTTTGACATCCAACAGGTCAGCAACACACTCCAGAGCTTTGATTTTATGTCTTTACTGTGATAGAGGATTGTTAAGTCACTACAGGTCTACAGGTAACTGCCAAAATAAAGGGAACACTTGTGTAAATGAAGGGTTCTGGTGGCTCTGTTATGGTGTGGGATGCCATGGTTTGGGTCCTCTCAACTCATATTAAGCCATTCTCACTGATCACCATCATCCTATAGTGAAGCATTTCTATCCTGATGGGAGTGGTCTCTTCCAGGAAACATGCACCATCCATAGGGCACAAGTGGTCACTGAATGGTTTAATGATCATGAAAACAATGTAAACCATATGCCATGGCCATCTCAGTCACCAGATCTCAACCAATCAATTGAATACTTATGGGAGATTCTGGAGCGGAGCTTGAGACATCGTTTTCCATCACGATCAATAAAACACCAAATGATGGAATTTGTAATTGAAGAATGATGTTGCATCCCTCCAATACATTTCCAGACACTTGTAGAATCTATGCCAAGGTGGACTGAAGTTGTTCTGGCAGCTTGTGGTGGCCCAACAACTATTAAGAAATGTTTTTTTTTTATTAACATTTTTCTTTATTTTGGCAGTTACCTGTACAGTATGATGCTGTGGTTGACTATTTTGCTGGACAGGATGAAAGCTGGCTTTAAACTTTTAAAACAGCTGGAAACACAATATGAAACAATAGTAAATAGATTATTGTATGAACTTCATCAAACAGCACTAATCTCAAAAGCAGGAGGAGGAAGATCAGTCCAAAATAAGCAGTTGTATTGTGTGTTTGTAAAAAAGACAGAGCTGCTGTTTTATGAACAAAAAAAGATGAGCAAACATAAAAAATAGGGTATTCAGCCATGCCCACAATGGAAACTGTAGGCAAAGCACAATATATTTTGCATAAAATATTGCCTTCTTGTCACTGTAAAAATAGCTAAATTGTATTAAATTAGAATACAAAGAGCTAAACACAAGACATTGTAGACAGCGAATGGTCTAAATAAGTTACAGGTAACTGACAAAATAAAGGAAACACTGAGGGATGAGGGGTAAATGAGGGATACATGAGTTAATTAAGCAATTAACATATCATCATGTTTAGGGTCATGTATAAAAATACTGGGCAGGCCCAGATTCCCATTATTTTGGCTACCATGGCTAGAAGAAGAGATTTCAGTCACTTTGAAAGAGGGGTGATTGCTGCAGCATGCTTGGCAGGAGCTTCAGTAAGGAAGACTCCTGAACTTGCTGATGTTTCACGAGGAACAGTGGTTAAGGTGATGTTGGCATGGAAGTCTGAGAGAAAGACATCATCAACTAGGGGCAACTGGTCAAAAGAAGATGAATTGGTTTGAGATGCAATGCAAAACAGACAAGCAACTAAGTTGACTTAGTTAACTGCAAATATCAATCTAGGGCATGAGCAGGCAGTTTTCATCCATTGAGAACCTCAGTCCATTGAGAACTTCATAGAGAGGGATATTATGGTCAGGATCCAGCCCCATTAAGACAATTTATGTTGGTGTTTCCTTTATGTTGGCAGTTACCTGTCGATCATAATTGATATGGTATTAACTTTAAACCTACAATGGTCTCACTTAGTGTTTTATGCTGATGTTTGTAGATTTGGTAAATGTTTTTTTGGTGGTGTATTTATTGATGTAAAGATGTCTAGGGCCCTATCTTAAATTAGACAGAGATGTGATATTAGAGGTAATTCATAAAACTCACTGGCAGTGTTAGTGTGAAAGTAGAGACTGAGATCAGTACGGTTGAGTGTTTTCCCTCATAAATGTGGATTACCTGGTCGGTTTTACCGTTTCTGTGTTCCTTTCAGCATACCATTAGTCTGGGTTCAGGGGTGAGTCAGTCCTCTGTATCCAGATACATTTCACAATTTAGAGCTGCCATTTTAAAGTGGGTCCATCAGTACATTTTGTTTCCTAAATCTCCCAAAACTATCCAAAAAACGTGGTACCCAGTACCCGGAATCGGTGCTGCTGTACCCGGAATCGGTGCTGCTCTACTCTGGGGTTTGTTTCCCTAAAGAAATACTAATGGACCAGGGGACCCCCTTCATGTCCAGTTTATGTGTGAGCTGTGTTGCCCTTTTCAAATAAAACTGTTACAAGTACCATCCGGGAGGTACCCCAGGCCTCTGCCTGCTTTTCCCCGTTTGAGTTGCTGTATGCCCGCCAACCCTGGGGACTCCTGGACATCGCCTGGGAGGCCTGGGAAGAGCAACCTCGCAGCACCGAACCCTGGTGGAACACGTGGTCAGGATGAGGGAAAAACTCATGTTGTGATGTTCATTGTATGTGAGCACATGGAATCTACCCAGCAAGCTCAACAATGCACATACAATTGCCCGTGCTGACTCACCCTCGCCCCTCCCTCTGGGCTAGTCTGCCAATCCCCACGGGGCTCTTAGCCAGAGTTGGACTGGTGTAGCCGGGTTTCGAACCATAGCTGCAGTAGGCATCTTGCATTCTGGGTGAATGCTTAGACCGTTATGCTACCTGAAGCTGAAGCATTGTATTCCTTTGTCTCTCCAGGAGTCCCTGGCGAAGCAGCATGTTTAGTTTAGTTTAGTTTATTTCGATCCCCATTAGCTACTGCAACTACAGTAGCTATTCTTCCTGGGGTCGTCAAACAGCTTCAAGTGACAAGGCAACATGACATTCCAACATTGCACATGACAAACATCACATTGAACTCATACAGACAAAACTGAAACAAACATATACAATATTACAACATAAGAATAAAACAAGAGACAAGCCAAAACTAGCAACATTACAAAACAGACAAAACTAAAACAACATTACATACATGCTTCACACATAACACGTTTCAATTCATAACTTTTAGATATTTTTTTAATAAGACTTTAAATCGAGTTTTACTATTTTCCTGTGCAATGTAGCTGGGTAGTGAATTCCATTCAAACATGGCTCGGTATGACACCGTTCTTTTGACTGCATTTGTTCTCACAATTGGTAGCATAAAATTTCCTCCCTCCGCATGTCTGGTTAAATAATTATGTGTAGTTGAACTGAAAGTTAAACTCTGATACAAAATAAAAGGATTCTTAGTGACTATAATATTTCTAAAAAATACTAATAATGAATATAATAATCTGTTTTTAACAAATAACCAATCAAGACAATTATGCATATTAATCACATGTGTTCTGTAATTACAATGTAATGATATGCGTGCTGCTCTATTTTGGGCCATTTGTAGTTTCCTTAACTTATCCATGGTAGCATTGGACCATATCACTGGGCAGTAGTCAAGATTGGACAGTACTAGAGCCTGAATGACTTCTTTAGTGGCTTTGGGTGTTAAAAACTGTGCACATCTCCTCACTACAGATATTCCATGTCCCATCCTAGCAACGATCTTGTTTATCTGTTTTGACCATGTTAGTTGACAATCAAGAACTACGCCCAGTAACTTGGTCTCTTGGACGGGTACAATACAGACATCATTTACATAGACATTTAACACTGGTTTCCCACTAAGAGCATGCTTTGAACCAAATAAAATGCTATTAGTCTTAGCCACATTTAATACTAGTTTATTTTTACTTATCCATTCAACCACTGAAAGTAAATCCGAATTAAGAACTGAATTTAACTCATTGACTGTAATTGCTGATGTGTATATGGTTGAATCATCTGCGTACATGCAGATATTAGACTTTTGTAAAACAAGCGGTAGGTCATTAGTGAATATTGTGTATAATAATGGCCCAAGACAGCATGTGACATATTTCAGCACGGACACAACCTGACCCCCCACCAATGCTAGGCAATGCAGAAACTCATTGACCAGAGCCAGGACGTGTTCTCCCAGCTTCCAAGTCGCATGCAGCTTATCCGCTACTACACCTATACAGTGCCAGGGATGAGGGTGAACATCCGCCCTTACCACATTCCTGAGGCCCACCATGAAGCCATCCAGTCTGAAGTCAGGTGTATCACCTTTGAGTGATTGAGCCATCACACAGTGCTTGGTCGAGCCTGATGGCATTGGTGTTGACTGGGTTCCTACCACACATTTCCTCTGTAGCTCACCCCCTCACAGAACTCACTCACAAGAGTGCCCCTAATCCTCTGGTGTGGACTGCCAAGGCTGCATTCAGGGGCCTCAAGGTGGTGCTCTGTTCCCAGCCGGTGCTGAAGACCCAAAACTTCTCCCAATTATTCCTGCTGCAGATGGACGCCTCCGAGACGGGACTGGATGCCGTGCTGTCACAAACCATCCATGGTGAAAATCATTGTGGGAACATAGGTATGCTACATTAGAGAAGGAATGTCTGGCTATAAAATGGGCTGTCACCTCTCTGGCGTGCTACCTCCTAGGGCGCCACTTTGTGTTGGTGACCAATCACGCCCCGCTACAATGGATGGCGACGGCGAAGGACACCAATGCCCATGTGACAAGATGGTTCCTGCCACTGCAGCCCTTCTGTTTTACAGTTCAGCACCAACCAGGGGCTGCCCAGGGCAATGCCAACGTGCTGTCACAGCTCCTCATGCTCTGGGATAATGCACCCCTGGCTCACAGCTGAGGAGGAGGGTGTGTGGCATGGGAACCACAGATAGGACCCCAGAATAAGCGGTGAAGGAGGAGATATCATTCCACAGTGGGTCAGCTGTCCAGTGCTGAACCGGGAAGACAGCTGCAGCTAATCTCTCAATCAGGCAGCTGTATCCCATTATGTAATCAGGGGACGCTGCATAAAGGGAGAGATGAACCTCAGAGAAAAGCGCCTTAACTGAGATACTCAGTAAAATAGCATCTCTCCCTTTTCTCTCTTTCTCTCTCTCCCACAGAGTTGGATGCCTCCAACAGCCACCTCTCCAGTGTCGACTGGGATACCTGGCCTGAGGACATCACAGCCTCACTCCCCGAACCAATCCGGCCCATTAGGATTCCCCACGGAGAATATAATTACGTGCACCGAGGAGGATAATCCTTAAAGGAAAACAGTATTTTAGTTGTACACATTATATCTTTAAATAAAGAACATTTGTTCTTTTTCCCTGCGTTTTGGCAATATGTTTTGTTTTCTGTATAATTAAATTCTTTAGTTCAATTTATTCTCATTTCCTCGGGTGAATTTGTCTCTCTCCTGGTCTTTTTGGCCACACCTGGTGTGACAACAACAATATTTTCAGAATGGCAGGTTTCCCCCAGGTACTAGGAGCTATTGAATGCACCTACATCCCCATAATTCCACCCAAGGACAGCAAAGCAGCATCCAGACAATTCAGACAAGCAGATAAGCTTCAGCATGGATTTAAATAATGAATGAAATGATCCTTTTGAGATTGTATCCTTTGTACTTTTCCAAGTGAGGAGCCAACACTCCTCAGTCATTCATTATTTGGATGCTGGGTGAGCACAAAGCATACGTCTTTGCAATTAGTTTCATGTTTCCAGGCAAAATCCTGTTTGTATTCTTTGGGTTAAACTGCTTTGATCACCTCTACAGTTTAGGGTGGGTTCACACGTATGCCATTGTTTTAAATGAGAATAGTGCATTGGTGCACCATGCCTGTTATTGTGTTAAAACAACACTCAGTTGTCTCTTAACAAAGTTCACCAGAGTATAATTTTTGATGGAGTGCCCTCTAATGTAGGAATGCGTCAGCCAATTTGGTTTAGAACGGGAGCTGGAATTCAGTAGGCGGGATCTGAGTTTGTATTTTGAAACAAAATGTGAGCGTTCACCCTGAGCTGTTCGATATATTCCGAAAAAAAAAAAATAGATGGCTCACGGCGAGCCTTGATCTGGCATACTCAATTAAGTAAGTCAGTTAATGAATTAAATATGTACTTATTTACCTCACAAATACTAGCTATCTAGCTATGATATGGCAGTTTAACGAAAATAATAATTTGCCTCACAAAGCATATATGAGGCTAGCTAGATTCAGCCTTATAAGATATTATAGGTTACCAACAATTATAAATATTGTTTTATATCATGACTGTGACCTTATCTATAAACCATAATCTCATGTTTTTGTGAAAAGATATGCATTTTAAAACTTACCAGTTGACTTATTTTCCATATGAAACATGAAAATGTTAGCTACCTAGTTAGCAAACTGTGAACACACCTACATTAAAACAATAATTCCTACCTTTGCATCAATTTGACACATACCCTATTGTCAGTGTGAACCCAGCCTTACAGTTATTTCCATATTTTCTTGATCTCAGTGGTGAAGATATTATTGGTCTGGGTAGGCCATAGCCATGGGCAAAACCAAAAATGTTACAAACGTGATTATTATTATTATTATTATTTTTTTTTCAGATTTTATCCCATTTTTCTCCCAATTTAGTAGCCAATTACACCCTCGCTTTTTCATGTCAATATCCCCCTCGTATTGTGAGTTCGCTGCTGTGGCCATGAGACTGGCAGTGACAAAGGCAAAGTATCGTCTCCTCCGACCTCCTCCGCCCTCCCTGGGGTGGACAGCCAATTGCCGCCCCCTAGTGGCACTCCTGGCCAGAGCCGGCTCTGGCGCGACCGGTGGAATCAAACAGTGGTCGCAGTGGCCGGTGTCGAACGTTGTAACCGCTAGACCACCCGGGAGGCCCCACAAACATGTGATTTTGCCTCAAAAACATTATGCTTAATTTTTGATCCCCAGTCCTTCCCAGAGATCCGTGAATGGTATGCCTGGTGTGCAATGTTGCAAAAAAGAGTGTAATAATGTGGATTTGATAGCCACCTATACTATTTGGTTGATGGACTTGTTTGACTGTCTTTCACTGTGGGTGAGCTTTCATAGAAAACAAGTCAATTTGGTAAGTTTCAGTTTTAAACTAAAGAAAGTTATCAAAGTTAAAATACCATACCACCTGCATGTGTAGAGCTCAGCAAATGTTACATGTATATTTCCATGAGGTAAAGTAAATTCCTACATCTACTTATCCTATGCTATAATAGTATCCTCTGGGAGCCCTCATTAAGGATGAGAGCTCAATTGGTCCATGCTGGACTGAAAATCTGTACACTTCAAGCCTGTACTCTTAACATCTTACATACATGACTACTTTTAGCATAATTGCCCCCCTCTCTATGCTGCTCCATACATGGGACAATGATATTGCCATATTACATTACATATATTTTTCCTTTTATTCTCTCTGGTCACAATTCTCCAGGAATCATAGATGCACATTCTTTGCATGAGGGTAGGGTCTTATCATTTATATGTGCTTATCATATACTTAAGAGAATCTAATACAATTCAACTGCCGTGGTGCCATATGACAATTTTGGTCAAAAAGGGCAGATATCCTGTAAGTGAATGTCCAATGATTTCCTTTTTGAAAATATATAGGCAAAATGTGTGAAGCAGACTAGAACAGCATATATACTGGAACATTGCTGTGCTTCCCAATGACTATTTCAAGTGAACAGATGTACGGTATACATTATGCTGATTTCAAGGCTAGTGGATACATTTAGCTTATGAAACAACCCACTAAAATACCACAGCAATACAAATCACAAATTAAATATTGCACCTGCCAAATGCTAGTGCAGTGGCCATAACCATTTCAAATGAGTAAAGACCTGTGTCTGAGATTTGTATGGTCATACACTTTATATATATGTTTTAAAGTAAAGCTTATATAACCGCTTGTAAGGCCAGTTGCCATCCCACCCTGTATGTTACTCCTGCTAGATGTCTGAAGCTAAGCAGGGCTGAGCTTGGTTATTACTTGGATGGGAGACCAGAGGAAAAAGCAAGTTGCCACTGGAAGTGAGCACTGTTGGTGGAGCAGTAAGGTGTTCCCTCTGGATGAAGTAGAACACCAATGCCTGAGAGCAGTGACAGGGATGCTTTGTTGTAGGAGTTGTCTTTTGAATGAGATGCAAGTAAAAGTGAGGGGTTCTCCGGTGCCCTGAAAAAACCCAGCAAAATGTCTGCAATACATCGCCAGTCGGGTGTTACATATTAGTGGTATAAATACCCTGGATACCCCATAACATATTATTATTATGGACAATTATTTTGGGATTTGGAATTTAAAAATAAATAATATCACTCAATACAATGTAGTACAAAGTACAAAATACAAAGGGAAATGTTGTGTAAGTGACAATATGAAATAAAAGATCACTTATTGATGTTGATGTTCAAAGTCAGTACCAAAGCAAAGAATGACACCTGTGAGTTGTACTTATTCCTGGGCTTCTATATTTGAAATACATGTTTGAATATTATAGAAATGCGAATCAAAAGCAAAGGACTGAGAGTGCTTGATGGTGTAGTTCAGTTGTTCCTCTTTATAAATATTACCTTGGTCTGTGATGTCTTTTTTCTTTGGTTTAAATAAGGGAGTCCAAACTGATTAATCTGGTCACTGAGTGCACTTAACTTCCAACCTCACTTACTGCAGGTCATTATTCATGCAATTACAAGAACAATAATGGTTCTGTTAAAGCTCAAATGTGTGAAATTAAGGGAGTATCAAGTTTAAAGACCCTTCTTGCTCAAGAATGTTAAAGTCATCCTATAAATTCCCTTAACTGAAGGAGGTCATCCTACAAACTTCTTCCCTTCAGGGCAACAAAACAAAAACCAATTATGAGGGGCTCTGCTGAACCAGAGGTATTATTCTAGACAAACTTCCTTCCTGATATTCCATAATTTGTGTTTTGTTTCCCACTTGCCTAAATGACACCATAAAACATCTAAAACATTTAAAACAAACATGTTTACAGCCAATGTATAATTTCTTGTGAGATATGAGTCAGTCCAACAAAATATAATCATAAGCCCAAGTATTGATAATGACAGCCTTTTGGATAAAGTTTGCTGTTGTGGTATGCAACAATAATTTGCTAATTAAACCAGGAAATGTAATTGCATACATTGAAAATGATAAGGAGATAATTAACTAATCATATTAAGGAGGGAAAAACGGATCATCTGCTAATCACACTCTATGAGAATTATGCTTGTAGGAAAATACATACTGTGAGATGTGTCTCCAATGTGTGAAAAGTGGCCCCACGCACAAACACACAAACAAAAACCAATAGCTCTGTAATGCAGACATTCTGTTAATAAAGTGATATTTCTATCCCATTAAAACTGTGTTTCTGCTAACTCAATTTTTCTCATAATGTTTAAATATATATGCTTGGGTGGTAATTATATCAGCACTCAACAGATTTTTGTAACAACACTGATAGCACATGATTGTCTTAAGAGGGATCATTTAAATGAGAGCAGTTTGCCTATGTTAGAAAGTTGAAAACAAAAATGATCACAAATCTGCTATACTACTTTGCAGATGTTCTATTGCCAGAGGTTTGCATTATACTCCGCATATGTGATAAATGAATACATGCATAATATAACACATTTAAGTGTACTTGCAGTTTTCATGTATGTAAATACTACTCAAATAAATATTGATGAGCGTCCACCGACATGGGTTATGCCACATTATTTTGTGCCAATTTTTCCAACCTACAATAAATTTGATTTGCATTCAGATGAGCAATTTATTCTAACCCTTGCAGCAAGAGCTGCTCTTGAATGCATGCAAACAGTGCATGAAAACACGTTTAAAGATAGGAGAGACAGGCCACCAAATGTACACAGCATAACAGCAAGAAAATCAAATCAAAATGAATTAAGGCAGTTGGAGTAGGAGATTGGATGTGAACCACAGTCAAAGCAGTTACAACTTTTAAATCTCTTTTAAATATACAGTAGTGAATAGCCATTGATGCCACTGCAAAAGAGAAACATAACCGTGCTGTGTAAATGACTAGTTTGCCATTTTCCAGCAGAGTCCTGATTTTTTTAAGTATGCAAATGAATTTAAAAACTGCAACAGTCAGGTCATCAAGGACAGAGGAAAATTATTTTATTTAGATGTAATCTATTCATGTTTGGAAAAAAGAAAGCCTCTTTAAATGAAATTAGCTTAAATGTTTAACGAAGCTCATGTAAAAGTATGCTCTCCTTTACCGTTTCACAATTACAAATGTGTTACTTGGCAGATGCTTTTATCCAAAGCGACTTACACAAGTGCATATTTAACTACATTGAAATGCAATTTTTAAAGATGCAATCATTAAATAATTATTAGTTTGAAAATGTATGGCACTTTGCTACAAAGGTACACTGAAACAAATGTGCTGTAAGGCCTAAAGACACTGCTGTAAAACCATTAGCAGTCTAACTGGTAAGTTGCAATGGCTAGATAAACTCCCCCCCGCCTTGGATCATATAAAACCTATACTTTAATGTGTGGCAATTATTGCAATATAAAACATATCCAAATATTCCTTGTACTTAGATTTCATAGTGTGTAATGTCTGTTTTTTAATGTATTAATTAAATTGTTTATTAAAGAATATTCTACATAACATTACTGTGACATCCTATATCAAGCATAATGAGCAATGCATGCATACTGGGCTTTTATGTCATTCTTATGGAATGTTTTTGAATGCATTTCAATGACATTTCCATATCCATATAAAAGATAACTTGTATATACTAATTGATAGAACTAATTAATTAATTAAATGTAAATAAATGAATTAATAACTACAAAAGGACGTGTGGGCCTTTTAAAGGGGGATCACTGAAGAGTGACAAAAATAATTTCAGTTCAAATGTCATCATGTAATTATTATATCATACAGAGTGAGGTTATCAATTTTACTGTCATATGCCATATGGGCAAACTCAACAAACCATATGTATTCCCTTTAGGTTGTTCATTATTCAATGTAGATGTTAAACTGATTTAAAACATAATATTACATGTTTTAGTGACCATTTGTGTGATGTTGTGGCCGGATGCGACACCATCACGTACACAGTTTGGAAGAGTATGGTTGAGCCTAATTGGGCGAGAGAGGAAAAGCAAAACCAATATAAAAAATAAAGAAAATGGGAGAGGGAAGATAAACCTGCTTTGAATTATGAGATGTGGAGAGATAAAGCTGTTCATAGCAATACTGTAGTAATTTTTTAATGTTCAGTCTACCTTTTCTAAATTGTCCAGCTGAATGTCTGTGTCATGTCTCACTGTCAATACAGATTATGTGCTCCCATTGCCCATACCTACATAAACTCAACCTTCACTGTGCTCTTTGCCTTTGATGAGATCCTTACACTTCCCTAGGCCTTCAGGCCCAAATGCATCACACATAATTAGATTTTACTGTTTTGAAATTACAGAAATAAAAAAACATTGACATTTGAAGTAATTGGTCATGGAATCATCAAACAAAAAACACATACTAAAATAAAACTGGTATAATAATATAACAGACATAACAAAAAAGAAACTGTTGATACAGTGATACCCCACATCTCATATTATGTAGGCCAATATCATGCAAAATAACTATGCAAACAGTAATGTAAATATTTTAGTGCTCACTCTGAACTATTCCTATCATTTGTAATAATAAAAATATCTGCATTAGTAAATCACTGTCAGTATTACAATCTCTTTAGTCAAATCTGTCAAGGTGCAGATAACCGGAGGAGCATTGTTGTAGAATGGAAATGTTTCAGCCGTTTTGCCAAATGGTCCTCCTCATTACTCAATTCGCCAACAACAAAAGATCAGGTTATGTCATCATTTGACATCAGTTTTAACAGATGGAGTCTGCTGTAATTTATGCCGTATAGTAATGGCTGAGATAGTAAAAGTTTGTAAAAGATAAAGGAACTTTCCAGTGTAGCTGCACACATCAGTGTGGGGCGGGGGAAGTGCTCTCCTTGTCAGCCCATGGTATAATCAATGTTTATGCATGCTGCAGCTTTGAATAGCAAACACTTGCTGCTTAGAAGCCAGGCATTGTCTTGCAGCACTTCAACCACTCCCATCTCTAAAACCACATTGCAGTGTTGCAAATCTCATTTAGCGCAAATTATGCACTGCTACTTCACCAGGAGAGTGGGAGTGTGATTAATGAAAAGTGACAAACCCAGATTGCTTTGCCATTCGGTCTCCTTGGTGAAAATATCACCCATGTGAACCACAGCTCGACCCCGTTGTGTCCTTTCACAAACTCACAGCCTCCCAACAACAACAACTCACTCATGGTCTGTCCTGCACACACAAGCTCTTTCAGAAACCACAGTGATTACAGACTTTAAGTTGTTTGTAAAACTAATTGGCAACATACAAGTGCAAGACAAATTACGCTAAAGGCCATTAATAACTGATGAAGTGAAACAGTTCATCCATAGCAAGTAAAAAAACAGCATGGGGTATACGTTTACATTTACATCGGTTATTTTTGTTTTGATTAAAAACTAAGTGTTAATGAAGCATGGATAGACTAATTCTAGCTGCCATAAAGGCAGCAGGAGACAAAGCACTTGACATTTAGTGAGGGATAACATCACATTCACGAACAAGAAAAGTTTGAAAAGCTCCAGTGTCACTGACAATTTGAACAACTACAAAGAATTGTAATATTTAAAATGAAAAATTACTTTCAGAGTTGACAAGTCAATTGTCTCTTTAAAATAGTAAATAAACTATGACTATTTGTTGCAACTATTGTCTGTCATGATGCACAAAATCGAGGCAGAGGTAGACTTCAAGCACTTCAAGAACTTCAAACACCCAAATCAAAAAATTAGTTTTATTTTATTAGGGATGTTGCTAAAGTGCAAAATGGTTTGTAAAATAAAAGTGCATTAAAGTTCAAGTAGTGGGGCAAACATTTCAGTCTACATGACATTACTCAGTACAGTCAGCAAGTCTGGACTGAAAATAATTTTCAATAGTTTGACATTCAAGCAATTTAAAAGCCAAATAACTCAAAAAAACTAAATGTTTTATTTTACTTTGCTTCAAGTGGTTAGTATTCATTCACACTGGCCCATGTTAGTTATAAATAGATTTTACCTGTTGTCTTTAAAAATGTTTAAATTCACTTTCTTATTTAATGCATTCCTCAAGCACCATACCCCATTGTTGATATTAAATACTGTCTTATTGTTGTGTGTAAGAACCTTTTACAGTGTTTAATCCGGTATTTAATCATTACTGTATATACGTGTCTAGCTTTGTCCTTCCTCACAACTGAACAAAGGCAAGAAATATAATTGTACTCAACAGAAGAGTGCTACTGTGCAAACTGGATACCAGAAATCCCCCACAAAATGAACGTGATAGTCACAGCATGTCTGAAAATGACTTTTTGGGCTCATCCTGTTAAGGCACTGTTCCAGTGTGTGGATCAGCCTGGTATCAAATCCAGGCCATGCCAGTGCTGACTGTGGCCAGCAGCCCCGCAGAGCTACACAATTGGCAGTAGTGTCACCCAGGGAGGGAGGGATTCAGTTGGGTAGTCCGTGTCTCGTCACACACCAGCAACCCCCTCTGGTAAATTAGGTGCCCACAGTCTGCTGGTACAAAGCTGCACATGAAGTGCCTTGCTTTGACTCATGTCTGGGCAAGCTTAAATTGCAGTGTGAAAAGGAGCGGCGATTGACATCACGTGTTTCGAGATAATACTTGTTGCATCGAGCTTGGCTTAGAATACGATTGGGCATTCCAAATTGGGAGAAAAAGGGGAAAAAGCATTATAAATGGGTTTTTTATGATCCCATTTTACTAAAATGACACAAATGGGAGTTATAAATTTATTTAGGAATATCTATCATAACCTTTAGAAAAATAATATAAAATACTCATTGCATTTATTTATATTTGAGCCTTTGAGCATGATGTTTTCCCATTTATATATTCATATAAATCAGCAGCGCCAGATGAAAATCTGTGTGACACACCCTGATAACTGCCAACACTTTTCTCTTCTCTGCTGTGGTTACGCACTATTTACATGACTTACTTGCTGAGGAGAAACTATTATCAAGAGCAAATTCATCATTTTTCATCCAGTTTGGAATGTAAAATTGTAACTGTAGACTTGTCTAATCGCAGAAACATCCTAATCAGTTCGGTGGATGCATGTCAGTGCATGTGTCCTCCGAAAAGCGTGCAATGAGCTGGCGCTTATTTTCTGTCTGCAATCCGCCAGTTGAGCTGTGCAGTTTTCAGGCGCAAACTGGCAGCGTGCCGGTAACTGAGGCAAGCAGTCCCACGACTCGAGCATAATTGGACTTACTGTACCCAGGGAGAAAGGGCTGAATTCGGTGGGACTGTCCTCGTCTCATCACCCATCAGTGACTGCTCTAATTGATCAGTCACCCACAAAGTGCCTGCACCCACTGCACATGAACTGTAATGCCCAACACAAGAACAGGATAAGTGCAACTGAATATTTACTAAAACAATTCAGATTAAACTTTGCCCAAGGGCAATGTAGCAGTGCCCCATTTGAGATTTGGATCTACAACCTTTGTGTAAAAAGGGGAAGTAATGAAAAACTGCTCTATACTGTTGCCCCATATAAACATCTGGAGGAAATGTTCAGTCTGGACACAAAAAAACAAAAACACAAAACAGCCCAAAGGAACACTAGTCAAGCGGCAAGGGTGGAAAGCCATGTTGGTGTGCACTGGTCTACAAATCATGTCTAAAAAAGCCTACGAATGCACTTTCCACAAATGTGTAACACATGGAATGTGAATTCTGTAGAGGTTTAAGTTAGATCCAAATGTCTGAACTGCAAACAAGAAATTTTCCGTCAGCTAAACAGAGTTGAAGGTGTTTACGTATTATACAAAATACCCATACTCATTTATTTGTCAAAAAATATATGTTGTTTATGTTTTATGCCTTTTGGAGTACAGTACTGTTTATAGAAGTGTATACAGTACATGGATGCCCAAAATATTGACTCAAAGTCAAATATGTTTAAATCAGTTATTAGGAGACTATAAAAAGGATATAAATTCACATCAGTCAGTTTTTTTTTGTCTTGCCTACCATTATATCAATCTTGTGAAAAATAAAAGGGAGCCTCTGATAACAAACAACAAATATTAAAATTAAAAAATGATATATTATGGTTGATTAATAATTCCCTGTGATGAGTTTGTGATTGCCATAATGTATGAATTAATATTATTATATTGTTAAGGAGCAAATCAAAACAAACCTAATTATCTATTTCTAAATAAACTTTCTACTTCAAATAATATTGGGTTTGACAGAAGAAAAAACTCATTAGCAGATAGAATTTTAATTAAACTGAGCAATTAAAAGTTCAAGATAAGGAAAAAAACAATGGCTTCATTCAATAACCAACTTTAATTGTACCTTCTTGCTTGACCAATAATTTACAATACATTTCTTTGGATATAAATTGACTGATTAATGCTGCTAATTATGTAGAGAACTTGCACAAAATAAATAAATTACCAACAATTGACTGTGCCACAACAAGTAATGACTGTAAAGGTTTAAAAGTAATTGCTCTTGGCAGTGCCTTCTATATAAACATATAAAACATAAACAAAATGTAATATTTACATATTTAATCTACTACTTTTTACATCTGTCTACTATATACATGGAATTCATTCATTCCCTCCCTCCTCACCTCTCCACTGTGTATCTGATGTGTAGTGAGCTTGTACTGGCGCACTATGGCTGCCGTCGCATTCACCCAGGTGGGTGCTGCTACACATTTGTGGTGGTTGAGGTGAGTTGCCCCTATAGCACTATATAAATCCAATATTCATTCATTCATTCATTTTATTGGAAATTCAAAAATACCAAGGGAATACAAATGTTGGCTTGAAAAGTCCACCTCCAGTACTAACGTTGAACTGCACATTACCACTCCAGACTCTGAGTCCAATAAAACATGTGTATGTGCTTCCTTAAATACATGCAAGCAAATAAACATACACAAGCGCCTGGAGTTTGCTAAACGTCACTGGACCTTTGAGTGGAACCGGGTTGTGTGTTCTCCCATCTCATCAAGTATTATAGGAGAAGACTCCATTGACTGATGGAATAGGTGTGTTATGGGCCTTCACTGGAATTTCCCCCTGCTTCGGGCTAAATGCTTCTCTGTTTCCACTACGCAAGATATCGTATAAGCAGTATTTGTGTACATGTTTTTTGAGGAAAAAACATCTTCCTTTTAGATTTTATTGGGTGATCTGTTCACGGGGTTGCATTAACAAAGGTATTCTGAATAACACATCATTCTGTTTTGGAAATGGATGCATTGGTATATCCAGTGCTGAATGCGTTGTCGCTACTGACGATGTATTGCTGCGATAAAGGTAAAGCCATACTAATCATTTGTAGAGCCTCCAGCTCCTTAGAATTAGTTATTTCCGATGTCATGGAGAAGTGTAATTGCAAATTACTTGCATATTTAATGCACATTTGTTAAAGAACTGATTCAGTCTTCTCTTTAACCGGTGTAAACTTTGTTGTGAAAATATGTATGGTGAATGACTTAATGAATGAATTAATGCATGTCTTTAAACTTCTAATAATTGGTGTTTCTCTGTCTAAGGTCTAAGTCTAATGTCTGTTTAAGGACATTGCCACTGCTGCTTTGCCTTCTCCTAAAATTATTTGAATATCATCAGTTTTGCCTTAGCCGCTGATTTATAGCGTTGGCCGTCAGAACGAGAGTAGCCTCAGCTGCTGTAAACGTCTTGTAACCTATATACACCTGGTACAACAGGCTTTGGATGAGCAATTTGTGTACAGTTTGCTGACTGTCCCAGTGTTTCCTATTTAACCTGATTTAATATTTATTTTGGTTTCTTCTCTTGTTTGTAGATTTGTTTGGAGCAGTTTCGGCCATACTCGTGGGCGGGCCGTTCTCCAGGACAGTGGTCCATGTCCCTCACACTGCATGTTGTCATTTGTTGTAATGCTAATCATGTACACTGACACCTCTTTTGCAGTCTTTTGCAGTGCGTGTGTCATGTGAACTTTCCCTAGGAACTAGGAACCTTTAGAGGAACTCACTGTGTTTCCACCGCAAGGACAAGGGTCTAAATTTAGTTTCCCCTAGTCAGGGGTACTAGGAACTTTGGAGGTGGGGCTTGAGCGTGAACATTTCTGATTGGTCAGTATGGTAAAAGACTCGCAGGGTTGTGTTTCAACCACCATTTTAAAAAAATCTCAGTAGCAAACCAGTTATGTTTTGGAAAAATCAAATGGAGATGGATGTCATGCTATTTCTTTGTTTAGATCCGGAAGAGAAAGAGTGATCAGGCTAGCTAACTTTGGCCAGGTGGGTTATGCTGCCAAAAGCTAATGTTAGCTGAACATTTCAAGATTTTATTCTTAAAATTAATTAAAAATCAAATATTTGATATTATATGTTTATTGACATCAGTGACAAGTTAATTTAGCCTTTAGGGTTCTTTATTTTAAACCCCTTTTCATGGAAAGGCTAAATAAAGAATGACATGGACTGAAGGAACCTTTTATTTTTAGACCCCTGTGGAAATAGTCCCTGAAGGAACCTTTTATTTCCTTGAAAAGTTCCGGGGACTTTTGGTGGAAATGCGGATTATGTGTGTGTGTGACACCTGGAGCCGGAGCACATGTGGCGGTCCCTTAGTGAAGGTACAGCCCCCTGCAGTTGGCCTGCTGCCCTCCATGGTATTATGGTTACTGTCTCTGGAGGCAGTCAGCAGTATTTAAGAGTAGTCATTATTCTTAACTTGGATAATGCCTATGGTCTGTGGCTATTGTTAATAAAATTGCTGTTTTAACTTTCCCTCCATCTCTAGCTTGGTGCTTTATTTCACGTCTGTCTTTAGATTGCATACTTACCTGTGGGTTGGGGAAAACCCTCTTGTTTTTAAGGTGATAAAACAAAGGTTATTTCTTTGGGTAACACTTTCAAAGTGTAGTCCAGTATTACAAGGCCACACTCTTGCAAAGGTCACACTAGCAAGGAACAGAAAAGGGGAAATGTGACAATATTCATGATATAACATGGGTTCCCATTCAATATCACTGCTATAAAATAAATCCATCTAGATATATCTGTATAGTCTCAGAAATGTAAGACGGGACTATTTTTAAATAGAAAACCTGAATGGCCTATAAGGTGTATTCTTCCGCTAGCAAAATTATTCAGTCACTAAGCAATGTAAGTGCATGTACTGTATGTATATTGTAATTTTCCATCTTATCCTAAGGATTATTTTTAATTAATACCATCTATTCATCAACATAGTTCATTTCATATAAGAGGTCTCATTGCTTCTTAAAATGAACTTCCACTTTTATATGCCGATCACTCACCAAGTGAGCCATGTCAGTCACTCACAGGTGAGACCATGAAACATATTCCTCATAATGCTTCAGTTTAGTTTTTATATTGGGAAATATTGCTTGGAATGTTAGTCTCAGATCATGCTGAAAATAGTCTTGTTTCATGTTTCTCCTGGGGTACAAAGAACAATCTATTGATCTTTAAACTAGTGATGTGAGAGCAATGTTTCACAAACTTTGTAATGCTTAGAGCTATCACTTGTTGTCAATCACTGACGTACCCTTCTGTCCATAGCAAAATGTTATGGTTGGTTTAGTTAGTCAGTATTAAAGCCTGATGTTTCCATCACTTTTGGGGTCCATGAAGCTCTCCCATCACAAGAAAATATAGCTCAAAGTGGATGTACAAGCTTTATAATGTAATGCAATATAAAAATTGTTCATGAATCAATCAATTTCATATTTAATGGGCATCCATAGTCTTGTTGCTAATTGGTTGGTTGTTCAGTAATAGGCATACACATAAGAGGTGCTCTAAAAATAAGATAATGCAGTTTTTAATGTATGACTACACAAGATATAGCACACTAGTACTACAGGGAATCTAGGCTTTCTTCTATTGATAATGTATGCAAAATTATGCACGTTAGTTATGCACATTCTGCTCAAAGAAAGGTCAAAGTAAGATGATAATGTTTTTAAATTTTATTTGCATAGAATCCCATTACGTTAAAGTGCTATTACTTTGAGTGTTACAGTCATTGCTATAGACCAGGAGTAGAAAATCCTGGTTCAGGGATGCCTCAGCTAGGCCCTAATTCCTTAACTGGTTAAATTATTCAGTTACATTAATCATTGTAATCATGTATGGAGCACCAGTATTGTCTATATAGTTTATGTATCGCTGCCTGTTGTGCTTGTCAATCAGATTAGCTGTGGATTTATGTTCGCTTCATAAAAATAATTTGAAACCTGGAGGAATATCAACACAAAATCTAAAATGTATTCACTGGGATACTTCACAGACTTCAAATAGAATGTACAGAACTCAACTAGCCAAGGGAAAATTACAAAGACAATATCACAGTAGTTTACCAATAGTAATGGATTATGAGGTTTAGCACAAAATACAATCATTTGTCATATGACCATTGTCATATGCCCAAACTATTCCAAGAGAATGTATGGTTAAAAGTGCCTTAGGATTACTGTGACTGCTTAAAACCTGAAAGAGTACTGCACGTAGAGAACACTCCTTCAAACACTGCAGTTCTGTTTAAAATACAACCTTAACTTAATGCAGACAGGCATGCGCGAAGTGTACACTTTGAACATAATATTATTCAACAGACCCATAAAATTGAAGGTGACATTACACCTAAGTGATAAACAAATCCTTGATCACGCACTCTGATTAAAGGATCACTAATCTAGCTCTGATATCAGATTATCACACATCATTTCCCTAATGCACTGCGTGCCCTCCATTTTGCATGGGGGGTATGCTCTGTGTGTCAGTAGTGTCAGTCATGCTGGGAGCCCAACATCAACCATGCAGAAACACTCCAGATGTCCAAGTCAACAGGGTGGAGGATGGGCTCCTTGTTTATCTAATGTGTTTTGTAATGATTTCCATGTTCTCTAAGAAACAGTCAAGCTCCCCATGGGCTAAAGGTATAGCCTTTGGCTGAGCACATAGGACAACACATATGATACATAAGAGACAAGGGTACTTCAGTTTAAATATTCCTTTTCCCATAGCAGTCACTGCAAATACGCCTCAATCGTGCCCTTTATTAAAATGATTAGCTCCGATACCATAGACAAAAAGCCCTACAAAACTACAGCTACTACTGAAAAACTGAATCTATGTTGTCCAAAAGATGTGATGACAAAAGACAAAGGCATTTCAATTAAAATGGTAAACCTTGGGGACACTGATAGCACACTAAACTATTTTCTTACTTTCCAATCAATGCTTTTCTAATTTTGTTTGTGATCTTTGTACCAATATACAATATTTACAGGTTTTATTGAGTCACTCCCATATAACCATGCAGTACCATGTAGCCTACAATGCAAACTATAACAGCACAATTTAATGCACTGTTATTTTCATGTGTACGGTTAAGAGTATGCACTGTGTATGAGGTTTTATTGTCAAGAGTCCCTGTATCATTGTTAAAAGTGACAAGAGTCACTCTTAGTGATGTGCTGTCTGTCTGGTAATGCATTGAGCCATGGCGAGAGATCAGTGTCTTGTCATGTTTGATAGAGGTACCAGGAGACAGTGCTATGAATATTTAGCTAATGTCAGCAATCAAAATGAACATGATTGTATTGACGGCGTGACACCAGACACTGTTTGTTATTATCTTCGGAATGCAACAGGTGCAGAATGGATCCCATATGTACCTGTTGCACTTGCAATTACAGCACCAGTTCAATGTTTCATGCACGCAGGTTAATTTGAAAGTGTGAAAGTGATATTTGCCAGAGACAACATTTTACATTTAGAAAGTTGGATGTTTGACATTTTATCCCAAATTAATTGTATAGGCAGTGTTTAATCTCAAATACCTGGAATGGCATACCCCATTGTGGTTCATTATTAATTATTGAATTGACAAGTTAAAGCAAGATTTTGTAAAATGTACATTTAAAATTTTTTTTTTTAATGAATTGGCCTTAATACCTGTATATTTATACTGTAACTACAGCGGCAGGAACACATTACACGTTTTAGTTTAGTATAGTTTCATGCTGCACTCACAACACTACATCAACATCGTGCCAAAAGTGCTAGCAAGCTAATTCTTTTGCATTTTCCCCTACAATCATGATATGAACTTTAACGATTCAACGATTTAACGATTAACATTAAAAAAGTTGAAATACAGTTCATACAAATGTGAATAGTAATATGTATGTATCCACCTATGTAGTCAGTATGCTTACACAGGTATTAGAGCCACTTAATGTAACATTGGACCAAAGGTATTTGGCAGAGGGTATCACTGAGATTAATCAAATAAATTATTTATAATGGCACTTTTGCACTGCACAATATGGTACAGTACAGTATGGCATCCATCCAAATCCGTAACTATCCCCTTCCCAGATCGAGTCCCTGTGTTGTTTTTTCCATCGCACAGCAGAAAATAAGGAAAATAGGGCCCTATGTGTTTAAGATTCCCCCAAATACCCCACCCTTTGTTTGTGTTTTTGTCAAGATTAGGATTAATAAACTATTGTTTTGTTTATAATACTGCCTCCTCTGGGTTATTTAACCTGCCTATGCCCTCTGCAAGGTCCGTGCGTGTCACCCAAACCCTGGGGATAAACAACACACCTTTAGTTATTGCTTACCATTAAATACTGAAAGATAAATAAGCAACAAACCAATATTGATACCAGGGCCAACTTTAAAGTTAACGCACTGTCCATGATTAGATGATACAATTGTACTAACCATTATTGTACCTTGTGCCACCCGATTTGTTCTATGCCCTATTCTAATTCTATCTCAAATTACATGAATTCACATTAGTGGAACACACATAAACCAATGATAAAATATTTACTGTTTAAATGCATTACTGAAAATGCAATGTTTCCCATATAACCTTCCTGAACCTGACTGTGACATTGCATTATTCTGTTTATGGTAATATATGTATGTTAAAGGAACTTAATTCATGGGAACTCTGAATTATTAATATCACCTGAGTGAATCCAGGCTTGTGCAGATATGAATTTTTCATTAAAGTGTATGGCCCTTCCCACAATAATGTACATACCACTGCATCTGGCAGTCACTTTTGACAAAACTTTGTTCAAAATTGTTGTTACAGTAACAAATGTGCTCGCTGGATTTATATATGGCTTTTTTAGTGTTATTATTATTAGTATTATTAGTATTATTAGCAGTAGTAGTAGTAGTAGCAGTAGAGGTAGTAGTAGTATATATTTCACTGTCAAAGGTTAGTAATTAGTATAGCTAAATAGTAGGTAGGGTGATGAGACAGATAGACACATCCTAAATGAAACAGTTGACCTTTTATCAAGTCAAAGTAGTAGTTTACACTTTATATAAAGTAGTTTATCTATGTTCTGGTTTTAAAATGAGCTACTGGATGAGGTTAGAGCACAAGCTATAGAGCCTTGGCCATAAAGATAAAATGATTAAACATTACATACACAAAGCCTGCTGATTCCCTCGGCCCCTCGTGTTATTGATAAAATATTCAAAAGATGCAGTTAGGATGAAAATAATAGGCAATTATGCATTTAAAGCGTATATAAATATAATCAGGGTTATTCATAAAATTTGCTGGCAGCATCTCTGCATTTCATAAAACAACAATCAATGAAACATTGTATATAAATTAGATTGCTGCATTACAACTGCGTAGGAGCTCATTTCAAATATACAATTAACAGGAGATCACATCATCGCTAAATAAATTCTGAGTAAATAAATCAGAAAGCTAAAAGGATGGCACTAGCTTCTATCATTTTTACATTTTAAATTTTTAGGCATTTAGCAGACGCTCTTATACAGAGCAACTCACACAGTTCACATTTATTTACATACAATCCATTACACAGCTGGATATTTTACTGAAGCAATTCAGGCTAAGTACCTTGCTCAAGGGTACAACGGAAGTGTTCCCACCTGGGAATTGAACCTGCAACCTTTGTGTTACAAGCCCAGTTCCTTAACCATTATGCTAACACTGCCACCCCATCGCCACGGAAACATTGGTGAGCCCCATTGACAGAAACCTGCTTGTCTCTGTCAGTGTGAAAGTGTAAATACTGTGCAGCTGACCATCTTTAAAGACAGGGAATCAACTTGTGAACTAAAACAACTGCTGTGAACTAAACAAAGATCATTTCAATACTTTTGGAATCGCCTCTTAATTTAAAAATAGTACAATATGAAATGTATTGTACTTGGACTGTCATTCATTTTAAATTATTGAACGTTATTTAAACTTAATATTTCACATTTCATGACAAATTAAACCTATTTCCTTTGAAGATTACATACCAAAATGTCTATCAGTTCAGCAACTTGCTTTTAATATTTATGGGACCTAATTACTATATAATATCAACTGGCTGCCTGACATAAGTGACTTGGCAGACAATAAAAATTCATAATGGCACTTGATATTTTTCATATTGCTCCCGTGACAAGCTTTGCATTCTGATTATAATTAAAGTTTGCTCCAATTTTCTTATTATAAAAGCTCTTGGTTGTAATTGCTTTAACATTTGTTCTGGCAGGTCAAGTTGTTAAGTAGGAATAATAATGTGTCAAAATCAACAGTAATGCTGTCAATTGAGCTATTGTTACTATTTAGCCAGACATTAAAAATCCCCACTGGAAAATGCCCACTGGGAAGCATTCTGTAACAGGATTACTTAAAATGGCACAATACTAAGTACAGGTCTATTGGTTGGTTTTGATACATTCATAAAGGTCACATTCACATTATATGAGCAACAACACCAAATAATACTACAATCAAAAATATGATTATTTATTTAATAAAAATAAATGATGTCTTAGTAAATATGGTAAAATTGGGTAAATAAAATATGAATAATTCATGACCATTGTTTTGGAAGATACAAAAGGCTTTTTATATGTCAAATTAATTGGTGTCCTTGTCAGTTAATTAGAGTCTTGTTAATGCTTGTGATTCTGTGTGGCTCAGTAGGTAGAGCATGGTGCCGACAATGCTTAGGTTCTGGGTTCGATTCCCACTGGGACTGCATATACTGAAAAATGTATGCATTCACTACTGCAAATCCTTTTGGAGAAATGCATCTGCTAAATGACATACATTTGTGCTTGTATGTGAAGAAAGACAGTGTGGACAAAACATGAAATGAGTAAACTAACTTGTATATATATATACTATATAACATACCTTACAACCTAAATAGGATAGGTGGCAGGATACCATAATTTAATCTTTAGTTCATGAATACTTGGGCTGAAAAACATCTCCAATGACAATGAAAATGGAACATTACCTCTCATGAACCCATCTCTTATCTCTTTTGAACCGCCTCTGATCAGCTCCTATGAAACAGAAGCACCAGCTTCACCTTCACCAGGATAGATTTTCTTGACCTTTCGATGGTTATGCCTGATTGGTATTCATTGATATCTATAAACTGCAACATCTGACAATTCAAATAAGGACACACTGAGATTTTTCTTCAGTAAAGCACAAACTTAAATTATTTAGTCATAAAGTTGCCATATTTTTTGAAAAACAAAACAAAACAAAAACAACTGCAAGAAGTTTGAGAGAAATAAATGATGAAAATGCTTTTGAAAAACTTTTCTTAAATCTCATAATAGTCTTGCTATAAGTGCAGATTAAGGGCACAGTAGTTGCATTTAAAAATTAATCATTACCTTTATATTTTTAGATGAGAGGGACCTCATAGGGATACTTGATCGATCACAGCAGAGGGCATAAGCAGCAGGGAGTTGATATAATTGAGTCAGAATTGGTTTCCCATGGCAATTCAACTTTGTTCATTGCAATAAAAGGTTCACAGTGATTTGAACAGCTTTTAATGTATTTTTGGAAAAAGCTAAGTCTGGTGTCTTTCATCTCCTTCTGTTAATACTTGGCTATTAGACCTGGGACATGCTCTCTATATATAAAAGGGATGGTTCAGTTCAAGTTATTAGTCAAAATATTGCACCAAGATCAAAATAAATAATATATAAATATTATAATAATATATCATATATAAATATTACAACAACAATTTTTTAGCCAAGACAAAATTGCACTTCAGGCAATTCTCTGCCCTCATTGCACAAAACTATTTAGTGTCTGTTAGTGTTCTTTAGTCAGGCACCACCGGAAAAGCTACAGGTTATTTGGGTTGTGCTAGTCATTGAAGCACTCCCTCTTTGCTACAAAGCACAAGGGCTCAGGACTTGCACTTGATAGGTGTCTTCTGCCACGTTCAGTTCTATGGAGCTTTTGGTATTATCAAATCAAATAACAAATCCAAATGAACTAAAAGAAAAGTAAAATGAGTTTTCTAAATATCTGAAGAGTATGCACAACGATACAAGAAAACCTTGTATTGTTGTAAAGGGTATCCCGTGAGCTAGAGCTCTAATTTCAGCATATATGAAGGGAAGTGGTGGACATTCAAGGGGAGGCTGTTTGGCAAATCCTTATTGGAGAATGATGGGAGTGGGCTTATTTTGTAGCAAATATTTAACATCAGAAGGATATAAAACTATCTTGTAGACCCAGCAGAATGACATATTTGCTGTTGTTAGCCATAGGAAATACAAAGTAAACATTGGAACTCTCTCGATTTGGCTTGGTCTGACAAAACAGGGTCACTACTTTTGTTCATTGGACCATTATGGTGATCAGGATACACACATTATCAATGATCTATCATATTTTGGGACTTGGAGACTTCACCGAAAGTAAGGAGCAGCTATTCTCCTAGAGTGTATCCTACCTTGAATCTGGACAGGATTTTTATTGCGACATCCCGGTTGATGTGAATTGGCCTCCACTGCTGAAAAGACAAGATACTACCTGTGCATATAGTACATGTTCATATTTTCAGTACATTTAACCTTGAAGAACAGCGTGTTATATGATATATAGCCAGCCAAAATTAATACTACATATTTGTTTTTAATTACAAGGTAAATATACATTTGGAGAGGCAGATTCATTCAGTGGTTTGGGTGTCAAAACCGTCAAAAACCTGCCTCAGGCTCCAGGCCATTAACATCAAAGGAGTGTGATGGCACGTCCCGCTGTTCGCCGCCAGGAGGTGGCATTGGACACTTAATGTTTCCCTAATTGTCTTATTGGATTATTGTTTAATGGTTTTTGTTTTGATTGTTTAAATGGATTATTGTTTCAGTGTTTTCACCTGTGTCTCGTTTACGTTCGTAAGGTGTCTGCTTTCATGGATCTATGCTCAGTCTTGAGTTAGTCTTGCCTAGAGTTACTACCAGCATTTGTTTGCCTTCCAGAACGTTTTCGTGTTTACCTTGTTGTCTTCGCGTTATTTTGGTTTACTGTTTTCAAGCTTTATGTTTTGGGAACCGTGTTTTTTTTGTTAGCTGTTTAGTGTTTGTGTTACCATTTGTCACGTTTGTACTGGCCAGAACTTTATACATTTCAGTAAAGATTTTTCATTTTCATCGCATCTCTGTCTCTGCCTCATCTTTGCGCTTGGGTTCACCTAATCCCCAGCCGTCCCTTGACAAGGAGGAGTGTGTTTAAATCATGTGTGTTAGTGTAACACTGAAATTCCAGCTCCAGCCTACAGGGACAGCACTGGGAACTGACAAAGGTTACACTCTAACACACATTTAAGTCCCCACTTGGTAACTTTAATAAAACTTCACCGGGGTGTCTAGGCATAATTTAAACATGATGAGTGTCTGGTTTCCAGGCATGCATGAAGAGGCCAACCAACACCTTTTTGGTGTTGACATTTTAAAGTAGTAATAATTCAATTTAGTACATACCATCTCAAATGTATGATATGACACCGATCACCAAGAGAGCCAATTCTTGGGAAAAGAGGCATATTTAAATAGAAATATAAAACATAAATAGCACTGTAAAATGTAGCCTGAATAAACACACATTGTGAAATCACAAAAGTAAATCGTAGATGATCTATTAGTCTATTGTAGGATATAAACCTCCTGTGAGCATATCCAAATTTCATTGCAATAAAAACAGAAGATTCTCCTTTCTCATTAAATATATTAATATTAAGTGAGAATAAATGTAAAGCAATTTTTAAAAAGTGTATTTGTAAGTCAATACAAGTGTTGATATAAAATTGTTCAAGAGTCATTTGTTGACGATACTAATACGTTAATAACATTAATACATGTTGGTTGTGCCCATGGCAATATGCGCCTTTGCATTTCTTAATTTAGAAATTGCTGCTCTCCTCCCTTCTCTACTGGCAGTCAGCACAAACAGAAATCTCTGTGATGCTATTGGTACCATTTCCAAACTTAGATCTGTTTAGAAATTGTAATTATCCCCACAATATTAGCATGTCCAGCTTTATTCACAATAATAATAGAAAATTACACAATCTTCTCCCCTACCCTCACACATTCTCACCCATTAGACTAATGGTTCTGTGATACATAACATAATAAGTGAGTATTCGTTGTGCCATTATCATATGTTTGAGGGAGAAAGTGTCCTTTTGCATTCGAAAGGCACCGAAACCCAAAGGACTTTGGAATTGGAAATATTCAACCAATTCAACTGTGTTGAAAAACAAAAGTCAGGGTCTGGGGGCAACATGTCTCACATAATATATAATACATTTGAATTGTTATTATACATAACAGGGTCTTCTTTATAGGCAAATTGTCATATCATCTCAGCATGATAATAATTACTTGAAGGCTTCCTGCTTTGGTAAGGAAACAGAGATTAGAGGATAGTTTTAACTGGGATGGAAGAAAGATATGGATTGGTTGTTGTGTATAGCACTTACACTGTTTGACCCTTGTTGACTTATTATACAGTGCACTTGGCTGGGGTACAATGACATCACAATAACGATGGACACTGCTGCTTTGTATTCCCTTCTCCCGTCCGGTTATTAAAGATGAACACAAATAAAGTATTTGCCATAGGGACGGTATAACGGTTGTGTGCAAGTGGATGGCCACACCATGGGGACCAGTAACCTAGTTTTGTGAGTGTAAGCCACTGAACTGTATATCATGTAAAGTATTGCTGCAAAGCACAGAAGTTGAGAATGTTTTATTCTGTAAGATACACTAACATGTGTGTACGTCCATAACTATACACTGCACACACATCATCCTCAATTGAATGCATCTATTCAAAGAGACAATATGGTGCAGTGGTGCAGTGATGCAATAGTGAAAATTATTCTGGTGCAGGAGCACCCAAGACTCCTCTGTCTTGATCCTGCAACAGTCCACGAGGAAAGGCAAGATGTGCAATTCATTTTTCTTAGTCAAAGTCTTTCCCCACCCCAGAGCCACAGGAGAACCACACTTTCCTAGTTACTGACATAGGCTGTTGCAGTCATACTGTTGTCCATGTGACCACCATATGCTGGCTTTTGCTCCCTTTCCTCTAACTAGGAGGTTATAGCTTCTATAGTGTGATAGAACACACAATTATAAAGAATTATTCAAAACCAAACTAAGTTTAATTTACTATGAGATACTGTTGATGCTCCCATGTTGAAGAGGATAGCTAGGCTGTGAATATTCTAGTTTCACGTACACATAATGTATGCACTTTGGCCTATCATCTTTCCCACTTTCTTTATGTCCTTAATGCAACTTAGTTGTTTTCCTCACAACAAACAGGTCTATTTGTTTATCTGTTTACTGTGAAAAATCTATTGGTTGCGTTTTGATGGGAAAGTGTGGAAGCTATGTCCAATTAGCACTGAAACCTCCATTGTGTTTTTTCAGTGTTGTGGATTATTGTCATTTTACCAGCACAGATTTGCCTATTTCATCTCTTTTTTACAGACAAACTGTTGCTTTCCATCAGTGTACATATTTTTTAACATTCACATTATAACGAGCACAAATAAGTAGCACACGTTAACCCCAAACCTACACCCCTGGAGCTGCCTGTCTTTATTTTAATGTGTTCAATTGCTGAACCAGAAGTAAATTAGACCATTGTAGAAATATATTTGTTTTATTGTGAGGAATAGGTGGGAGATGAGGGTGTTGCAGGAGGTGGCAAAGTTGGAGAGTCATAATAAGACAAGGGCATTTGAGGTCTATATGTTACCCAAGTGCAGCTCTCCCACTGGCGGGGTGCCTGGAATTGGAGAGGATTAGATGAATTAATTTCTGTTGCACTTAATCTATTGTTTGAATCAACAAGGGGAATGTCAAACAATAGCAAAACTACACAAAAGTGGTTTTTTTTGCAGATATAATAATTATTTCAAGCAAAAATGAACAAAAGTATGGTTTTGTATAGTATATTTCCTGTTCAACTACAACAACCATCTCCCACAATACATGTTATGTTCGTCATGCCCAAAACCAGACAGAAATTATGCATTGCAGTCTAGGAAAATTATCTAGTGTGTAAAACAAAATAATGGATCCTGTGTGCAGCGAACTTCCTGTCGACTTCCCTCCCTGGGGTGGACAGCCAATTTCTGCCCCCGGTGGCACTCCCGGCCAGAGCCGATTCTGGTGTGGCCGGTGTAATCGAACCCCAGGCCAGTGTTGAATGTTGTAACCACTAGACTACCTGGGAGGCCTAACCAAGAACCTTTTGATACAATATCTAAAGCTGTATGGAGTATCTAATGACTTGTTTGACACATATACATTGGGTTGAAGCGTACTTACCCTGTACTTATATCACTATATATGCAATATGTAATAATATTATTTAACTACTCCATATTGCATTAATATTTCATATTTTAAGTCATGTTTGAACTGTTTCATTTATTTGAGTGGTTTAAATGACCAGAATGAGATGAATGTAATTGATTTTCCATGCATATCTCTTTAATACAATGGGTATAAAAGTATTCACCCTTTGGCATTTTTCACATTTTATTTTCTTACTTCCTAGAATCAAAACAAAATACTCTATAATGTCAAATAAAAAATAACAACTATAAAGATTCAAGATTAACTTTATTGTTCCACAAGTGGAAAATTTGGCTTGGGCTTTCACCCATGCTGCAGCCATAAAAAGACAGACATTCCACATACAAAAAACATACAAAAATGACCTGCTGGTCATCCACATACAAAAAAAACAAACATACAAAGATCTGCACAAATCCCTTAATAAAACAACACAAAAATCCTCCAGTGTCCATCCTGGCCTCTGTCCATCCTGGCCTCTGTTTAAAAGTTTTTAAAGCCTTTTGTTAATTAATTACATAAGTATGCACCTCCCTTATCTTAATATTTGGTAGAAGTACCTTTAGCAGCAATTACAAATGTGCCTATTTGAGTCTCTAGTAGCTTTGCACATCTGAACATTGCAATTTTCACCCATTCTGCTTTACAAAATTGCCTGAGCTCCATCAGGTTGGATGGGGACTGGTGGTGAACAGCAATTTTCAAATCTTTCCACAGATTCTCGATGGGATTGAGGCCTGGGCTTTGAGCAGGCCATTCCAGGACATGGGTTTTTTCATTTTTAAACTACTCTAATGTGGCTTTTGCTGTATTCTTTGGGTCATTGTCCTGCTGGACTATAAATCTTCTCCCAAGTCCCAGGTCTCTTGCAGACTGCAGCAGGTTTTCCTCCAGGATTTGTAAATATCTTGCGCCATCTATTTTGCCCTCTATTTGGATACGTTTTCCTGTCCCTGAACTAGAGAAGCATCCCTATAGCATTAGGCTCCCGCCACCATGTTTCACTGTAGAGATAGTGTTCTGGGGATGATGCAGAGTGTTAGGTTTGCGCCAATCATAGTGCCTAACATTGGTGACAAAAAGTTCAATCTTGGTGTCATCAGACCATAAAATCTTAATCCACTTGGTTTCAGAGTCTTCCACATGCCTTCTGGCAAACTCTAGATTAGATTTCATGTACGTTTTCTTCAACAATGGCTTTATGTTTGCCACCCTCCCATAACGTACAGATTTGTGAAGCGCCCAGACTATTGCACTTTCTCCCATCTCTGCCATGGAAGACTCAGACTTGCCATAGGCCTCTTGATGGCCTCCCTCACAAGTGCCCTTCTCACACAGATGTCACATCTCCACATGTTGCAGAACAGTTACTGAAGCACACCAGGGGTCTGATAAGTCCCACCACAAAAAAAAGTAAATAAATAAAATAAATGCTGTCAATTCCAAAGTTACAATCAAATAAGTCCTAGCTATGTAAACTTCATGTTTTTCAATGTTTCAATGTTTCATGTAAAATATAAATATTGCATTGCATAAACATTACATATATTATGTCACATCTTTATACAATAACTGATTCTGATTACTGAAAGTAAGCCTATTTAAGAGCAGGTGGGGAGGGTGGGGGATCATTTGTTTGTCTTGTCATTCATGTGCGTATTGAGAGTATGTTAGTCTTGTCATTCATGTGTGCATATTGAGAGTATGTTAGTCTGGTCATTCATGTGTCCTTTTCATGGGAGTTGTTGTCTTGTCATGTGTGTGCGTGACTTGAAAAGTCACCGAATGTGTGTGTGCCTGTCTGGGTTAGAGGTAATCCGAACAAGGAAGGCGTGGTGTCCTGTTGGAAAGCCGCTGAGCGCCTGTGTTGGTTGTTTGTTCCCCAGAAGGGGATTCCCACCTCGGAGAAGGAGGGCTTTAATTTAGTTTTGTTCATTTAGTTTGTTTATTTTAGTTTGTTATTTTAGTTCATTGTTTTCGCCTGAAAGCTTTGCGGCGAGTAGGGTGAAGACGTTGCGGTTTGTTTGTTTTATTTAACGTGCTCTCCCGCTGTTTCTCTCTCTCCCGGGTCTGGGAGAGAGACGGAAATAAAGATCCAGTCCAGAGACTGGCAAACCTCACTCCTCTGCTTCTCCTTACCATCAGCTGCTCTGCTCATATCTGGGGATTTGTCACGTGGTGTGTGACAATTACATAATGCTAACTACTACTACTATATATCTTTTTTGAAACGGATAAATTATAATGAAAATATGTAATTTTGCAAATCCATTCACTGAGCTATAAATGCAAAACTACTTAATTCAAAACATGTTAAAAATGTCAAAATATTTGAAGTTACCTGTATCAATATATTTTTAAAAGCACCAGTTTCTGCTAAAGGAGTTCCAAAAAGAGTTCCACACGCAAAACATTTATTCAAAGAACAATCAACATGTGGCACACCTGTGTTAGACAATGAAAACAAGCATGCCCACCTGTCATAAGATACTGAGCATAACCAGCTGCTAGGTATGTGTTCTGCCAGTGCAGGCCTTAGACTGCATAGGTTAGAAAGATGCTGCCGGTGAGCAGTACAGATTGAAACTGACAAAATGACAAAAATATGAGTGATTTGTGATTATTCTGAATGATACCTAAGCAATGACACATCAATCGGGAATAACTGCTACACGTGATATAGAATGCATGTTACTAAGTGCTAGTGATTGGGATGCTTCTAGCGTGTATCTACAGGAACTGCTGGACCGTAGGAATATTATGCTGATTTGACAAAGTACAGACTTCAGAAAAATGCATGTCCGTGAGACCGCAAAAATATTCATGAGAGATAACTCTACTGGTGTGTCACAGTGACAAAGCAATGTTATAATGAAAACATCTCTCTGTGATGGATGAGCTTGCCACACTGTTAGACTGACGTGATAACTCCTATACTGATATCAGAATAAATGAATAAAGGGAACAATGATTATTCTTAATGCAGTGTCGACATAAACAGAGCATGGTTTAGTAAAAGAGCATTTGCAATATATGTAAATGTACACCTATGGTCTCACATATAAGCAGGGGCCCAACAAGTAATCTCTTTTACTTCATCATCAGTATTATACAATGAATCAAATAAAGCAAGATACCAATGCTCATCATCCTGTTTGAAATGTACAGTGTCATTGTGTGACACTGTTTAATAGTATAGCTTTTTTATGAATGTGATCAATATCTGTATTGTGGTTTCTGTTATTTTAAATCAAATGTACGTGAAAATATTATATATAAGTTCTCAATCAACATGTCTTGGGAGGCCTAACAGGCCTAACATATTTGACTATAAAATCTGGTAGCACAGTGGCTTCCCTTTTGTGATCCTGGCATTTTCTGAGTGCTTCTGCTCTGGTAATAATACCAGCTGTGACCCCTAGACATCAACCACTCCTGATACATAGCAGTCTCAGATGAAATACCTGTCCCCTCTTGACACTATAGCTTGTAGATTGCCATACATTTAACAGTCAATATGTAATGTTTCAAGCATATATATATCTATATATCTGGTTTACAGCTAATTTCAGTGTTTGATGTGGTGCTGAACTGATTGTGTCAATAAAATCAATCTGTGGCAATCCCTTTGCTATTGAGGTAATAGTAATTGAAAGTCACTATAATAAGCTTTTGGCATTTAGTGTGGGAGAAAGGTTTCAGGCTTTGGAACCGCCAGAAATGAATTTATGCAAGGTCACTCAGTCATTTGGTGAGCGCATTCATTGTTGTGTTCATACAGAATCTTAAACAATAGTAACAAATACATTAGGATGGCATTTGGTTATTGACATGAAGACCATAGATTATTTACTCACAGACACACATGCATACATACATACATACATATCATACTGGGCAGACTTCTAACATACCTAGAAAATAGAGGTCAAACTCTGTTCCTACTCTCATAAATACATGCCATCACTGAGGGATAATTTCATGTTTGATCTACAACTTTATCAATGCATTTCCAAAACATTTGCTGACATGAGAGAGTGAGTCAAATATGCATTTCAAGCAAAACAAAACAATTTGCTGACATGAGCAAACAATGTACGTATAAAATGTGATCTGTCTCTGTGGCAAATGGTTGTGGTCTGTTTATGCTGTTCATCCTCACAGGAAGAAAGGATCATGAGGACTGTCACTCTGTGGCTTTTGAAATTTCTCTCCAGGAATCCTTGGATGGTTTTGAAAACAAACTAAGGGAAGTTCAGGAGTTTTGAACAATGCCATTTTCCAACATCTGAAGTAATGATATGTGCTCAATATTTTCATCTTACTCATTCAAAGTTTTAATATATTAATAATAATAATAATAATAATAACACATTTACGTAATAGTCTTCCTTGCATGTATAAAATAAAATATGTAATAGTCTGAAAAATAAAAACACTTCCAAAACCACACCTAAATACAATTAGTACCAATATATTTGAATCGTTGTTATAACAGTCCCCATTGTCTACATTTAGATGCATTTGCTTCTTTGCCCCAAGGCAAGCCTAGGGTGAAAAGACAAACTCCAAATGTTATCTGGAGTTTGAACCAGTGGGATGTTCACAATTACGCTGTGGTGAAAAATGTTCCCAGGGTTTATTGAGATGGATCAATGTTGAAATTTCACCTGGTGCATTGGAGGGTGAGCCCATTCAAGGCTACGGTGCACACCACCACATGCGATTCATGTTACGATCAATGAATAAAATGAAAACCACCTTCAGCACAATCTAATTTTCTATTACATTTAAGGGAAATAACAACTATTCTGTTTCCTGTTTTCTGTGTGTATCCATGATTTCTTTAGGTAATTCCATCTTCCTGATTTTCCATTTGTTCACCGATATTGTTCAACCTTTTCTTTATTGAAGAGTTTGAAATCTGAGGCCTACTCCAGACCTAAAGGATTTTCCTCCCATACAGTGGAGTCTCTGACATATGATGATAATTACTTCTATATTTGATATTGCTTGATATTCATTAAACAATAGCATTAGAAACTAGTAATAGCAGGGTTTAGATAATGGTTTCACTGCATTTACATTCAAAATATGAAAATCTTTTTAGGAAAAGTTTTTCCAACATGAATGAAGATTAAATTTGTTTCGGGAAAGGACTATTCACACTAATCCTCAAAATTTCATACACATCTGTTTTCATTAAAAAGACAAGTGAAAATCATCAGCATTTCGTAAGACATATTTGTGCGCAAACTTTTTACAGCATTGTATAGCTTCTCAGCAAATTAGAATACATCTTTGCTGTCTTTAAAATTGAGATTTTTGGAAACAAGGCTACATCAAAATGAATGGTGAAAAGTTAGCTTGTCTGTTAGCATGGTACACTTCAGTACAACAATTCCGGAAACTGGAAGCCATTGCAACGCACAAAGCACGCAAAACTCATATCCTGCAAGTTTTAACATTAATGGTACCCCCCCATTAGACACAACTTGTTGTCAGTTCTGACACATTATATTTATTTCTTGTTGTCAGTTCTGCATCTGCACTGTCCCCCCAATTTATTTATTTAAATAAATTGATTTGTCCCCCAATGTTGAGTGTATACCATAGTTCTCAAACACTATTAAACTTTCTTCTGAGAATTTGTTGGTAGCTAACTTCAAGCATAATATCGCCACCTATACCTGGAGTGTAGATACACATATTCTGCGTTAAATGTAAATATCTTCGGTCTCCTTTTTGGTGTTCTGTTGCATTTTTTATGTTCAACCTGGCCCAACAAAAGGGGAAGATTTTCACCTTACAAGGCTGCTGCTGAGGCCTTAGGAACAAAGGGTGTTTGTTGTTTGACCAGCTGCCCAACTTGAGTTTGGATTGTTTGGATTTTGGTGGAAATGGGTTTTGTTTTTGAGTAAGTTTTGAAAAGTATACTTTGCAGTAAATTAGGCTCTGATTGAAAGCTAGGTTTGTTTTGGGAATTCTTCAGTTTGAATCCTGATTTAATAAACTGGTTAAATAAACAACAGAACCCAATCTTGTTTTGCCTCTTGTGTCTGCTTGCCCTTCCAGCATGCCCACAGGGAGAGTGCCACCCCGCACCCCGCACAATGTATGTTATAAGGTTTAAGGTAATTTAATGAAAAGTTTCCAATCCATATCCAATTTTGTTGTATACAGAAGCAAATCCACAACTCAAAACAACTTCTTTTAGTATATTGTTGCCTTGATTACCATCCATTTTATTTAGAAAAATGTGATTGCTGGATTCATTTATTTTATTGTCCAAACTTCTGAGTAGCCAGATAGCTTCAAGATATTTTTAAGGCTTAATTCTTTCTCATTTTACATGATCAATAATGACCAAGATAATGACATGCACTTTATCTGTCTTCAGAAAGGACAAAAACAACTTTGGTCCCAGCTGATGATACAACCAAATAGTGGAATTTGAGTTTCTAAATAATGCTTTATAAAATAATGTATTTGGTATGCAGCTTTTACTATAACCATTTATGAATCCTCTACATGAAGGAACCCTTCTGTAATTGAACAAAATTGAGGCCTTTTACTCCAGTGATTGAGGAACACATAGGAATGAATGAACTGACAACAATAAGTGTGACTCAGGCCATAGCATTTCAGAAATCAAAATTGGCAGTTACTATTCATGGACATATATTTATGGACTATGTATAATATATTCATAAATATTAAACTGCAAAGTGACCATAATTACCTGCATACCAGCATGTATCAACTGAAAGGCACAGATGGCAGGGAAAGCCATTATATCTCAAAACAAAGGCTGTAACTTACTTTGCAATGCAGAGTGGTTTATACAGTTTTTCATTAAGCCAAAAAGAAAAAGAAATCTTAATTGTTTTCCCCTGAAAAGATTACAAGAAGATTTTCAATACATTCTATGTGATTACTATCTACATGCAGTTCAAGTTGTACTTGAACCTAAGGTTCTGTGAAATCTGGAATAGGAAATGAGGAATCTGTCAGAATAAATGTATCATGATAAATGACAAGAACTGACAGTGTTGAGTGAGGCACTTTGTCATGCAACATTTTCTGTTGTAGCAGACTGACATTTTGACATTCAGTTCATAGTGGAGGAAAACGATTAACATGGCTAATACAGAGAAATAAAGTTTAGATCTCCAGGACATAGTCAGAGTTCAGATTGGCAGGACATATATGCATTACTGCCAAAAGGGACCTTGTGTGCCATGTGTGCTGCACATGGCATTTGAGCTACAGCCACCAAATCTGAAATTGTACTACTGTATCTGGTCAAATATATACTTTTGCAAGAGCATTGCTGAATATTTAATCTTCCATGTCATAAACCAGCCAGCACATAAAAGTTATTGCAATGTTTGATGGTGTTGCAGTAAGGTTGAGGTGAATATAAATGCAGAAACTTTTTCACCACCTTTATTTTTTTACCACCCCAAACCACAATGTTCCATAAAGTTGTTGTAAATAGTTTTTTCCACAGGGAACTAAGGCATTGTTTGCAACCCACCAAATTCATGACAATGTGCAACACAATGTTTCCCTAACTTTTCTCAATGTCCACAAATGTTGAGGCAGTACAGGTAATCAAAATAATTTAGCCAATAAAGATAATCACAATATTTTTATTTCATGCTTTGATCATTAGGGTTGGTAACAATCCTGAAATGTGCAATTAATGATGTGAGAAAACAGAAGTACTGTGCAGTGCCAAATGTAAATATAATATAGCTTCCTTCTCCATCTTAACAAATGTGAATACAATACTTTAATATTTGAATGACATGTGCTGTACAGCATACTATATAATGGGTGCCTTATTAGTTGCCCTAAGTATATTACATGTTGCTTTATATTAAAATAACAAGCTAAATATAATATTGTACATTAAATACATCACACACAATTACATGTGTGCTTCGGTTAGGGATCATCTTGGTCTTTTTTATTTTTTACATAACTGGAGGCAGTCCCTGGCGAGGAGATAAAAGAGACAATGACTAACTAATAACCCGGGAGTTTTTTGTCAGGTGTGTGCTGAAATTTGCTGAATTTAGCTTTTTGTTTGTTTTATTTTTTATAAATGTGTTCCGAGTTGGAATTGTTTGGAGGTATTTGGTGACAATCCCAAGTGTATGTAAAATATTTTCCTTTCAGTGTCATACACACAGAGGTTTGTGGTATACCTTGGTTGTTTATGAGCTCTATGGAATATAACACCTGTTTGTGCCACAAAGGTGTCACCTAATCTCCCCTTTAAAGACGGGTATCTAAAAGCTGGACGCAAGCGACCAGCCACTAAATCTGAGAACAGACTAAGGAGCGGGGAAACAAAAGAAAACCCCGGGACAAACTCCACGGGAATAAACCCAACAGAAACAACCCTAGTAGGGCGGATGCTCCTCAACGAGATGCGTAGAAAACAAATAGCTATAGTTTAGCTCTGGGGAACAATAGCCCCGACAAACAAAGAGTAAAGATAATTAAATAATACCCTCTCTCTTTAACTGAGAGAACCACAGAGTGGTAAGCTAATCCTTTGTTTGAAATAATGCTAAGTACCTTCTCTCTTTAACTGAGAGACCACAGAGTGGAAAACTAACCCTGAGTTAGAAGTAAAAACGAAGTACCTTCTCTCTTTAACTGACAGACCACAGAGTGGAAAACTAACTCTTCGTTAGAAGTACCGGCTAGAGCATAATGATGGTTTACATAGAAGCGTTTGTGTGACGAAAACGAAGGATTTAAATAGGAGGCGGAATGAGCACTGATAATCCACAGCTGGACGTGATCGGAAAACACACAGACGAAAGACCATATAAGGAAAGTGGCTATAACAATGATTCCTGACACAAAACCAAAGAAAACAAGCCATCACATGGTCAAGCGCCCTCCAGCGGCTGAGCAAGGTAAAACCGTGACACTTTTCTGTTTTGATTTCTGTGCTTCTTACCTATCGTTAAGAAACTATGCTTCATAACCGGGGACCCGGGTAAATCCACTCTGTTTATTTGGTTTGTATTTATTTTAAAACTGAACTGACAAAGAAGAGACAACTTTCATTTGTCTACCAGAGATCAGGCTTTCATTTACAGAAAAAAAAATCACTTGTACTTTTTGGAAATTCAACATATGACTCACATGTAAACTACACATTTCCACATGTATACCACATATTGTTACATTGACTTCACAGATATTTACTCATGATCACATATATAGATGTGTTTTTTGGACATTTCACAAAATTCATGTGGTTGTTCCATTAGGGGACCTGCCGGAGATACCAAAGACTGGGGATAGTAAGACCTGTTTTTACCTCTATGATCTGGGTGACAGTCTCTGCACAAGATGTATTCTTTGTGTTTATTAGTTTTTTGGTTGCTATTTGTCCAGCCAATTTCAATGGATTAATTCATTGTGCATTAATTGTGCTAATTTGCATTGTGGGCCAGAAGTGGCCTACTTATATTTGATAGTTAACCTGAACCAGTTTTTTATTGGTAATATGAATAATAATCACCCACTAGCAGCAAGTTCCTTTTTACTTGATTGTATCTAAAGTGGTTATGCCTTTCACCACCTCATATAAAACAATCTCCAATATATTTGTTGCAATACAAAAATTTAATTTTACTCAATCACCTCATTATAAATGAAATGATTTAATATTAACTGCACATTAGCAATATTACTGTACCACATTAGACACAATTAAGTAAAAAAGAAATCAGATGCTGAAAATGGTAAGCTTGTTAATCACTCACACACACACACACACACACAAAACATAGTCCAGACCATTATCCTTTCAAAGTAAATTATCTGCTTCCCCTATTAGTATCTCACTGGCATTACCGATAAGAAGTATAATCAAAAACATTTTCACAAATGAGATCAGACAGAACAGCAAATAAAAAACAATAAATGGCAAACTTGCTTTAGAATGAATTGACTTATATAATTTTTTGTCGTATCAATATAAGTAAGACAAACACATGAGTCAGTGTGTGCAATATCCTGAAGTTCAATTCGCTTTAAAAACACAAAAAGGGGCTGGCGGATGGCCCAGCGGTCTAGTGCACCGCGCTTTGGAGCGGTGTGCGCTGCCCGTCAGAGACGCGGATCGAAACCCGCGTTTCTACCAGACCGGCCCTGGTCGTCAGCCCGATCGGAGGCGGCATTTGGCTGTCCACCTCCGGGGAAGGGGGGAGGGAGAGCCGGCACGAGTCCGCCGAGGAGAAGGTTAATGGAGTCCGTGGAAGATCTCCGTCTCGAAAGAAGGCGGGGAAATAGGTCCAGGAATACGAATCTCGTTCCCGGAGGACGGGCGGCGGACTCGTGAGGGTGGGGAATTGAAAATAAAATAGAGGGTATAATTGGCTACTAAATTGGGAGAAAAACGGGGGAAAAATCAGAAATAAATTTAAATAAAAACACAAAAAGAAAAAGGAAAGAGCTTACATAGGACTGGGGTTAACTTGTCATTGTTGCTTAGAAATTATCCTAAAAAATGAACATAATTTAGAATATTTATACGCACAAGAATTGTCAAACTCTCGTAGGAGTGACATACTCACGTTTTCAAGATATCAACATTGATACATGCCAACTGGTCTCAAGCCAATAGCTAATGCACAGCTGTGTGATTAGACACGCCCCCAATTGACCATTTGTGGTCAAATCATCCCTTTAAAAGCCTCACAGGAAACGCAATGACAATGAACAAAAAAATGGCAAAAAGTATCTGGGGGGAATTCCAACAAAAAGTTATTTTTTATATCTGTGCTGGAGTCACAGGTAGATGCAAAGCTGCAATGTTAAAATGCCATGTTTTGCGTGGCCATGGAATATATACCATACCGTCTCAGCCAATCAGGAGATATGACCAAACCCATTTTATAAAGTTTATGAAACTCTGTTTCTTCTATGTTATTTCTATAAAAACCCCTAGAAAGTACCAATATCTCTGTGCTGTACAGCTATGGGGTATGCCTTGTCAACCCATAACCTGGCGGATGGCATACCTGCCTTCCCAATGAGCAGTCCCTTAGCCAAGCCACCTATTAAGATGCTTCTATTCACCCTGCATTATTGGACCACCCTACATCATTTTATAGGAAGCTTGGGCCATTTTTCCATAGAAAGTTCCCAATATCTCTACCTGGATGGGAAGCCCTCAGCTCTAGCCACCATACTCTACCGCTGGCCATTCTTCCAGTTTAGTTAATTAAACAATCGGTTCATTTGAATTCCCCTCTCCTGCCTCATCTCTGCACTTGTGTCTTATCACTCAGCTTACAACATCAAACATCAAACATCAGTTTCAGCAATAGTTGTGGCTCGGGCTTGCTGAAATCACAGAACTAAGCTAAACATTGAACAAAAATCAAACATGAGAAGCTAAAGTCTATGCTCGGAATGGCAGGACAAACACAGAGACAGACTAACATGAGGAACAAACTTTCAAGCCAGAGCCTAGACTAAAGAAAAAAGGCAACTTAAATAACACAAGAAATGAGACACAGGAGGAATAACTCATGACAATAAAACAATCAATCAAGGGGCAAAACAAGACACAGGTGGAAATACTCAGGATACTCAAGACAATCAAACAGCAATACCAGTTCAATGGTGCCCTCTGGTGGGAAGCAGAAACCATTACAATAATAGGCTTTAAGAATGGAAAGACAAATAATGAGAGTTCACATCTATGTAGGGTGTTATGGGAAGTGCAGTCCCCCAGGGATCGGAGTTCAGACCTCTGCTCTTAGTTATTTACATAAATATACACCATAAAGACATTAGCAATATAATTACATTTGCAGATGACACAAAATTCAAATAGTGTTGCAAACAATAATAATATAAGACAGGAGTGTCTGGGGTGTGTGGGGAGTATGTAATTAGAATGGAAATAGACAGAAAATACTTACTAATTTTACTAAATGTATCTGGATCAATACGCTGTTGAAGTTGCACAGAAGGCAAACAGGGTGCTGGGTTGAATAATAAAAGTAGTATTAATCAAATCTAAAGAGCTCACGTTAACATTATACAATGTCTTTATTAGAGAGCATTTACTATTTTGAGTGTTATGTATTCAGTGGGGGGTTAATGTATACTACTGTAACTTGTATATGGTAAGTAATTTAATACAATAATTTCCAACTGATTGTGTCTGTTACCTAACCATATATAAGACAATGATATGTATAGGCAGAGTTCACTGATGTCATTTAGAAAGGGTGGCTGTCTTTAATTTCAGATGTATTTGTAAAGCACAAGTAAGCTCTGGAGGTTGATCTAATCCCCTGCTTAGAATGGAAGGGCATAAACCTTTCATTTAAAATGGTTATCCACAATAAATGCAACACCTATCTGAGGAGCGCTGGACAGTATAATTATTGGATCTAATGCAATATTCAATATCCATTAATACTTCAGAATGCTGGCAATATTCATGAATGTGGTGGTGAAGTAAAGCAATTTCCTTGATATTTGTATTTAAGAAGGCTCTAATTAATGTATCACCACAGCCACAACTCTATAGTAGTACACATAATGCATAAATAATAAAATATTTAAGTCAGTATTATTTTCTTGACATAACCGTGCCATTATTTTTACATTTTTCAATTTTAAATGTTTTATGAAAAACAAAACTTGCTCTTGATTTGTAAAGTATTATTATGCATTTTTGCATTTTGGTTAAGTTGAATAGACCCAATGTCTATTGACAGGAATGTCAATGTTGTCTTTCCCACTAGAGCACCACCGAGAAAAAGCAGGGAGAAAAGCATCTGTCAGTGGGAATCCAAGATTAAAGACTACATCCAAATAGCATAAGGACACCAAAGCACAAATCACATTTCAGTATTAATTTACTGCCATCATCATGCCCTCAGACCATAAGCCGGTTTGTATGGTCGACTGACAGTCTCGCTTTAAATTTTGAAAGACACCTCTGTCTTCATTCACAGTCAGGTCAAAAAATTATATCTATTCAGGAAAATGACTACAAAAGGTCATACACTCACACACACACACACACCAAGACAGGTTTGTGGTCAGCTATTGATTATTCATTATTATTTTGAACCATGTCCTTTAAGTTAGAGTGCAGTGGAATTGAGTGAAGCTGGTGAACATTAAAAGCCTATTCCGTTAGGACCCCCTGCTGACTGGGACTAGATCAAAGCCACAGAGGAAAAAAAAAAAAAAAAAAAAAAAAAAAAAAAAAAAAAGTGAGAATCTAGCACAGTAACACAGGGCCTGTGGCAGCTGCTCTGGTTACTCTCTCATTGAGGCGTACCTCCGACTCACATTTGTGCACTGCGTCCATTCCTCCTTCATTACTTTATCCGCAGTCTCAAAAAGAGATGCAGACTCCATCCGTCACAGTGCGCAAATTCTCCTTGCACAGATTTGGTTCAGGCCTAATTAAAGTCTTTCCTTTCATTTGTGGAGATAATTAGACTTTCATCTCACCAGGAAGCTTCACGCAGATCCATTCCTTTTTCCAATGAAGGCTACATCAAAAAAGAGACAATTTTTAACCGTGTTCCTTTAGGGCACAAGTCAATAATTAAAGGTATTGTGGCTTACAAAAATCTGAAGAGAAAAAATAACTCAAATATGAATTCTTGAAGATGAAAAAAACACACCAAATTAGTTACATTAGAGGGTGACTGATATGGCATCTAAAAAGATTGTATTTTAGTTCAGCCCAGAGAGTTAAATTCTAGTAGGAAATCATAAAACATCCATAGAGACCAACTTTGCCGTGTTTGGGACTTCTGAGCCAATGTTAATCAAGTGGTTACAAGAATTTGTATATATTCATGAAAGCTGAATATGGTGTCCACATAAGGGATTTACAACTGAAGGGTAAGACTCGCTCATCCAAGAAAAAAAGATTTCAATATTGTACAAATTTGTAAAAATTTACATTGAAGAGATTCAATCAGGGAAATTATTTGGAAGCCACATAACTAGACCAGAGTGCCAGATATGAGACAGCTGGACACTGAATAATTTAGAACAGTAGTCAGCTGCAAAAACCTGGACCATTTAATAACATCTGTTTTATTTCCTTAATTCTTGTAATTCCAACCATCAAACATGAATTGGCATACTTTACAATTCTCACCAATCCAAAATGATATGGCTGGTGCTTTTTTTCTAAATAATTTATACTTTAGGAAGTTAAAAAGCCCACTGTATGAAAAATATTTCATTTTCACATCGCAATACACATGTAATTAAGATATATCATATATTTATTTTTTTAATTGCGGGGAACACAATTTAGCTTTAGTGGTGACATTTATAAATAAAATAATATGAATTTATTAATTTATTGTAATTTATTCAAAACATTTTAATTTGTGTGATTCATCAAATGGCAGTTTCCTGTCACAAATATTTCAACCACCACAATAGCATAAAATGTGAACCAAATACTAATGATGAAGTGAAAGCCATGTTAATATAGAACATCTCAATGTCAAGTAGCTAAAATATGCATACCTCTAACAGGAAGCAATTATAATGGCATCATTCTTTTTTCCATGTTTGCTACACTGTATGATGTAGGGCTATTCAAGAGGCCTCTTTCCCCTCATAGGTTATGAACCAATTGGAAAACAAAGGATAAAAGAAGGATAACTACATATAAACCAAGAGGTTGCATATTTATTCAGGAATAAACAACATTCTCTTGTATATTTTTGACGTGAAAGAAAATAAGTATATTAAAAAAGACAAATGCATACTAAATTATAATAATGACAAAAGTAATGATAATGATAATTATACTACTAATACTAATACTACTATTAAGCATAATAATAATCATCACCATCATCACAATCTGTAAATCCATCAACTCAACAATTCTGGATCAACATATTCTTATGTATGCAAAGAATATATTTTTTAAAATTTTGATTCAACTCTCCCAAACTATTTATCCAAACCCTCTCTCCATTAAGCCTAATACAGCATGAGGAAAAAACTATTACTCTCCATGGAAATGCATAACTCAGACAAGCTTAAGACATTGGTGTTTCAATCACGGATTGGAAAACATTGCAATAGAGAGTTAATACATTGGAGGCCTTCATTGATATAAAAAATATACCCCCTCGGAATAAACAAGTTAAGCACGCAAGATCCAAAACAAGTTTGAAAGGTTTAGTAACACACTGCTTACAACATACCAACTATGCATAGTCATGTCTAATTAATACAAGAATGATAGTTAATCAATAAGGATAAGTGTGACCTTCCCAGTTCCAGATCTTAGAACACCATAGAAATATATCTGCATGTTAGGCAGCAAAATTCATTATCAGTTGTTGAATCAAAGAGTCCTCATATTGTCCTCTTTTCTCATTTAAAATAATAAAGCGGAAAAACATATGAACTTTGAGCTTAAAATTAATTGAGTTTTCAAGGGTTCAAAGACCCATACAATGAACATCTCTTAATCATCTCATTTCGAGATGTGCGTGAAGCATGGCAGTTGAGATAAAAGTACATTTGTGGTAGATCCACACAGCATCTCTTTTTTATCTCATAATGAGATTTTAGCATTTTTTTTCTCTTGTGATTGGAAACTGAGGACAGATCTCTGAAAGTCGTTCAGCATTCGAAATGAAACCTATTTTCTTTCTACATTAGTTCAGAATTGTTTCGATTTTTACATCACCTATTGCTCAGAAGAGAAGCAAAGGTGAAAATGCATTCATTCAGTACTTAAGCAATATTGTAAACCAATGTCCTATTTAAATACGGCATACAAACCATTTACAAGTTGTAAGTATACATCAAAATAATCTGTAGACAAGTAAGAAATTATGTTAAAAATGTTTCATGCTATCACATGTGCAATTTGTGAACATTTAGATTAAGAACAGAATATTATGTTGTACTGCACATGAGTGCACATTTGGTTAATCAAAGTATTAAAGAATTCCAAGTTCTTGTTCATAGTTCATAGTAAGGTGTCAATACATGTGGCCATTGTCACTGAAAATAAATGAAAACTTGAAGCTTAGCAGGGGGCACCTTCAGGGAGTGACAACTGCTGTGACTATTGATCTCGGAACTGAAAACCAGTTGTTTCAAATCTAGTTCACATTGCGGTGAAGTCTTTGAAGCTCCATTCCTATGTAAGCAGCGTGTGATGTCAGAAGGGAGATGAGCACATGATACTAGCCAATACTGAGCCAATGAACTACACTATGAAGAGGATGTCTGGAATGTGTAAGAGTAGAGGAGTGCTTCTCATAAACCTTAAAGGGGAAAAACAATGAAATATGTACAAGTCTAGTCTTGGGAAATTTGTGCAAGTGCTAATTTGATTTGATCCTTATAACACATCACAAATGCTTGCACTTTAACTTGTCTTGCATCTGATAAGCAAAGACGGAATTCATTGTAAATATGTCAGCAGGACTAGGGGTACTCCAAGATCAAACAGTATAAAATTAATACAATTTTTATTATAGACAGAAAAGTAGAATAAAATAAATATCATTTGATGTGCAATAATAATATACACCCTCAACCCTTTTTAGTTCACAATTGAAGCAGTATGGGCCCTATTTCTGGACGCAAAGCCCAAACACAAGCTTATTATTCATTTTGTTCAGCACACTAATAATAACTATCACTAAAGCTGGCAGTTCCCTCGTGTAAAATGCACATACTTGTGCTAGCATGGGAGCAGTGGCATTAACAGTGTAACCTGGCAAAGTGCTACTTTCAAATATTTCACCCAAGGCAAACTTTTCTTTAAACCCAACAAAGCCACCTCTTAGTGCTAACGCAGTTGTTTCTCAACAATTTTGGCAACACAACGGCAAAATCCCCTCTCAAATATGCACATTTCATTTTTTCTAAAATCACATAAAGTCAAGCCAATTAAAATGTAGAAGTAACTGCCCAAATAAAGGAAACAATTGAGTAAATGAATAATACAAGCAATGCTTGTATACGGGCTCAAGCCCTAGATTGATATTTGCAGTCAACTGATTCAGAGTTTCATGAACAATCCGTCGAGAATTTCACAAAAAGGGATACTGTGGTTGGGTTGCAGTACATAAAACCCTTATTACACTGAAAAATTCATGTTTGCAGTATAATGTTGTGCAGAGAATACAGGCATTGGTCTACTGAGCAGCCGGAAAAATTAATATTGTCAGATGAGTTATCCTTCACCCCATTCTCAACAAGCGGATGAGTGGATGTGTGGTGCAAGCCAAAAGAAACCTACAGGCCCGAGTGCTTGTTTCCCGCAGTGGGAGGTTCTGGTGGCTCTGTTATGGTGTGAGGTGCATTTTGATGTCATGGTTTAGGCCCACTCAACCCCTTAAAGGACAAGTTAAACACCAATAAATTCAAACCCTTCAAATGTCTCATCCCTCCAGTTGAGTTCCAGACAGTTGTAAAATCTATGCCATGGTGTGTTGAAGCTGTTCTGGCGGCTCATGGTGGCCCAACACTCTATTAAGACTTTATGTTGGTGATTCATTTATTTATGAATGTTACCTGTTCCATGACAATTATGCAAATTAAAAGGTAAAACAAGTAAAAACAATAATTAATTGTAGATTCTGTTCAGAAGTTTGCCTGCATATTAGGTTGTACTTTAGCCCAAGATATTGGTAAAAAGTTATGTCCCACTCATCAGTCTCTTTAGGAAAATAAATTAGCATTTGGTGTCGGGAGTGTCGGAATAGCTCTATGCATTTTATGGTCCTGTCCAGGGACATTTGATCTGTTCTGGGCTCTAACCAGATAAGGTTATAAGATAATCTGAGGAATATACCACAGAGCAATTTGAGGAAAAGCACCAAGGAGGGGCAGAGAAGTCAGTGATGGCTGAAACCCCACTGAACCAGTATAGCCTACTATACTGAACACTACAAGTTTTGATACTATCTTTAAGCGATATGTTGGAAATTATGGGTCAGGCCAAACTAAATAAAAGCAGAGGTCAGAGTTACAACTGGCCTTGCTGCTTGGTACATTCATCGCATGAGCAAGTTTTCACACAAAAGTACCTTAAACAACTCTGTATAAGCCAAACTGTCTTGCCCAAACCCACTGGGGGTTGTCTTCCCCAAATTTCACCATAATACTCATCATGAGAGGATCATTTCAAAGATAACCTTGAAAATATGTCCCAAAGTGACCCAAAATAAAAATATAAAAAGGGATACGGACCATACTTTTTCAGATACTCCCCTAATAGTAAATTAATTATGCATGGGCTAGGAAGAGAGGGTGGGATGTCCTTAAAGCGTGTCCTGTTGAAGGTTGTCTAGGTACATTATTTCTTCTAATTCTGAGTTTACTGTTCTCTGGAGTAGAGTTCTTGCATTATTGGGGATCTTGTCTTGGCTCACACTCTGATATCCGTCTTTCTTTTGTTCTCTGGCTGTGTGTAATGGGTGTATTTTGGGAGAGACAAACTTGTTTTTGTATTTTTTTCTTCCATTTCTTGTCTTTCATGATTGTGTCATTTCATTTTTATATTAGTTTTATAGTTGAATCTAGTTGAGATTTGACATTAAATATTTTGTCTTTGTCTTAATGTTAATACACCAGCTTTGAATGTTAAGGGTGATCTACCTATCAAATAATTTGGTGATTTGATTTATAATTGGTATTCTGTGTAATAATTATTAAATTAAATCAAATCAAATGTATTTTACATGTAGGATAACGGGAATGAGGGGTTTTAACAGGTAAAACCACTTTTGTTCAGTACTCTGTGTGCTGAACCATAAACCATACTGAATTCAGGAAATTTTATTAAATTCTCACTTGGACAACAAACCCAACATTGGACAAACCCAAAAGAACCTGAATCAAACTGGTTCAAAGCAGGTCCAAATCCCAGGTGGGGAGCTACTGTTGTACCCTTGAGCACGATACTTGAAACCGATTTGCTCCAGTAACTATCCAGCTCTAAGCTGTACATGTCCATTTGGATAAGGGCATTTGCTAAGCAAATAGAAAAAATGAATAATCTTCAACAGGTCACCATTTCAACAGGGATAAAAGGAATCGTGTAGCATCACCTAAACAATCAATAACTGCTGGAAGATATTTCATTACATAAGTGAAATTTATACTTCATCTGTGTGTTTTCTTTTTTTCCCTTTCCTTTTTTTGCACATGGCCAAGAACAAATTCATTTAGTAATGATTACCTGACTCAGGTAAAAACAATTTTCATTCACTCATGGCTGCAGCCAGTGACAAGGGCACAACAAGGCTCATTTCTCAGCAGCTTTCAGCAAAGCTAAATCAGCAGATAATGTTGTGTTCAGTGCTGTAGCATTAATTATCCTGTTCTACTCATTTGATATTTACCAGGGGTGCATCCTCTTGTTTCAGCTGTTTCCTGCATCGCTCTCAGTCCATAATCTCCCATACTTGATTTTTTATATCCATATTTCCCTTTATTTGTCTCATCACCTACTTTCCGCACTACAGACCATACAGTACTGCAGGAGAGCTAGCACCGATAGCAGTGGAGGCTCATTTTCACCAATGACAACTGGTAGCCTGGATACATACACAAGATCATACTTCACAAGATACATACCAGCCTATGTTCCAGCAATGAAGTATACTGTACAGAAGAGATGCTTTACTGTATCCTTTATTTTTAAAGTATTTTCAAAAAGATTTCAAAAAGAATGCCTACATAATACAAACAGTCAATACTGTTGACTATACTCATGTATAATATTTTACAATACTAAAAATGTTTTGTGTTAATACAAATTATGAAATTGTATATTTGCACAAATGTAATTGGACATAAATACACAGCAGCTTTTGCTTAGGATGCTGATTAACTTTACTCAGCAATATGTTACAAATACATGTTTTAAGACTGCAACACCTCTAGTGGAGGAGACTGACACTGATCATGACAGTGTATATGGTGTCAATTTCAGTATCTCATCCATAATTCTACATTTTACTCCTCACCCATCAGTGTCAGGCATACTCCTTTTTCCTACTCCATCCTCCTCAAACATCCATCTTTCTTCTAATACATAACTAAATACATTTGCTAAGTAGCGAATGTCAACTCAAGCTAGTTGCTTTCACTGTCAAAACCAAAAAAATGAAAAAAATAATAAAACTGTTATTGTTCAATTCGATAGGGATAATTAGTTAAGAAAAATTGAGCTAGCAAGATACTCAGAGCCACCCTGCAGTAGAAGAAATGCCCCACCCAACCAACTGCCATTGGTGCTGAAGCAAAGCACCCTACCAGTAAATCTAGGCACTACACTTGACCTTAGCGAATAGGAATAGAACAGCTATTTATGATTATTGCAATATACAAGCACATATTTTAGTTTAATAATCTCAGAACACATCAAAGGTAAAAACGTTATAGTACGTTAAGAGCATGCGTTTTCCCTAGAATAACCCTAATTTCTCTAGTATTTATAGATTGCCCAACATATTTTTAGCATAAAGGTTTGTGGTTCATGGTTGCAGTTCCACCTGGGTACAGTTCTGACAATGGATAAGTGGAAATATCATGGGTTCAAGGTAAAAATTGGACATATTCAATTCAATTGAAGAGAAGTGAGCCCTCTGCCACTTGCAATGAATCCCAAGCCATGCAATGGAGATCAAAGGATTTGGTCATTAGCAAGTTGCTAAGTTGCTTATAGCCCAGAAGTTGGACCTGAAAGAACAATGAGGACAATTAACTTGAGGAGTACTGATCAGGTACACAGCTACCCAAAGTGACACAGAGTGATAATAATTTCCAGGCTAATTTAAAATCAGTAATCATATTCCCTCATAAACTGAGAAGTTTCAAAATGGCTGTTGCCATGGTTATCAAAAATATGAGCTTAAATACCAAATATTCAAGCTGGACAAACTGATTATATCCCAGAGGGGCCTTTGAACTCTTCATTATTAGTCAATACTGGAGAATTACACAGACCTTAAGTGTGACAATCCATGCAATGCTCAGAAACAAGTACCAGGAGAATGAAGGAGTTTTAATGTACTATTTTTTATTTTAAAAACAACTTTTCTGTGAGCAAAATATCTTCAAAGAAAGACTAAAGCGGTAAAACAATCAAACAAAAAGGCATCAATAAACGTTTCAAATCTCCTCTCGTCAGAGTGAAACTAATGCAATTTGATCTTGAGATGCGATTAACTAAAGTTTCAGTGTATGGCTGTTGTCTGGCAAATGAGACAACAAAAGAATAATCCTTTTCAGTTTGAGTCTGATTGCTGTGTAAAATAGACACTTAAATGTAAAGATGGCCTACTTTTTAAATACAAACTCAGAATTGCATTTCTTTAGAGCTGTGCTTGTAGAAACCACCTGTTGTTATTCATTATTTTAACTGAAGCTAGTTTTTTATTATTTTATAATTCTCTGTATGCCAATCTGCCATGTTTTATAGTACACAACTGTAGTGATGGGATAATGAGGTGTCATGAAACCAAAATTGGTTCATCATATTCTCTAAAAATCATATTCTATCAGACATGCAATGATTTGAACCAATCACTGTTTAGCTGTGGAAAGCAAAATATTATGATTGGTTCAGATGAGTCAGTGATTGACAGCTCATTGTGGCTCCACCCGCTTATTGGGTTTATGAAACCTCACTCTACCATCACTACTCAGCAGTACATTATTAGAAAACATACAGCATGTGCTAAGAAAGGGGGCAGTAAAAACCACATTTAAAGCATGCTTTATCCCCAACAGACACAAGATCTGATATTTTATAACCTTATGCCAGAAATGTACAGGTAATTCCTGCATTGAAACTTTTATTGAATCCTTAGCAGCCTGCCCACTGGTTAGTACTTTGTTTGAAGTAGAACAACATAGTTACAGTACCATAGCAAGTACCAAAGCATTGTGTGTTTGAAGTCAGTGAATAGGTCAAGATAATGGTCGAGGTGATTGTGTGAATTTCCTGTCTTTTCCGATATTGCCAACCATTATCTCTCACTTAAAACACTGTTTTTGGGTTTAATTAGATAAAAAGAGACATTATGGTTAAGTGATGCAGATCAAAGGATTGATGATGAAGGAGAAAAAAATGTCAGCGAAAATGAAAATGGCTTTCCCCCCTAACATTCATCACAAAAGAACCACAGAGATATACAGCATATTTCCCCTACTACTACTTGTGAGTGTTTCCTGAGGAGGGTCAGAGAAATGTCTTTGGATTGCAAATGCTCAAAGATGAACATTATTTATAGGCAATGCATCATGCCCAATCGCATTAGGGTTGACATTAGAAAATGTGTGTGTTATTTTGAAATCTATACAGTAGCCATAAGCTGCTGATCTTATGCCACAGCACGAAGCTGTCCACTAGGAAAACTGCACCTGAAAGTAATTTAAAACCACCAGAGACTGCAGATTGTCTCCAGCCCAGCATAATTGAATTTGGGGCTTATATGATATCACAACCTTTTTTAACACAATTTTGGAGGTTTCAAGCACCCCCAGTGCTCTAATATGTCCAAAATTCTCAATGGCCTCTCAGAAGCACAGTATCAACTTGGTATCACATCGTAATTACTTGGAAGAAATAAAAAATGCTGGTAGGGAATATGCTGATATATTTCATTAATAACAAGCAAATAACTAGACCCCTTATGAACAGTTATCAAAAGCAGAGCATTTAAACAACTGTGTTTGTGTAATATTATCACAAGAGCCCATATTACTTTGAATGCACCCTCATGCATTATGGTGTTTGTCATTTTAATTCACAGAGCATACTAATATTTTTTTAATTCTTTAGATATTAAACCTTGAAGGTCATGATAAAGCTAAATTATGAACACTGCCTAAGGTGCAATTTCTATCAGATACCAACTGAAAGTAAACAGCATTGAAAATGTATTGTTCTCATTATTAAAGCCTATTACATATTATGTCAACTTGATGATTTTACATTTGGTATTATTCAAAACAAAAAAACACTATGACAATTTGTATTGTAGAATCCTTATTTTGAATCCTAAAATCGCATTCATTATCATCTCCGTAGGGAAGTTGTGTATCAGACTATGGATATAATGTAGCAACTCAGCAAACTACTCTTATTTTATGTACAACATGGAAAAATGTTATGTACAGCTCAACACTGTACTGTATACTGTAAAGCTGTCACAAATGAATGTAAATGTCATTTTACGCAAAATTATTCCATTGATTATTCGTGGGATGATGGAAATGATGAAAACTACAATAAAATAAAATTTCACTCGGCCTCAAAAACACATTTTGTATGGTTTATAACATGCAGGGGGTAGACAAAATAATGTAAATACCAAGCAATATATTAATATTTATTCATTGTCATAAGGAGTTTGCACCATAGGCTGCACCTGTCTGCCTAAAATAGCTTTGTATTCCTTGGCCATAATTCTACCATGCAGAATAACAATCGGACCCAATGACCCCCATAAGATGGCTGCCCATACCATAACAGATCTACCACCAAGTTTAACAGCTGGGAACAGGAAATATGGGTTGAAGGCTTCCTTTGACTTTCACATAAACCCATCCAGATGTAGGAAAAAGAGTAAAATAAATCAAACCATATTACTTACTTCCACTGGTCAGAAGTCCAGGTTTTGGAGTTTTTACATATGGGTTCCGAATGGCAGCCCTAACATAAATATCAGTTTTGTGAAGCTCATTATGTACAGTTTTTGTTGAGACTGGGTCACAGAGGTGTTGATTCAGTTCTGTGAGTGAGCTTCAACTTGTGACCACTATTCCTCTTTCCTACTGCAATTTTTCCGTGATTGGCATATGATTTTCAACACTGTTCCCTTTGACACATTAAATAATTCTGCCATTTCTGTGACTGACGCACGTGCAATTAGGGCACCAACTATTTGACCTCTTTCAAAATCTGTTAAATCTCTCATGTTGCTTTAGAGACTCATATTAAGGTGTTGATTTTAAATGTATTTTATAGCAGAAACATATTGGTAATTAGTATTGACATTAATATGAAACACATGTAGACTTTTTAAATGCGATTTTGTGACTTCAAAATACGAGTCCTTTTTCATTTGGTGTTTCTATTATTTTGTCTACCCCCTACATATTATTGTCCTACTGGGACAAAAATTGCTGGACGTGAGTGCTGCATATGAATATGCTACCATTTAATGCACAGTGTCGTGAAATGCACTACAATTGATCTTTACATTGTTTTCTCATGGTATCTAAGAGGGCATACAATCAACAACTCAAACTTGATTTACTTTAAAATTTGTGTAAGGAAATGCAGGATCATTGAAGGATTTAGGATTGACATTGATGTTTTTTCAGTATTCAATGAGGTTGAACATTGGTGCTATGGGTACAACATGTAAAGGGATAATGTTGGATTAGTCATAGTTTTTGGTTTCTCATCAGAACAGTCTGTATGTTATTTTCAGACCAGAAAAACAAGCATGGCCACCCTGATTTGTATTAATGAAAAAACCTGTATGATTTAATGTACTTGAGAAAGTTTTTTGTTTTATAATATGCAGCATAGACAACTCCAGGAAAATGAATACAGTATACAGATCATTAGCTGCCATTATCATCATTATATTCAAACTGTGAAATTATCTGGAAACTGGAGCAATTTTATTCCTACTTTAGCTGGGCAGGAAAGTCTGCTGCTTTAATCATTTCATGCAGATGCATTTTTCAGAAGTCTGTTTATTTATTTTTAAAAATGAAGAACATTGCTCTCTGTGAGTAACATGTTTTGTTGATATCACCGATGACTATATAGCGTAAATTTTGTTTCCTCACTTAAAAGGTGCTTTAATATTTAACCAGCAGTGTCAGCATAACAGGGTGGAGATGTTTGGAATAATTATGCAATTAATTATTTAGTTTTGTCACTCATCTTTAATGCCACAGCTTGGAGTAAAGGAATAGGGTTTAAAAGCCACCCTCAGTGCATGGATGCAGTAATGTTATCATAAGGCTTACGCGCCGTAGTGAAGATGAGAATGGGGCTGATTCCTGATCACAGTTATGCTGTTTGAAATATCACTTAGGATTGGATTTTAACATTGCGACTGCAAATATAACATGCATGCATGTCAACATAAGTATACCGTAAAAGACTAGAGAGTCTCAAATGGCTTTTTAATTCCAAAGACAGCTCCTCTGACAACACAGAGGCTTGGATTCAGCAATTGTGTTTAACTTTTTAATTTGAAATAAAGGCAAGACAATTATTTTCAGTGATGACTGAACTCAAAACAAAACAAAACTTGCCTTTAATTGTAGTTCACAGTTTGGGACAAATGTACACTGACTGCAGTGACCCAGCCTGGTCTCGAATAGTGGTCTATTCTTGATACAGAGAACAGATGCTCTGGCCCACCAGTACCTAGCCGTTGTATTAATCTACGTGCTACCAAACTGGTCCTTCTCGGGTGCCATAGCTGCTGGAATTTATTGGATAGTACTAGGCAAACTGACTTGCTCAAGAGTGCTGTAGAAGAATCCCTACCCTGATTCTGAGATTTAATATGGCACTCTCCAATCAGAGGTCCTAACTACAGGTACCTTCCAAAATAAAGGGAAAAGGAAAGGAAAAGATAAAGTGCCTAAATAGGGCGTTATGGTACCAGAACAGCTTCAATGCACCTTGGTGTAGATTATACATGTTTGGAGCTCTATTGGAGAGATGCACTGTCATCTTGGAAAGAGACCACTCACATCACAATAGAAATGCTTCACCACAGGATTAAGTTGATCACTCAGAATGGCTTTGCATTTATTGGCATATACATTGCCCTCTAAGGGGATGAGTGGACCTAAACCATGTCAGGAAAATGCACCCCACACAATAACAGAACCACCAGACCCTTCATTTACTAAAGTATTTACTTTATTTTGGCTGTTACCTGTATCACTCTACACTGCACAGTGGAACCCAGATGTGTGAATCTTGGGGTTTCACTGAGATGTAACATATTATGAAAGAGAAACAATGAATGATCCTTTCTTGAACATCATTTAAAAAAATGTATATACAGTCATAAGATTTTCTACAATTTCTTCCTAAAAAAGATGAGTACTCACTGTAATCAATCTCCTGATTGAAATTGTAATGGCGCAATGCAAATAAGGATATTTGTATATACAAAAACAAAACAATAACATTGTAAAGGGACACAATTCCAATGGCAGACTGTGGTGCTGTGGGCACTGATGATTTTATGTGGGCACTGATGATTTTCTTTACCCCTATATTTATTATTCATGGGGACTGTAGAGTAGAGCTTAGGGTTCAAAGTCTAAATGTAGTATAATATTTAATCCCTGGGAGTTATACAATTTTTTAATGTAATAATATTTCCATTATGTATGGGGATGACTCCTTGAGCATATTCTTTTCATTTTGCACAGATTTTGTTTTAACCATCTGTATGGTAAATAATTGAGTGCACTGGGAAGACTGCTGCGATGGAACATCATATGTTGATGAATCATAAATTGACTGTGTGTGGAACAATACATCAATAATACCCACATGAGTGTGTTGTGCATTGTGGGAAACAAATACTGCACATACAGATGGATATGAAATGATGGGGTTGGAAATGCGTGGTATGTTGAATGCATTCATAATAGGTTTTGTGTTTGTAAAAACCATTGCATGTACCTAAAGATAAAGTATACAGCTTGGATGCTTGCAAATAAAAACCATGAGGATTTTAACTACAATGATAGTAGTGTAATGTCATTCTAAGTACAATAAGGCATATACTAATGTTGGGGGGGACATAAGAAAATATTTGTATTAAAAAAGTGGTGAATTTAAATAATGGCTATCAGTCAGTTTAGGTTCATGGAGATCCTTTTTTAAAAATGTAACTTTTTTTCTTTATTTCTGGATTGGCAATATAGGGAGATTTGTTTTTAGATGGGCTTAAGGTCATCTGTCCATCAATCTAAGGTCACCAAACCATACAACATACTCATTATTCCTTTTCAATCCTTTGTCTATTATACAGATGTCCAGTCAGAAATCTTTCAGTGTTTCAAATAAGAATTCATCATTTTACTGACCAAACTCTTTAATGATATAAAATAATCATTTTGTTCTGAATATTGGGTCAATAGATTTTTCTTTTAAAATGTACTTTTAGAAAGTATTTGACTCAGGCCTCTGGTGTCTTGAATACTTATTGTTCCTGCCTATATTGCAAAATTATTTTTGTCCCCTGCAAGCACTGCAGCTGAAGAATTGCACTTCTCATATTTCCCATAATACAGGCCACACAGCGCTACACGATAGTTATCTCAGATTGGAAGAGAATAGTCCCCGCAAAAATTTTAAAATTAAAAGCTTTGGAATGAAGCGAGCAGATGATTGTTATGTTGTTGCACCACCTGTACTGTTTATTTGCATACTAAAGAATTGGGCTAACCAAAGCACCTGTCATCCAACAGTGTGCTCCCCTTTCCAGCAAAATATCTACTTTAATAGAGAGCAGCAGGGAAATACAAACCACCACAGCCATCTTGGCAGGCATCTCTCACAGTGGGCAAACGCAGACAATACATTTCCTGATGGGATGCACTGTGCCAGCTGGGCAGATGTTCAAAACCATGACATCGAGACACACGCTTGATTTTTGTCAACAAAGCGGTGGAAACCCCAACTGTCCTACATGATTGTGAGGCTGGACTGGTGAATAGAAACCCCTGAAGAGTTCAGGATTGTCAGTGTCAACTCTTTCTGTACAGGGTATCTTATACACAAAGCGGGAGGGTAATGCCAAAAAGGCCAGTGCCCTAACAACAGACAGTATGTGATGCTGGGGCCATGATTATCTAACAACAGCTGATGGATTTTTTGTGAATGTACCTTATGAACAATAAATATTGTATCCACCATGGTAGAAAATAAATATGGACAGACTAAGAATAATAAAAAGACACACTTTGAACCCCTACCCCCACCCTTCCAAGATAAACCTCTAGAGAGATTTAATCAAAAAGACACCCAAGGAGACAGATAGAGTCAAGAAATGTTCATCTTTAATACTAGGAGCGCCATGACGTTTTACAGGCATTTGGCAATTTTGAAATTAAAATAACTCTGCCTTTGGGAAAGTTACATCATCCCCAGTCCCAAGAATTGGCTCTCTTGCTGGATGGTATCATATCACCGCACTTCCTGCGCATTTACTTATTTTTCATTATACTGTGTATAGAAGCTTTTACATGTTCAGTTACATTTACTTATATTGACACTTGTATACACTTTTTTTTGTATTGGTTTTACATGTATTCAAGCTTTACATTCATACATTTACATGCTGAGAACAATAGAGGAGAAGGTTTTAATTTCTTCGCACTGAAACATGAATATGTGTATGGGATATTTATCAACTACTATAGACTAGTACAGTTGTTCCCAAACCTCTAATGATTTAAATCATTAAATACATAACAAGCGTTGTTAAATTAGTTGATTCAGGTGTGCTGGTGGTGGAATTGAACAAATACATGGCCCGACTAGGGGTACTCGAGGAGAGGTCTGGAAACCACTGTAGTCTACGAATGACATTTCTGCATTCACAATGTTTGTTTATGTAGGCTACATTTTATAATGCCATTCATGGCTTAGATTTGTATTTATATTAGCCTTTTCCCCAAGAATTGGGATGGAAATCCTCAGCTGCTAAAGGCCCCATGAAAAATGTAATCTCTCTTAGAGATCATCATCAGCCCAAAGACGTGTCAACTCCAACTGTAACTAATTGTAACACCAAGGCTCCCTCTGCATTCTACAGAAGTTTTGCAGTTCATTTTGAACACAAATGCCCTACAGCAACCAGCTCTGAGTGCTATATCTGAGACAAACAGATGTTTCAGATGTGAGAATGTGTGGTTTTGTTTTGTTTTCATATATTTTAGCACCTAAAGATTCCTTGTTCAGTAAATAATATGACATTTATGAATGAATTTATTTTTTATTAAGATACTTTTTTTTACATTCAGCCATCAGGTCATGTTACAGACATAGTGGGATATGGGGTAGCCTTTATAGATTTACGACAACTCCAGCTGGCAAAAGGATTGCTTGTTTTCGCAGGCTGTGAGGATGTTTGTTGTCAGACATATCAGTAGGGTTTTTTTGGGAGGTTTTCATCCTCAGTGTGTTAACACAAAAAAGAGACGATCTGACCTAAAAACATGTTTACATACACACACCCTTACTGGCAGGTGCATGGAAAAAGAAATAAAAGAAGAAAGCCGGTTCACACTTCTCACATGCGCAGAAAAATAATATCCATGCTTATTTGCACTTGACAATGTTTCAGTGCTGAGGGATCTTTATCTTATCTATCTTTGTTTTAGAAACAGAAAATGTGTGGAATCTAAAACCAAATGTAATGTATAACTAAAAAAATTTTTCCCCCAAATGTAATATATAAGCCTCTGTACAATTATCTTTCTTGTAAATGTGTATTGTCCATGTGCACTGAAAGGGCCAGTGTCTGCATTGTTAAATTGTCTCTGTAGACCTGTTCCACTTCTCTATTTGGCTTGACAACCATGATTAAAACTTTTAACTGTTTGTTTCACGCTGCATATGTAATTGTTTGTGAGTGACAATGGCTTTGTATGTGTCACACCAAGCACACCACAAAAGAGGGAAAATTTGTTAAATGGATTAACAATGCAGATTTATTTTCCAGAATGTTTCAAATGAAATCCACAGTACCTCAAAGACCAAAGGAGAAGCATGTCATCTGACAGCAGATGAGAAGAACACATAGAACAAATGTAGATAAAGAACAGAAATGGGTGTCCAAAAATAACTATACTCTAGCAAACAACTATAAAATGTGAAGCTAAATATGGACCTTTCTAGGAGACTAAACATAAACTCTTTGTTTGAGTCTCGCTGCATATGGGCACTTTTCAGTATAAAGCGTTAGAGATCAAAGGCTTGACCTGTTTCCAAACTGGTTATGTCTTTCTCTCCTCTACTTATGTTGCCTGTAAACACTTTGCTATAATAGTAAATACAGCCCTATGACGAATACCTATGAGCCTCCTGAGACCCGGCAATTCATTTTTGTGCACTGTAGTGCACATTATGTTTTTGCTAAGTCCTCCCATACTACAGATGTCACTCTATTGAGTCCTGATGTTCCTTAGAGAGGACAACTGTAGCTTTAAGATGATATCACATGTGGGGGGGTGTTGCCTTGCCAACTTTGTACTTATGTTATCATATCATAATCATATCATAATTTCCAATTTTTTAGTAGACAGCTCTATGACAGAGGCACATTAATGAAGTCATTAATGAAGTCCTATTTTAAACTTTTATCAGTTCACATGTTTTTTTTTTAAACCTTTGCAATGTGTTTTTTTACCACCCCAACACTTAATTTACTTTAAAAAAATCTAAATTAAAACACTTTTTTTTTTCCTGGGTCCAGGAGGATAAGACATGTAATGTTTAAATAGTTGCAGCCAAAGATTCTTCACTCTAACCAACGTGACAAAATTTCTCTCATTCTCACCAGGGCAGATCCCCTAGAGCAGGGAAAAGAGACCTTTCAAGCCCAGAGTACATAGGAGGAGCATTTTTGATGTTAAATAGAGAAGGTTGATTAGACACAGAGGAATGAAGGCACCATACTGTGATTCCTGGGGCTACATTTAAAAATAAAACAGTTGCCAGCTGCTTACAATTTTCTTTGAAATTAATATACATAAAAAAGATTGCAATGGATATGATCATTTACAGATGAAAAGGAATTTGGTTTAATACCTCCCAAACCAGTAAAAAACATGATAATGAGAGAATAGTCAGGTAGTAATTTGATATGATTTGGGTCATGGTGTGTGCATGTGTCAGCTGTGTGTGTGAGAAAGACAGAGAGAGAGAGAAAGAAAGAGAGAGAGAGAGAGATCATTACTTCTATATGTATGTATTTATAGTAATATTTATAGTAAATGCCTATGAGAGCAGTTAACCCCCTGAGGTCTGTGCTTAGCTCAGAGAAGCTTTTTGATTTTGGTGTGGTCTGATATTTATCTCAATTTCATCACCTTAACCCTCTGAGGTCCGTGCTAAGCTTTTAGATGTTTTTTGATTTTGGCATGGTCTGATATTTATCTCAATTTCATCAATTTAACACACACTTACTCCAAAGTGTTTGATATTTTTATTTGAAGGACAATCACAGCTACATTTATATGCCATCAATAGTTTGGCCAGTATCATATGCAACATTTTTCTGCCATCACAAAAGTTGTGAAAGCACACACTAAACTATAGTGACAAATTGTTTTGCCAATATGAGTTTGTTCATCAAGGTCTTGGTTATGTAAGGATGTCAAAATAGTTTAGCACATTTGAGATCTAAATAGCTAAAAACCTGTTTTTATCAGAACTGGTCAAATTTATTTCAGGCTGTGGGAGGGCTATATGCTAAATTCCTGAATATTCATAATCCACACCTGAGGGTTGTCCACACCTGTAAGATCTGTCAGATGGGCCATCTCTCTCTCAAAGGCCATCAGACAAAGACAAAAGCCATCAGAGTAAGCAATAGTCAGTGAGCCATGCAGAAGACAGAAAAAAAAAAGTTTTTTTCATTTTGGAAGATTTATTGAAAACATCACCAAACTATATACAAAAAATCTAAATTAAAACATGGTGAGACAATCTGTTCTTTCACAGTCTTTGGTGCCACTTCTCAAAACTGTTTCTGGTCAACTGTAGACACAAGGGAACATCACAAACCTTGCACTCCCATGGAGTGCACTGTTGTTTCCCTGACATCTTGCAGAGTACGCATTTCTTGCGACCAACAGAAGCCAGTTTGCCAACATCCAGAGTCTGTTTGGCAGTGGGCACGGGCACATGATCAAAAGTAGCCCGTTTTCTGGGTTTAAGATATTTATCTTTAAATATCTGTAGGAAAACGAAAGCAAAATCCATGTCTGCGAAGACACGGAAAGACATAAACAAAACAAAACAAAATAACCAACAATCAGTAACAAACAAAACGTATCCAAAAACAAGGAATAAACTAAACACTGGGAATCTAAACAACAATAAGCACACGAACAAACAAGTTCTCGAGAGGCAAGAAACATGAATCACAATTGGTACTATCAAGCTAAGCTAGATAATGTCCAAGCGCCGAAACAGAATGCCAGCTGGTTAAATATCCTCCCGTTAATTATTCGCAGCAGTTCGCAATGATTCTGATTGTTTCCGTATAGCGTCACAAGACGCGGAATTCATATATTTTCACTAGTATTTGAAAACATGGGAAATAAAATAAATATCAGCATACAGTCTGTTGCTGGCAGATCGCCACCGTAAACACAGACAAGATGCTAGGCTATATAATGTCGGGACATTGTATTTGTTTACACGGTGATTTCACACATGGCCCCACGCCCCTCCCTGAAACTAGCACCTAGTTACCATGTCAATAGAAGGGGGACGGTACTTCCAGGTAAAACAGAGAGTGAAAGGCAAGGTTTACTCATATTATCTCATATTATTTGCCAGTGCTCAAATCGGAAAGTCGCGATTCTAAGGTTTCTGTCAATGTTTTTGCCGCGTGTGTATGATAAAATCTCACGACGTTAGAAATAGTAATATACTTTTATTGCTGCTCGGATCATCGGCGATCCAGTCAACCTCAGGGGGTTAATGTAGATGTAAAAAACACTAAATGCCTTGGAATAAACCACAAAATAAAATAGATTATATCACCAATCCAAATGCACAGTTGAATGTATGCTCTGTCCAAGGTCATATTAAAAAAAGTGTCATTGTCTCTCTGGGCAGAACTGCTAAGCAAATGGGCTCTGTGGTTTGTCAAATTACCTCAGAAGTAGAAGCACCATGACCTATGCGCTCCTCTCAAATTCAATTTTCAAAAGAATGAAGGAGGCCTCTTTTTTTAGAACTAAAGTAATCACTGGCCTCCCATTTCCCTTTAAAGAACGACAGCAAGATAACACATTTCCAAAGAATAATCAGCTGTTCCTGGATCTCTGTGACAATATATTAAAATGGCACTGGGAAACTTGTCATGTAACTAACACTAATCAGTCCAACTTTTTAAAAAAATGCAATTTTAAAAATGAATTTACTTGTTAATAGAGCTCACTCCTTCGATAAGATTAAGATGTACAGTGGGTATAAAAAGTATTCACCTCCATTTGTACACATTTTATTTTGTTACCACATTGAAATAAATATTTATTTAATTACAATTTCTTGCTACTGATCAAATACTAAATAATGTCAAGGTGAAAATAATACTTTAAGCTTTTTCTAAATTATTTACAAACAAAAAACACACAATAATACATTCCAAAAGTATTTGCCCCTTTTGCTAAGACACACTGGTATGAGAAACCATAAATAAACTGGTGTGAGAAATTGTCTTCAGAGTTCACATAAGTATTTGACTGGAGTCCACCTGTGTACAACTAAGGTGTTTCAAATGATTTCAAATTAAATACACCTGGCTGGGAGAGGTTAGTGCATTTTCAAACAAGAGCTTCATCATGAAGACCAAAGAACATTCAAAGAAAATCAGAGAAAATGTTCTTCAAAAGCACCAATCGGGAAGGATATAAGAACATTTCAAAGACTATGAATATCCCTAGAGCACCGTTAAATCTATCATAATGAAATGGCAACTGTGAATTTGCCTAGAACAGGCTGTCCTCCAAAACTGAGCATCCGTGCAAGAAGGGCACTGTTATGAGACCAAGACTGAACTCTTTGGCCTCAACCTTAGGCACTATGTTTGGTGCAAGCCTAACACTGTGCATCATCCCAAAGACACTATCCCTAAAATGAAACATGACGGTAGGAGCCTGAGGCTATGGGGATGCTTCTCTGCTTCAGACACTGGAAAATATCTCAAATTAGGGCAAAATCGATGGAGCGAGATATAGACAAATCTTGGAGGAAAACCTGCTGCAGTCTGCAAGAGACCTGGGACTTGGGAGAAGATTTGTATTCCAGCAGAATAATGTCCCAAGCATATAACAAAAGCCCTTGGGACTGGTTTAAAAACGAAAATCTATGTCCTGGAGTCCAGCAAAGCCCAACCTAATCCCATCAAGAATGTAACAAGAGCACAGCGTTGGCATTGGTTGTGGGTTTAAAAAACATATAAAAATGTATGTTCCTACTGTAAGTCGCCAGTAAAAGCGTCAGACCTAAATGGCATCAAAGAATCTGTGTAAAAATGTCCCCATCCAACCTGATGGAGCTTGACCAATTTATGTAAAGAAGAATGGGCTGTGCCCCACCCCAACTTTACAGTTTAGTTTTTTTTACATTATAGAGTATTTCGACATTATAGAGTGTGTTGATCAGTGGCAAGAAAACCCAATGAAATCCATTTTGATTCCATGAAGTAAGAACATAAAATGTGACAAATGCCAAAGGGGGTGAATAATTTAATACCCACGATATCAAGATACCTTGATGATGTAACAGCTCATTAAGAGTCGGTTACATTCGGAAATGAGCAAACATTGAAAACCGTAACAGTTCTCCTTTAACCCCCTGTGGTCGACGGGATCGCCGACGATCCCAGCAGCAATACAAGTATATTACTATTTCTAACTTCGCGATATTTTATCATACACACGCGGCAAAAACATTGACAGAAACCTTAGAATCGCGACTTTCCGATTTGAGCACTGGCAAATAATATGAGATTTTTAAAATGAGGTTAATTAGACCAAAAGTAAACCTTGCCTTTCACTCTCTGTTTTACCTGGAAGTACCGTCCCCCTTCTATTGACATGGTAACTAGGTGCTAGTTTCAGGGAGGGGCGTGGGGCCATGTGTGAAATCGCCCAACATTATATAGCCTAGCATCTTGTCTGTGTTTACGGTTGTGTTCTGCCAGCAACAGACTGTATGCTGATATTTATTTTATTCCCCATGTTTTCAAATACTTGTGAAAATATATTAATTCCACGTCTTGTGACGCTATACAGAAACAATCAGAATCATTGCGGACTGCTGCGAATAATTAATGGGAGGATATTTAACCAGCTGGCATTCTGTTTTGGCGCTTGGACATTATTTAGCTTAGCTTGATAATACCTATTGTGATGAATGTTTCTTGCCTCTCGAGAACTTGTTTGTTTGTGTGCTTATTGTTGTTTAGATTCCCAGTGTTTAATTTATTCCTTGTTTTTGGATACGTTTTGTTTGTTCCTGATCGTTGGTTATTTTGTTTTGTTTTGTTTATGTCTTTCCGTGTCTTTGCAGACATGGATTTTGCTTTCGTTTTCCTACAGATATTTAAAGATAAATATATTAAACCCAGAAAACGGGCTACTTTTGATCATGTGCCTGTGCCCACTGCCAAACAGACTCTGGATGTTGGCAAACTGGCTTCTGTTGGTCACAAGAAATGCTTACTGATGGCTTTTGTCTTTGTCTGATGGCCTTTGAGAGAGAGATGGTCCATCTGACAGATCTTACAGGTGTGAATCATGAATATTCAGTAAATTAGCATATAGCCCTCCCACAGCCTGGAATAAATTTAGCCAGTTCTGATAAAAACAGGTTTTTATCTATTTAGATCTCAGATGTGCTAAACTATTTTGACATCCTTACATAACCAAGACCTTGATGAACAAATGCATATTGGCAAAACAATTCGTCACTATAGTTTAATGTGTGCTTTCACAACTTTTGTGATGGCAGAAAAACTTACTCTTTATAACTTGTGTGTTTGTATATCTATTTACAAGCTGCATATGATACTGACCAAGCTATTGATGGCATATAAGCTGTGATTGTCCTTCAAATAAAAATATCAAACACTTTGGAGTAAGTGTGTGTTAAGGTGATGAAATTGAGATAAATATCAGACCACACCAAAATCACAAAGCCTCTCTGAGCTAAGCACGGACCTCAGGGGGTTAAGTATGAAACAGTAACGGTTCCTGCTCAGTGCCAGAGGGCAGCATTGGACTGATTATGCTCCTTTATTGTGTGATTGTTTAATTGTTTGATTGTTTTGTTTTATTTTCAACCTGTGTCTTGTTTCGTGCCTTATTTAAGCTGTCTGTTTTCTTTGTTCTGTGCTCGGTCTTGAATGGTTGTTCCTCATGTTTGCTTGCCTCAGTGTTTATCCAGCCATTTAGAGTTTTGATCCTTAACTTCGTTGGTTTGATTACTTCAGTGTTTTGTTGAACTTTAAGTCTGTTTGATTTCTTCAGTGTTTTATTGAATGTTTAGTTTGGTTGATTTATTCAGTGTTTCAATTAAACTTAAGTTTGTTTTGGATTCGTGCCTTCTGCCTCGTCTCTGCACCTGGCTCTTATCACTCTGCCGCTTGTCTCAGAAACCACACAAAAGTGATTTGACAGTTGAGGATTATATTATGATTTTCTCAAGGTTTCTGAGAGGACACACATTCTGAGAGGATTGCTTGAATCATTTACCAATTGTTATGAATTTGTGTACCATGGTAAGATGGGAATATGAGCCCTCAATATATAGACGCTTCACCTGCTGTGTTTTGTAGTCTCAATTGCGAATGGTAAAGTTTCGATTTATATAGGCGCAGTGAAATAATGGCATGGAGCTGGACAGCAACTTTCCTTATGAGAAATAAAAACTGGCATTCCATCAAAAGCCATTAAATATTCACCTACTTGCCATGCACCGCCATCATCTGTGTAAATATGACCATTAAGCATGACACGCATAATGAGTTAATGAGCTGCAGTGATTGACCTTTCTGTGCAATGAGCATATGAATGTATTAACATGCACATTACAGTAATCTGAGAAACACATTTTTCTTTCATTGCTGTGGGAAAAAATGCTCTGTCCGTGGTGTCATAGTTCTTGTGATGATTCCTGCTCATTCAACAAACGTGTTCTCATGAATATACAATTTACATTTATGTATTTTAATTTGGTCTTGTAGGCTTCCATCAATGTATAATGTTCAGGCTCATATTTTCAATCCATAGCAGTGAATATTTCCAGTTGACTGTTTGTGAAAATATACTGCCAATGTTTCTTTGTAAAATAATAAATATGGAATTTATAACTAGATTATCTCATCCATTTGTTAAGCAAACCCCTAAACCTGGATGAATTTCAAATATGCAAACAGAGCAGTGTAGTATAATTGTTAGGATGCTGGGCTTGTAACACCGATGTTTCAGGTTTGGAATTCCAGGTGGAGTAATGCCATTGTACCCTTGAGGGCAAGGTAAGGATTGTATGCAAAAGAAATGTAAACTGTGTAAGTCGCTCTGGAGTGTCTGCTAAATGCCTAAACATAAATGCACAGCATTAGGAATATGAGGTACGGCAAATTTTAAAAAACAACAAGAAAACCAAAAAAATCTGTACAAAAAGATGAAGTTTGATGAGTAGCTAATTCTTCTGAGATTGCAATCAGATTGTCACCAGATCCCTTCAATGCATCCCTTTCAGAGGTCTGGGCCGGTATGTATCAAGTATCTTAAGAGTTACAGTTACAACACCTCCTAAGAGTTTACTTAGGAGTAAAATCACTCTTCGCTTAAAGTGGTCGGTAAAACCTAGTTCTCAAGCAGCTTACACTTCCTCTTATCAAAGTCTTCAAATATTCTCAAAAGTAACTCTTAAGTGTGGTCATCACTCAGCGAAAATGGCAAAGAGGACGAAGTTGGGTGGCCAACCATAACTTTGTGGTTTTACTGACATGCCATATTTTTTTACTGACACCTGTATTTCGGTTTTAAAAAGTGTGAAAATAAATGAAATTATACTCATGCTATGGTGCAGAGCTGCCGAGCTGGCTTGTGTGGTCCTACATCGTAATATTTGCAGCATTTATCATTTCTTTAGTGGGTCGGAAGCTTTTGCAGTCTGGGGTCTGGGGGCTCTTTTGTCTGGGGGCTCTTTTGTCTGGGGGCTCTGGATCCAGAGTCGGCGACTTGCACAGAGTGACTGTTAACCCACGTTAACCCATTACTTGTTCACTGAAAAGGGCCTGAAATAAATAATAACTTTTTTTTTAAACCTCTGGCAGTTTACCGCTTACCTTTGTACCATTTCAGGTCATTCACTGGACTTGAACTGCTTGAATTTCTGTAAAAACTGGAAAATGGGGGTGTTCTAAAACTTTTAACCGGTAGTGTAGGTGTTTGTCCGATACAAAGAAGTAACTCTCTGTGGCCGCCATAACAAAGCCATGTATATCAATATTACAGCCAGTTTTCCTGATGAGCTGATAACAAGTGCTAAATCAAAGAAGGGAATTGGCCCTGAATTGAAACAGATTAATTGACTCTCTCTTTGCCTTAAAATACACTTTACAATATTATTCCTGACCTATAATATAATTATCTTGGGTGCCCATCTGACTTATATGACTTGGTATTTGACTATATAAATCCCAACAAGCTTTTCCCATTACTTAGAGCAGTGCTTCTGAAGGGTTTTAAATTATATGCCAGGTTTACTGGTGACACTAGATAGTAAAACTTATTTGAAGACTATTAATCTGTGCTTATAAAAATGACAATAAGGACTTTGAATCTGAACACATGGGATGCTCCTTCACAGCCATACACATTTGTGTAGATTCACAAGTAGGCCTACATGCTTTTAACTGCTGTGATAACAGCGTTGCTCAATGTTCATACACTTAAGATAACATACTAAGGTTTACTTATATCATATGATGTATATCAGACACACAAGACAACTATGCAATTTTTTATGAGGAACATAAAGAGAGAGATAAAACATATGTAAACATTCATATACAAGTGATTATGCATGCAAATATGATTGCAAGCAGGAAACAATTTGTCACAGCTTTGAGAGGAATGAATGGCACATCTATGAAACAAGTTCAAGTTACGTCGCATATCACCAGATAATGTGTTCACTATGATCTCCATATATGCAAGTAGTTTTTTCAGATTCCCTGACATTCAGGGCTTGTTGAAGACGGTAGCGGAAATGCACATGGGCAATAGTGGAATTGCTAGATTCACAGTTTCTAGACTCTCTAATGGAATATGTTTGCCTCCGTCCAGTTTGGTAGTTTCATGGTCTGCAATAAAGGCATTTGTGTTGACATGGGTTGGGCAGTACAATGGAGGGGGTGAGGAAAAAGATTCACCTGCATTAAGACTAATGTCTGGGTATTACACAACTCAAACTATTGAACTAAACTCAGTTATAAATCTAGTACAGGACGAAAAAGGCAAGAATATAATACCTTTGTTCACTAGATAAGCCTGACAGTAATTTCTGTTGCATGTCTGACAGGCTTTGTGGCTGGTAACAAGGGCAAACACACATTCTTGGCATACATCTTCACTCTCCAACATGGTCCCAATCCTCATTAGAGGCAGCATAATGACTGCACTATGCCTCAGTACCTATTTTTAATGTCCACATCCTGGGTATGTTAAGGACCCCCATTGAGCTATGAACAAGGACTTTTTTCCTCTTGATATAAAGCTCACCTCTGCGGGATAAAGGTGAGAGAATGTCTCCTCTCTCACTTTACTCCAGGGGTTCCCAACACCGGTCTCAAGATTTAATTACGCAGAATGTCAACTTGTTAATTATTAGTTACACTTTTCTGGCCGATTCCTTGTTCTTCTGTCTTCCACTCTGGTGTACCTGGCATACTACATCACTGTTAGAAACTGCCCTGTGCCCACGCTATGCCCACTTTGGCTGACTGGCAAGGCAAAAATGTATTTGATCATTCAATGTCCTTGATCTTAGCTGAAGGAATCGGAACACATTATTGCAAAATGATGTAACATTTATATCCCAAAAATAATTATATATTCAGCTACCATAAACCTCAGCTACCATAAACCAAGTGATTACCGTTATTCTACACATTGTTCTGTCCATAACGTATTATGTGTTTATGACCTGACTTGGTACAGTGCTTTAGAGCCATTGTATATACCTGCTGGTTTACAATTTAAAAGAAAAACCTGTTTGATATCTGTGGGCATTTTATTTATTTGAAAAAATCATAATACGATATTATTATAAAAATATTAATTTAGATATTAAATTACATTCTTGATAACTAATATGATTTTGCCCCAATACACTGTAGTTGTAGTAGCGGTTTCTGTAGTAGAGGCAGTGAAATTGACTTGACAAGAAACTTGGACTTGAGCAGTCTGTTTTGCTGTTTTAGACCAAAAACATGTAGCTTATGATGAACAAGATTTTATCAGCAAATCATGAATTGAACAAATCCCTTTGCAGTTTGATTGACTTATTACTGCACTTCATGAGAACACACACATATAGATAAGGTGAGGTGTAGCACTTATAAAGGACAAAATAAATTGAAGTCATTTTGCAAATTCCATTGTTAGTGGGCAGGATGCCATAGCTCACTCAAAATGTTGAAAAAAACCCTTATGACTGTATAATCTTTCCCATAATGGAGGCAAGGCTTACACTTCATGATTATTTAATTAGAAAATCTGTAATTACTCTACCCCTTTTTTGCGCTTGAGGCAATGTAATGATTGGGCACAAGCTACATTAAAGTCATCCGCTGGTGGCCGTCACTCAAGCCTTACTGGTCACAGTAAGCGCACTTCTCCAGAGGGCCGTTTATGGCTCGTATCTGCTTCCTTACGAGGATCAACAGTGGAATGTCAATCACCCATAGTGACAAAAAAGAAAGAACTGCTGAAGTACGATATTACACATAACCTGTATTTCATAGAGAACTCTCTCCCATCTGCTGTCCAAGAGCCAGAATGCAGCGCACGGGCTTCATGTAAAGTACAGCACATTGTCTGTGCTTTCATAATTATTGAACACAATGCATTTTAATATATCATATTGTGAGTGTTAGCATTCAAGCACACTGCTATCTTCATGTTCATGTTCTCTCCTTGTATCATGTATTAAGATCACCTACATTTCTAATCTGAGACCGAAAGCCGGCATTCTTTAAAAGGGAAACATTGGCTTGACATTACTATGCAAAATGTGCATATGACCTTAAATAAAATTTTATTTAATCTGGGGGAATACAGAATCAATAAGTATTTTGAAATTGACATGGAAGACATACCAAGCATCAATGGGCCTGGGAAGGCAGATTTAACAATAACTGGTACTGTATGTTTAACCAGTCCCTGGGATGAATTTTCTCAGCCATGTTATCCATGGTTTTTGACTGGAGTTATCCATGCTGCATGTAATACAGCTACAATGATTTATGTAAGGTATTAACCACAACATGCTATGTAAGACTATATGGCATGCCAGGTAACAAACCCTGAAGTGTCATATATTATTTGGACTGGTTTATATCTCTTATAACATGGCTACTGTAAAAAAAAAAATGTACATCTCCCACATAAAGACAGTTAGCTGGAACTAGACTTTTCATATTACCCAGCTAGGTACTGGTATTTAACTTTTAGATTGCTAGTAAAGACATTGTAAAATAACAACTATTCATTGCTGGAGAACAATGGAAACAAGTACTAGTTAGTTGTCTATGAGCAGATTTTTGACCAATACTGTACCTAGTGACAGATATCTCCCACCACGTAAGCCAGAAAATAACTCTTCCATCCAACTGTTCTGATGGATGGAAGAGACTACAGCCAAGATACTGCAGCTTGTGTGTTGTGTCCATTCAGTGAAACACAAACCCATTGCAGTATCGATGTGTCAGATTGGTATCTCATCAGCAAGGAGTACGGGTAATAGCCTATAGTATCACTTTAATAATACTTTTTAATAATTCAACCTTTTTTGCCTAACTTTAGTTACTGTAATATAACACAGTATCAGTTCTTTGGATACCAATCATAAAGCAAGATATCAGGGGCATCAATTTAAGCAGACTGTTTCAGCCTAACAAAGTTATATATTTGTGTTGTGCATTTATTGCCATGTTAAACTGAACAACATGAAAATCATTGTGTGCACTACATTTGAGATGAACCTGCTTTAAGAGCACCAAAGACAAGCTGCCAGTGCTGGCAATACATTTCACTAAAGGATGACTGGAATACTAGATGGAACAGAGAACCAGTCGGTGCAATATGGAAGGCTGTCAATGAAATGTAGAGCAGCTCAGTTACTATCTTAACTGAAAGGTGGACTGTTTTTTATATACAAAGCTACAAGTTAAAAAATGTGCTCCCCTACACTTTTATGCAATCCTCAAGTTGTTGATGTTTTTAATTAAGCAGTTTAGTCACTTCTCTTATTATTTTGAATGTTGACACATGAAGGGAGCTGACAACTTTGACCTTTCTGAACTCATATGACTATCCAGCCACTGTACCTCCTTCAAGCAGTTCGTTATGTTACTACTTGACCCAGCTCAATGCTGAATTTTCACAATGAAAAGGTTTTGCACATCTGCAAACTCATATCTCAGATATGCAAATAGTGTATTACTATAGTATTACTATAGTGCACTTAAATGTGTTATAAAGAATATTATATAGCACCAACATTGCTGCCACATTGCTATGCTTTAATATTACATATGAAGGAAATAGGTATACACATTTCTCACCACTTGAACAAAGGGTGTGTACCAAAGATGAAGATATCATCATCCTCATTAAAAAGAATATAATACAAACTATAGGCTGTATCTATGATCTCTTAAGTGCCAATATTTCACTTTGATCATTTCAAGGTCAGTGCTTTTAGCTTCTCTCAAGATATATATTATAAATATTAAACCTGTAACAAATCACTGACGACAGACCATTAAATTATTGAAGAATACAAATACATTAATGTAGTATATCATATATATAGCTATTATGACACAACACACACAGATAGAAAGATATTCATGTATTGATACACACACACACACACAGACATGCACACACACATAGAGCTATGATGCTATTAACACTTTGCCCCCAAAACACTCCCCCCACAAGCTAAGATTTCCAATAGATTTTTGCATTGTGAATCACTTCATTTCATGGAATGATGATGCTTCACTCTTCTCTGATACTCTTCTGTGATGGAATTCCTTTGATGTGTGTAAAGAACTTGTTCTGACACCATGACACTTTGCATGTTGTATTTTCTCTGCATGTACCATGAAAGCTTCTATTTTCATATTACCTACTGTTGCACCATACGTGTGCTACAATCCAGGCACAAATTAATTGGTCACCTTGAGAATATGACATGAAAATAACATCTTTGTTGCCCAGCAGGGGGTAGCCATGTGGGTGAAACAAAGCTAGGTTTACTTTAACTACTAGGTTGTTTTACTGCTAACAGATTGGAACTAGAGACGTCTAAAATATTGCAGGGAATTTATGGGTTTTGTTGTTACAGAATCATCTGGACCAAAAAGAAATAATCACATTCTGGAAGTAAAAGACAATAAATGTGATGATTGCTACACTTAGTATGGTTCCCATGCCAGCCTTTTCAATGCATTATAGTTAAGATACCTGATATAACCAAATGAGAAGATAAATAAATAAACAGCTTCAGAAGTTTTTCACCAAGACACTTTACCTTGTTGGAAATATTACCCTTGGCTTTTGATACCAGCTCTGCTGCCAGAAGAGGCTTTCAAAGCTTGCGGCACTGAAAAAAATGGCAAAGCTCTCAAAGACCCCCTGCTGTGCATGTCAAACTAAGAAATCTCTCTGAACTTGCAGAATTAAATTCAACTCCCTGTTTTCACAGCCTCTGCTCATGGTGGAAGCTTTGTCTGTGTTTGGTTGGAGCCTCCATGATGGTAAATAAAGGTGTGTTTGTGCGTGTGGGGTTGTGATGGAGTACTTAAAATCCCTAGATCATCTTTATTTTCTACCATGATGCAATTGGACAATTGGTCTGTAACATTTAATGGGTGAGGGCGATAGCAAATTAAAAAGGCTTAAGCCAGTGACTGAAAGCAGAAGGTCTTAATGCATAATACTTCTAAAAAAACATTTTAAACAACATGCAATTTCCAATTACAATTTCCCAATTTGAGTTGAATGTACAAATGTTATATTTATGAATAATGCTACATTAGCAGCATATATGTAAGCAAGGGTAATTTATTATTGTGAAAATACATCTGTGAATGTATATGAATACCAAAACAGAAAATGTAAGACATCTTTCATCCCAGAACATCAAAGGTAGAGAGTAAAGCCACTTCTACTACCAATTAGTAACACCCACCTCAGTCATGCACATCATGCATTTTTTTGTGGCAGAGCACTTATTACACATCGGATATAGAAAAGTAGCATGGATTTACAATATCTTGTTAGAGTAGGGGAGGATAAGGGAGCCAGACTGCCATAGCCTGATTGGAGAAATGTGACTGCTTAACTCTAAAGGCAAAAAAGGTTTTATAATGGCATGCATGATTTCCAATGACATCAAATCTTTTACATTTGGGGCTTGGTCTCATTTGACTGGGCTCATTTGAATTTAAAATATTCATAAATCCTACAGAAAATTACATTTTCATCTATGCACTATGTATTTCAAGGGTGACCATACTAAGAAAATTGGCATGAATTGAACAGGAATAAATTAATCAACTTTAACAAAATGAAACAGCTGAAGAGTGATATCAATGAATATAACTTTCAGTTTGCTAAATCAGTCATATTGAAACAAAATTACATATAACTATAGCATGACTGAATCAGAACTGAAAAAAACTGTCAGACATCAAAGAGCCAGAATACGACTACTGGCATGCTACTGGATTGAAAAGAGAAGAATGCACCCAGCACTGAAAGAAAGGCTAACCAATGGATGAATTGTAGATATTTGTTTAAATTTCAAAAATTACGACATGCCAAACAAGAACAATTGATGCAGGAGCTTTCAAATTTGTTAGACTTCTACATTTAAAAAATATTATATGTTGTGGAGGGCGTAGATCTCGGCAACATGGGAGTGGCAGGGTTGCCTTTGTTTTTCCATGTTGTGGAGGCCTTTGGAGCAGGGAGACTTTCCGGGGGCAGGTTTGGCACTCTCACAGGGTGTGAGAGTGAACTGTTGCCTGGAAGGTTGCTCCAAAGGCCATAATTGATTTGATTATTATTTAATTTGTGTTAATTGGTCATTGATGTGGAATTCAATTGACTGATTGGGTTTGTGTGTGAGAATGTGGATTGTTTGGTGTTGAGTGATTGTGATTGGGTGAGTGAATGATAGACGGGTGATTGCCTCACGAGTCCCACCTGAGCCAGGCAGCAAGTAAGCCTATTTAAGAGCAGGTGGGGCAAGTGGGGAATCAGTTAGTCTTTGTCTGGTCATTCGTGCGCGCCCCATTGTGCGCGCCCCATTGTGCGCGCCCCATTGTGTGCCGTGACGGTGCGTGTCTGTAATCCAAGCTTCTGGGAGGCGGAGTCTGTGTGGAGTTTATGTTGAGTTCTGTGTGCGTTTGTCGAAAGTGACTGAGTAGAGGGCTTCCTGTGTGTGTGGGAAAGAGGGAGATAGGGCACACTAAGAGTGTCCGCCTCTCTCCGTTGGTGTGATCGTGAAAGAGAGCGAGAGGGTGCCCTGAAAGAGGGTCCGCCTCTCGCCCTCGGTGTGATTGGAGAACTCGCACTGGGGCAGTGGAGTGTTTCTAGACAACGGCCCGAGAACTCTCACTGAAAGAGTGGAGTGTCTCGGGGCTGGTTGGCAGAGAACTCTCCCTGTGAGGAGTGGTGAGGGTCTCTGTGTGTTTGGGGTAAAAGAGAACTCAGACTGAAAGGTTTGAGTATCTCTGTGTGCATTGGTTCGGGAAGGACTTGAAAAGTCACTGGATATGTGTGTGCCTGGGGAGGTTCTAGGGGAACTCTAGAATGTATGTGTTGAGTGTGTGTCGGGACAGTGCGTAGAGTTCTACCCTGTCCCGGTAAGTCTTGATGTGTGGTAAATGTGGATGTATGAAGGTGGTGTGGAAAGCCGCTGATTGTCTGTGTTTGTTGTGTGTCCCCAAAGGGGATTCCCCCCTCGGAGGAGGTGGGCTTTTGTTAAGTTTTGATTATTTTAGTTTGTTATTTTAATTGTTTTTGCCTGAAAGCTTCACGGCAAGTAGGGTGGAGACTTTGTGTTTGTGTTTTTATTTTAACCTGCTCTCTCCTGCCTGCTCTCCCCCACTGATTCTCTCCCGGGTCTGGGGGCGGAAAAAATTAAGATCCGGTCCATAGACCGGTAAACCCCACTCCTCTGCCAGTTCTTACCATCAGCTGCTCTGCTCCAGTCCAGGGATTGTCACGTGGCGTGTGACATATGTATTATATTAACTTAAGGACTACTACAAGGTAAAGTCAACCAGCAAGCAACATTTTATTACTCATACAAAGCATGAGATAAGGGACACCCAATACCACCAGATTTAACCTCTGTGAAATAGCTAGGGTTTTCATAGGGTCAGAGCTCAACTTTATTTTTTTTCTTGACATAAAATAGCTAGATCAAGAGTTCTCGGCCTTCTGGTTTCAAGGTTGTTTATGTTTCAGTAATTCAGGGAGTTGTGTCACCAGAAATCTGAAACCTGAATGGTTACAGCAAAATAGGTTGGTTTTAAACCATACAAAATTACAAATCAAGAACAAACAAACAAACAAAAAACTGTTTAGTCAAATTTATAATAAAAAATGAATAGTTCCTCATAATATTTCAGATGTTCCTTATTTGAACAGAACAACGGAAGCATTACATTTTTGTCAGATGTCCAACAAGAACACATTCCTTTTGCATTATTGCACATGTTGTATCCCCTTGCAGGCAAATTGCGATTTAAAGCCATAATTATATGCATTAGAAAATTAGGAAATCAACAACATTGGCAAGTGAGAAGAATCAGAGGCATCATATAGCCTATCATTACCTCAGGGTCAAGCTGTTCCATATTCACGTCTGTTTGACAACAAAGACAGCCCCACAAGCAGTGTTTTTACCCAACTGCTCTAACATCTGCTGGTGTACAGGAGTTTCTGAACCAAGTCTCGCATGCAGATATGTATTCCCTGATGATTGTGTCTTTTGTTGTTTTAAAACAGGGGTTAAATTAGGGTGCAATTTACTGGAATGTGAACATGGGTGCTCAACCAATGATGTCACAAAATGCAAGGGGGTCCCCTCGCTTTGGCCAATACCCCAAACAATTTCTAAAAAAAAAACCCTGAAGAAGAGATGATTGATTGATTCTGTGAGACACTGTTGATCCATAGTCTTCAAGGTTTAGCACTGCTGTGCAACGACCAGGTGTTCCGGGGTCCCATTGACTCAATGCCCATGCTAAGAAGCCTTTACTTTTTATTTGTTTATGAATTATTCTTTTCAGTTTGCCATTTCATTAAATTTAGGCTTACTGATATATGTGTTTTTATTATCCCATACTTTTTCTTTGACCTATATAAAAAAACACTGTTTACTACTAGTTTGTGCACTTTATTTCCATATATCATGCATACATCATTTGTAAAATAAATATTTTGGGAACAAAAATGAATCAATAAATTTGCTTTCATTGAAAAGCAAAACATTGTTTGAAATGTATTTTGTTGAGACCATAGTAGGGCGTAAAGTGGGGATGGAGGACAAATCCTGAAAATAGTTTGAGTGACAGTTTTTCTAAAATTCTAGAACTAGAAAACATGCTCCAGCAAATAAGGGAATAATCAAAAATAAGGAATAGACTATATAACTACCATAAAATTTGCTTGCAAGGTGAAGATACATTTTATTTCTCAAAGATATGTTATAACTTTGAGAAAGCATGTACATTATTTCATATCTGATAATACATAGCTAACTAAAATAGTATGGTAATGTATGACTATTGTAGTCCCAAACTTGACCTAGCTAGCTGGACCAATGTGTCATTTAGCAACCAAAATTCACCAGCCTGAGTTTTCAAAAGACTTTCTACTAGCCATAGTATCAGATGGATTTTTTATTCATCTCATACAATCAGAAGGCTTACCATTTCTAGAAAACATATAATATATAAACAGATGCCTAAATATAGCTAGCTAGTAGGATGCATTAGCAAACAGGTTGTAATATTAGCCAAAAGAACAATCAAAGTTTTCCCTGTAGCTGCCACAGCTAGAGTTAGCCTATCTATCTAACAAGCTAATTGAAATAGCTAGCTGTTTAGAGTTCGTTTTTATCTCTTATCAATTACAAATATTGATAAAAGTTCAAATCAGTTATCAAAAATGATATTAGAAAATGTAAAAAATAAAACATATAATAAACACCTAAATGTAGCTAGCTAGTAGGAGGCATTTACAGACAGGTTGTAATATTAGCCAAAAGTTTTTCCCTCTAGCTTAGGGTGACCAGACGTCCCCGTTTTCCGGGGACAGTCCCCGGATTGGGTGTCTCGTCCCCGACTGGCACCGTCCCCAAAAATGTCCCCGGATTTAAAAATGTATTGAAAAATGTATTGTTGTAGCCGAGCCATGAGTCAATAGTCTAATCATTTTGATTGGCCTGTCACAAAAGATAAACAATAAAGATAGCTTGTGACCGTGACGTGAGTGCTGTGATCTGTGTTATAAGCAATCAAGTGCCCTGGATGATGCTATTACCATGGTTACATGACTCAAATTCAATACAATATAGTGATTATTTTTTATTTTAAAAGTAATAAGAGAAATAAAGATGCACTTATGGCAATTGTTTTCTTAAGGCACATGCTCAGCTGTCACACAGTTATACAGAATGAAAATGTCCCCAGATTTGCTCCAAGAAATCTGGTCACCTTACTCTAGCTGCCTCAGCTAGCTAGCCTATCTAACCAGCTAATCTAAATAGCTGGCTGTTTAGTTCCTTTTACTTCTGATTCCAATTACAAATATTGATAAGTGCATATCAGTTATCAAAACAATATTAAAAAATGTCAAAAATTAGACACCTAAATGTAGCTAGCTAGTAGGGTACATTTACAGATGGATTGTTCTTTTGGTTAACATTACAACACAGGTTTTTTTCCCTGTAGCTGCCACAGCTAGCTAGCCTAGCTAATCTACAGCTAGCTGTTTAGTTCGTTTTACCTGTATATAAAGTACTATATTGCATTACACTGAGTTCTATTTGGTTAGTGGAGCAGAGAGCATCTACCTGGAGTACCTTTTAATAACCTGAGGGTGGTACTGTTTTGCAGAATATATATACTTTTTGGCTTGATTCACTGAGGAAATAGTCGTGTGATGAGTCATTTAAAAAAGGTGCTTTATGTGATATATTTTTTGTCTGTTTTTAGGTGAAGCACTGCTTCACCTGTTGTCTTATAGAAACCTCCACTGCTAGCTATCTATCTGTGTGGGGGAGATACTGATAATTAGTGGTGCATGGAAAAAGACGGAGACCTTTTTTTTGTGGAAGTTAGCTAGCTACAGAGTGGGGGACAGGTGCGCTTACTGAGTTCTGACCAAGTACATTTCAGTAGCTAACATTAGCAGAAACCTGTGATGCAACTGACTTCTCTTAAGTAAACTATGTTGCTATATATTCTCAGGTTTGTACATAGGAGTGTTTAAAATTGGCACTTGTTGATATGTAATAAATGCACAGTGTATTGTGAGCTATGCTATTTAATGTTTTGTTGATATCCGACCTAGTCTCACTCAGTACCCTGACAGCAGTTGTTACATAATCAGTGGTGTGTGAAAAGTAAGTGTGCATGTATGTGTGTCTCAGGACCCTCTCTGGTGTATGAATGGGAGAAAGAGAGTGTATGCAATTATTTGCTCCTTGTTTGTGAATAGCTACCTATTCATAGCCTGCGCATCATTAATTAATTTATTACCAGAATTTACAGATATGCAGGAAATTCAGTCTCAATTCTTAAAATATTCTCAAAGTTTGAGGAAATAAAATTAGAAAATTGAGAAAATTGAATGGTAGTTTATGTTTTAGACAATTACTGAAGGTTATTTCATTACCCAAATGTTATAGACATGCAGGAAATGTACAGAGCCCCACATGGTTTGGTCTCCTCCCAATGTCCACATCAGCCTTAAGACCATGCATACACATTTGTATAATGTTTGCTAGCTAGTAAAGTTAGAGCTATCTAGCTTAGCTCTCATTAATCATTCTTAGCTTGTTAGTTAGCCAATGATGGAACACACATGCTGTATGCATTTCAAACAAAGTCAGACACATGGAAAAAATAAAAAACAAAATTTTAACTTCTGCCTGCATCGTTGCCCTTATCTTTTTGATTATACACTGTTAAATCAAACACACACATTTTTTACATGCACAAATTTTGGACAGCCTGATAAACACTGAACTCTCATCAGTGGCGACAGGAGAAACAGCTGTCATGGTGAAATAAAATTTAGCTAGTTAACTTATCGTTAACTTACTTGACCAATTGGAAGTCTGATCTTGCTTGGTTGTGAAGCTAGCTATGTCAATGGTAATAAGGAACCGATTCACTGTAACTTGTTTCTGAACCGGTTGACTTCACTCCAATATATTTCTAATTTATATCCTGAATCTAAGATTCTAAATTATTTGTATGTGGGTGTATGTGATGGATACTTGATATCTGTTGCAGTGTTGAAACATAATTAATTTCAATTTCATCATCTATTTAATCTTGAATGTGGTGATAGAAGCAATAATAATTCATTTTTTTGATCATGGTTTGATCATAACACAAAAAACAAGGGGGGAATAGCATGTAAAAATGTGCATTTAGACAATGTACTGTACCTGCCAGTGCTCAGCAGTCCTCACATTCAATATTTGTGGCACACCTATGGGGTAACTGTCTCCTGATTGACCCACTGGAACATTTTAAAGTTGATAAATTACTTCTATAGGTTTTGTGGTTATTTGGTTTTCAGGATTGAATTTGTATCATGTTTCTATAATTTATTTGGGGTATTACTTTTTATTGAAAGTAAAAATGCCATATAATTTAATGTTACACTAATCTAGTTCTATGTGAAACAAGTAGCTTTCTGGATTTATTTGACTGAAAAGACTTATTGGACTGAAAAGGATCAAGGCACACTGCTCATCACAGGTCTGTGATAATTATAATAAATTATATAGAATTGAATTCCAAGACCAGGAAATGTCTTCTCAGACATATAATCTGTCTTCAACTCCTTAGAGAACTGTGGTTGAAAATGAATATTTAGCATGCTTTATGATAGGTATGATATACGCATTTACATGCATGAGTGATAATTCTAAATGATATCCAGTATACCTGGAACCCTGGAGCCCAACCCTACTATTCCAGTTGATGACACAAGTTGGCCTTAGTACCAGCCAAAGAGTTGAATAGAGAAATAATTATTCCTTAAATAGATCACTAATCACATAAAGACAGCAAGGCCAGGATTCAATCAGCATGTTTGCTGTAAGGATGCAGAACTCACCAACTGTGTTTGTGAATAAAAAAACGACACTTGCACTAAGGTGTGAAATAAATTTAGGCAAAATGTTTATTTCATTCAGCATATATATATGTAACAGAAAGGGTTATTAACATGCCAATATGCATTTTGTGCACAGTGACCAATTGCATTGTTTATAGATAAGGGGTAATGCACAAAACATCTTTCAATGGAATGATTCTCTGGAAGAGAAAGCCTTGTTATTCACTCAAATTCTAAAAAATGATACATATATCAAAATGTATTATTTGAGTCCCTTTCAATAATAAATGTTTTCAGTTCTCTTGACTACAATGAAGTAGTGTGAGCATATGTTTTCCTCAGGTCACACTTCTTACTTAAATTAATTTAACTTCAACAGTGTATTTATTCATGTAAACGGCTATATGGACTATGCTGGACTATGATAAATTCCAAACAAGAAATCTTGTTGATATCAGAGTAAAAAAGAGTTGGACAAAGCTACTATAAACAATAAAAACAACCAGTACCTACTTGTCAAATAGGCCAGTGACTGATACCCACACACCCAACTGGAAATTAAATTTAACATACGTTTCATGACTGGCAAAGTATGTTTGTCTCTGCCAACATCAATAATGCAGATAAATTAGATTTAACCAGATATTCATTACGTTGTTTATCATCAAGTGTATCTTATAGCAATTTGCAGCCTTTAAGAGCAATTTCTTTACAAATTAAAATAACAGATTTCATTTAAATTAAAGTCAATACCACTTCCCTGCTTTTAACAAAAACACCCTTTTCATCCTTTCAGGACAGCCCAGCCCATGTTCTTTTTCACTACCACGGGAGAAATTTTAATTGGAATCAAGAATCTTTGTTCTTAAATTGAGCTTTCTATCTTTGCAATATAAGGGTACACAGTCTCTTGTGTTCACTGCATCTGAAATTGAACCTAGGAGGCCAGAGGTGGATCTCTTGTCCGGGCTCATCAGGAACTATTGCCTGCTAAGGATTCAATCTAGATCTGGAGATTGACTGTCTAATTCTGGCATCCCTGTAACGGTATTCAACTGTTATTTTAATTAACTCTTCACAGTAACGGTGGGTATACTCTTAAGAGATCTGCATTTCCCTCATGGTCTTCTCTCATTCTCTCAATTTTCATTTGTCTGTCGCTGATTGACTCAGTAAGCCGTCCCTGTGGGGCTGTACCTAACTACACAAACACAAACCTAATTCAATATTAGCTACTGGAGCTTTGATGAACTATACAAAAGGGCTGTAGGCCACTGTAGTTACTTTTTTCCCTGTTCTTATTTGATTGAATGTTGACGGATAAATAGCAAATTATTGCAACTATAATTTACGTTGTAACAAATAATTATTAGAACTATTAAACGTATGATTTTCACACATCCAAAACAGACAAAAATTGATTAACCATCTCCTATCTATTGCTCAAAGGCATGATGCAAGTTAGATGCTTCAGATGTTCTCATGAAAACCAAGCAAAAACAAACTCTTAATGCAAGATCTCTCAAAGCAATGCACTCATGACTGGATAGTGTCAATATCCTTATAGGAGCAGATTGATAAGATTAATACCAAGTTTCTGTCTAAATGAAATGAAATGACTTTACTTTCAGTGCTTCATTTAAAGGTTTCTGTAATGCTTCCTGTTTTAGACTTTCATAACAAAGTAAATGGGATCTTTTTGAGAAGATAATGTATTTACCTTTTAAATGATGATCTGTATGAATGCTGTTACAAGAGCTCCGCCATGTCCTTTGACCAGTCAGTGAAATGGGTCTGCCCATGCACGGCAACCGAAATAAATAAATACAATTTAAGAAAATAATGGATTGCATTACAAATAGGGAGACTATAACAGCCTTTATATTGTTTAAATTGCATTGTAATTCCTTAGATTTTTTGGCATCTAATTATGCATATAATTGTTGCATTTCCAGATGAGTTTTAACTGAGCTAAGCCACACTGCACGACCCTCCTGGACTTCAGTTCAACACTTTTAAAAAACATCAAGAAATGATGCGAAAGGAATATAATTCACAAAACCCAGACTTGGAGACATGGTGCTTCAAGAAATCTGAGGAACATTTTCACAGAAGAGGAAGGCTGGGACATGCATCTCTTCTTGACAGGTGGCAATGCCATAGCTAAAAGGGATATCATGGGGCATTCACACTATTACACATTCAGCTAAAAAGGGCTGGGGGTTTCTGATCTGTTTACATTAGCTCCAGATAATACCTCGGCCCTTGGCCCAGACTGCTCTTTATCAGCACAATTTCTGATACGATCCTCAAAGTGGTGAAAGTGGGCCAAGAGGAAGTAGTCTTGTTTATTAGACTGTTGTGGAAATGACAGCCGTACAAGGCCTCCCTAACAGAAACATAGAACCCTGCTCTGATTAACAGGAGTATGGTCAGAGCAAGGTACAGCAAATCATTTTATTTATTAGTTTATATTGTATTATTTATATATTAGGCATTCTCATATACATCAACTCCTTAACCGTCACCCCCTATTTTTGATATTCCCGCCTATTTAGACATACCCAAATAAAACAGGTCATAGCTAAAGAACTGTGATGGTCACATGCAAATTTGGTTTCATTTGAAAGGAAACACATTGTCGTTTATGGGAGTGTGTTCAAATAGCATGTAAACACAACACAGCCTAAAGAACCAAAGATCCAACATACAACAAAATAGACATTGCATAGTTTTCCTGGGTAGAAACCCATGTTTGGAAAGCAATAAAGGAGTCAAATTTCATGATAGACCTATGGTTTGTGCATGCCTTGTACAATATGTGAACTAAGTCTGTGCAAAAACTGACTTCTAGACCCAAGGACTCGTGAATGAAAGACCTTTTTGAGTGGTGTCACTGGGGGTCTCCAAGTGTCTCAAAACCTATCCAAGGTAGCCAAATTTGGCTAATGATTTCTATTCACTTCTATGACATTGGAAAACATACTAAAACGTTTTGATGACTATAAAAGCTGTTTCTATCACCCAAACCATTATGGATAGTTATTTAGCATGGGGGTGCATGCAAAGTTCATTCATGATAGTAAATGCAAACCAAAGGAAACCTTATATGACCTCAAATGGCATATATTATATCATTGTAAAGGATATCCCATTGGCTGGAACCCTAGACCAATGTCAGCATATACGGAGGGAAGTAATATCGATTATGTCAATTGATTATGCCACATGATCATATTACTGGTGGCGCTGGTTGGACAATCAGGGGGGTTGTTAGGCCAATACTTATCAGAGAATGATGGGAGTGAGCTTATTTTGCAGCAAAGATTTGAGATACAAAACTTTCCTATGTGAAACATAATCACAATCCCAGTTCACATGAATTGGTCTCCACTGCTGAAAAGACAAGATTCCACCCGATCTGTCCATACTTTACATGTACATGTTCATATTTACAGTATATGTAACCATGATATTTAAAGAAGAACTATAGAACTATGCTATATGATGTAGACAGACCACCGGCAGGCCTGTGACAGTTAAGGGGTTACATTAATTGATGCATTCCAAGATTATACCCTTAAACAAATGATAATAGGCTTGTTGTTCCTTGCCTAGTACTGTGACATGTCAGCTTGCTGTGTGAATAGAACAATATGAGGTGCAATGGATTTATTTATTTTTGCTTGATTTAATAGTAGGTTAAATTACCTAATTACTGGTCTGCAATTATTGCTTAAATAAGTAATTAAACTACCATATAGAAAAGGTCATTAAACATGTTTTAATTTCTTTAAAAGAAACGAAATGCTTAGGTAATAATTGTGAAAAATATACAGCCATGTACAGCTGAAAATTAGGTTTTGTGTACTTGGAAGTATAATAAAAGTATTATGTCAGGGAAATAAATAATTCTTCTAGCATGAATATATGATACTATTATGCAATTAAATAATGGTCAAAATAACCTGGCCATTGATGAAAGATTATTCCTGATTAAACTGACTCCTAATTAAACAATCAAGTAGTTCTTCCTATTGTCATATTGCCAAATGTTTTCTCATCTGGTATGCAAGTCAAAAAGTCAGAAGAGCATAAATGTTTCAGGTTACATCAGCTACTCAAAAGATGTCTCATTGCCTGTTATTCTGAGTTTTGGACGTTTCACATGTGATTCAGAAGGGCATAAAAAGTATTCACACTCTGTGGCATTTTTCACATTTTATTTTCTTACTTCATGGAATCAAAATGTATTTAATTGGGATTTGATCACTTTGACACTTGATATTTGACACTGATCAACACAAAATACTATATAATGTCAAATGAAGAAAAACTGTAATGCTTTTTCCTCATTAGTTACAAATAAAAAACACAATAATTGATTACATAAGTATTCACCCCCCCTTTGACTTAATACTTGGTAGAAGCACCTTCCGCTGCAATTACAGCTGTGAGTCTCTACCAGCTTTTGCCCATTCTTCTTTAAACAATTGCTTGAGCTTTATCTGGTTGAATGGGGACCAGTGGTGAAATTTCCCACAGATTCTGCTTGAGATTGAGGTCTGGTCTTTGACTGGGCCACTCCAGCACAAAGATTTTTTTGTTTTTAAACCACTCCAATGTGGCTTTTACTGTATGCTTTGGATCATTGGCCTGCTGGAATATAAATTCATAGACCATAGAATCTTCCTTTACTTTGTTTGAATGTCTCACCCTCCCATAAATCACAGATGTGTGAAGCACCCAGGCTATTGTTGTCCCATGGACAGTTTCTCTCATCTCTGCCATGGAAGGTCAAGGCTGTAACTCCGTTAGAGTTGCCATAGGTCTCTTGGTGGCCTCCCTAACAAGTGCCCTTCTCGCATGGATGCTAAGTTTTGGGCACAGCCTGTTCTGGCTTTATGATGGACTTAACGGTGTTCCGGGGGATATTCAAAGTCTTTGAAATCTTCTTATATCTTTCCCCTGATTGGTGCTTTTGAAAAACCTATTCTCAGATTTCCTTTGTATGTTCTTTGGTCTTCATCATGAAGCTCTTGTTTGGAAATGCACTAACCAACTGTGGGACCTCTCACAGATAGGGGTATTTCATTTGAAATAATTTGAAACACCTTAATTGTACACAGGTGCACTCCAATCAAAGAATTATGTGACCCCTGAAGACAATATTTTAGATTATTTTGTGTTGTACAGAAATGTACCCTGTTTCCAGTACAAGCACTGAACTTGCACCAAGCACAAAATCCATCATGTGAAAGTAATTTTTCCCATCCTCCATTCACCACACTTCCCTACATTTACACATTCCTGATTATTTTTGTGTAACAAACTCCAGATTGTTTTATTGATCACCTGTTTCTCTTTCTAGCATTCTGAAGTGATGAAAGACATTAAATGATACATCAATAAGAGCTCATTTATTTATCATATCTGCTCAGGGATATTTCTCATTTGCCTCTTATTTTTTCTGAAACAAATGTAATTTGTTTATCATATCCCATGTTACGTTTTATTTCTTAGCAGTGCATTTGTCTTATGGGAATAACCATACAATGTGTATATATATTGTAAGAAACTATTTATACCAATCAATGCTTTGAGACCCATAATGATGCCTAACGACAGCATTGTTCATCTTAACCTGCAATTTACCATTTAGAAATAATGAGAAAATAGAGTTCAACCAACTGTACATTTAGTTTTTTGCTTTAGCAATTCACAAAACAATAGCCACAGTTAAATTAGGGGTCCGATTCAATCGATCAAATCATTTCTACATTTCATGTAAATGAATAGGTGCATTAATGCATCATATCTTACATATTTGTCATCATATCTCACAAATACCCACACAACCCAACTTATAGTCTTGAAACAAACAACTGAATTGCCTAATAAAACTATATAACTTTGGTTAATTATTCAATGTTATCTACTACAATAGAGATTGGACTGAACACTTAACAGAATTATAATGGCTGTGGTCTTTGGACGCTTCATGTATTATGGCTGCCAGTTGAGAGAGATTCTTTACATCATTCCCCAGCTGATATATTAGAATGTAAAGTAAATATTCCCTCAATCGTGCTACTACAGTCTCTCCACCACTATTGCAGGTATATTACCTCACTTCTTATACAATGCACTCTTATCTACTCTGCCCAGACAGCAAGTGACACAAAAAAAGAGCACAGCAACAGAAGGCGTGCAGTGCCCAAAGCTCACACAAAGCCTCCCCGCTCTCTTGTGTGTGAAATAGAATTCAAATCTCAAGTAAAATACCTGGAGTGCTATACTTGAATATACTGATACCTGGCAGCCACATTTCTTTTCCCAGTCTTAAATAAAGCAGTAAGATTGAAGGACTGCTATAGTCACTAAAATGATAAATACAGTAATGGATACTGTATCCTATTGTCTTGAGCATTAAGTGTCTCGTTAACTATGTTTAATCAAAAGATGTTCCTATCCATCTTATAGATATGTTGTTCTTTTTTAGAAGCATCAAAAGTAATTATGTAAAAACAATTTAAACACACATACGTACATCACAGCCACATTGAGATATAAACCAAATAACCACATGTAGCACAGTCTTCAGATAATAGAACACTTACCAATTGAATAATTAGGATTTCAATGGATGTGATATACAGTCATTGGCACCCATGATGAAACTGAGCAAAATGGGCTGTATGAAATAAACAATACAGGTTATGAGCTATATTGTATACTTAAACAATTGGTAAAATGATATTATTGAGTGTTACTTAGTGATATTATATAGTATTAATTTGTGTTTTTCCAAAACTCAGTCAGTCGACATTTGGTCAAGGGACTTGAGTGAGTTTTTGAAAAACACTATTCAATTGTTCAGAAAAGAAGAGGGGTGTTTTTGGCCATAATTCCTTGGGATTTCATGATTCCATTGACCTTAACAAGAGCCCCAGTACCGATAGATGCAAAATACCCCATGACATCAAAAATCCATCACCATATGTATAAGGCCTGTTCAACATAAGCGTCCAATGCTGATCTCTGAATAGAACTGGGTGTTGTGGTCAGATGAGACCAAGATTTTTGGCCATGCACACCAACGGTGGATTTTTGCATCAGATAAGACTCTTGAGCCACATATTGATCTTTCAGCAAGACAAAGCATATTTCAAAATCAACCAAGAAATGGTTAACTGACCACTAAATAATTGTTTTGCAATGACAATATCCAGTCTCCAGACTTGAACTCAATTAAAAATGTGTGGTTTGAATTGAAGAGGACAGTACACAAGCACAAACCGAAGGATCTGGAGGATCTTGAAAGTTTCTGTATGGAGGAATGGTCAAAGACCCCTCAATATGTTCACCAATCTCATAAAACACTATAGAAGATGACTCGTTAAACTGATATTTTTGTTGAATTTTATTTCAAATAATTATTATGGGTGCCAAAAATTGTGACACATTTTTGGTCAAAAAAGAAATAGAAAGAAAATATTTGTCTTTGAACAATTGTATTAGAATAAAACAATGTAATTTTGCCAATTGTTTGAGCTTTTACAATATATCTTACAATGTTGTTTATTTTATGCAGACTTTTTTGCTCATTGTCATCAAGGGTAAATCAAAAATATAAAAAATATTTTGGCATATAGAAAGACATAACTGGAAAGCAAGGCAATTGTATGTTTATAGCTGTTTGATTTTCTACAGAAAACAATAGTAACAGAAAAGCAATAGAACCCACAATTACAGGACTTTCTTAATTTATTATTTAGCTCAATCCATTTAATGAAAACATTTCAATTATGATGGCTTTTCATCATACACTACTCAATCTTTGCACCTACCCCAGATCTGAAAGAATTAATTGAGTAATGACTATAAATGTTTACAATATTTCCTTCGTGAAGTGACCTCCACAGTTCCAAATGGACCGAAACTTTGATAGCAAAGGTTGCTAATCAGGGCAGAGAGAAACTATTTAGATAATTACTTTTTCTTTGTTGAGTTTTTTAATTAGAAGGAAACACTTTTTTGCTTTCAAATATTAGATGTATAAATGGTAATTAAGAATTAATTAGATAGTGTGCAATAAAATTGTGTAGATTAGTGTGATTGTGTAGATTCTGAAAATGTAATTAATCTTCTGATTGGGATTATCAGGCACTTTTTTTCTCATAACTGTGTGTCCTAGTACAGTTTGAACCTAATCATTGCATATTTGATAACATATGCTTCCAGATATACTCTTGAACTATACTAAATATGTTATGTACAAATAAGCCATATTGTGATGACATCACACATGTATTCATACAGCCCAGTACATATTTATTATGAATCAATTTATTTATTTATCTATAAATTATAAAAAGGCTTGCATTTTTAACAGTAAGGGCTAGTTCTTATATTGTATTTAAAGCATTTCAGCAGCATTAGGTTGGATTTGGCCAGGCTTCCTTGGCTTGCCACTGCATTAGCTCCTCCCAATGGCATGCCAGGCACCCACAGGCAACTAATTGTCATCAGACAGATACACCTCTCCTCGGTGCTAACTCTCCTGTGGCCCGAAGTTATAAAATAGTCACTGGCTCGTACAGAGGTGCCTCTGAGGCTACACAATTGACACCATTTCCAATTGGGGAGAAAAAAGGAAAACATATTTTAAAATGCTGAATATTGACACTCTTACAGAATTTCTCTGAAGTATATGGAGAATCATCCTGGCATAAGAGACAGCCTGTCTTGTGCCATCCACTGTTTACCTCTTCTCCTTTCTTCTACTTGTTTTCATCATAGAATTGAGCAGGTTATGAGGTTACTGATTCCATCATGTGAACAATGCTTTAAAGTATGCTGAGGTCAGACACTGCTTCAATATATGTGATATAATCACTGAATTTCCAATACGTTAAGGGCAATGAAAATAGCGTAAAAGTTTGATTAGATAAGGTGATCAGAAAAAACTATTGTTACAAATATAGACTATTAAAAATCTAAACCATAAATATTGCTCCAAATGGTCAGTAATGAGCTAATAATATCCTAATATCTAAAGGGCTGCATTACATTTTATCATAAAATACAAAATGATCCATCCAAAAATACAACAATCAGTTCTTGATTCTTGGTTGGTTTTTCTTTTCATTCTGTCACGAAGACTTCAGTGATTTCACATTTGGTTTTACAAGCATGAACATTATTTTGTCTTTATTATAACTGACTGAACTAAATTAATAAATTAGGCTTCATTGAGCTGTTAACACAATACAAATCTGGATTTGACATTTCAGTATTTACATGCTACATGTCATTTGAGGATGATGTCTTGCTGAAGGTGGACTTCCCAAGCCAAGCACCTGTAAGACTATCCTTCTGTTGTTATGGAGACACATTTTTTTGAGGAACATATTCATCTGCACTAAGAGGGAGGCAATGTTTTAGTTTCATTATAATTAAATGATAATCAATACGATCTGTTTTAAACTTGCTTTAATTATTCAAATCATTAGCCTTTCCTGCTAATCTTACCACTCACTGCGTACCTCATGGGTCCAATAAACAAAGATAGCAGTTAAGCTCTCGTTCCTCTTTCACAGATCTTGATCTTGCTTTTAATCGTGTAAATGTAGCTTTTAATCATGGAAGTTCTCTGTCATTTTGATGGGAAAAGATGAGTAAATAAAATATCCTGTATTTTTTTCTTTAGATGAAAAGGCACAGTCTCACTCCATGGTCCAAAGATAGCAACCATGGAAACAGTGTAAAGAGTTCAACCTAAGTGTATACTGCCTCCCCAGTAAGATTAGAGTTGAAACATAAATTCTGGTTATATATCTATTTATATCAATTCTACAATGTTTGTTCAGTCCCCATTTTTTAACTGAGGGGAATAATTTCCTCTGCAGCTCATGTCTACTACTTTTAGGATCAACACTGCTTTGAGAGCCAACACCACATTGTAGATAACAGATTACAACAAAGCCAAACAGACCTGGGTGAATCCAACTCAGGTTCCTCCTCTGTTTCTAAAGCCAGCTATGAGACTGCCTCGGGAGGCTGATGTGAAGACATAGTTTTCTCTGTATCTTCTGTGAGACCATTGCCTCAGCAGTGTACAATTTACATCTGCCCCATATATTATATCACTTGATCTCTGGTGAACCAATGCTGCTGGCTAGTATAATTGTCAAGCCCAGGGTTACCGCCTCCACCCCCCCCCCACCACAATATGTGCTTCATGATGTGAATAACAATACGCATTACTGTTTAGTGAGCCATGTGGCTTCCGGGATGAAGAAAGAAATGTAGTGGAGTGGCACCATACAAAAGGTTTGTGAGACCAACTAGAGGAAACTGGATGGCAGTTAAATGATTTGGCTTGAGGGTTCATAACTAATAAGATACAAATGCAAATACAGCTATGACATGGACTGGGGAGCTACTTCATGTACATTTCAGATTCTGCACAAACAAGTTTAACAAACAACTTTCCATGTTTATGTTTAAACTGCGTTTGGGGCCATGGACCTGAAAATGTCTGGGAAATCATTTTCTTCGCAATGGTTACAGCTATTTAAAAAATTATTATTCTTCTAGAATTTTAATCCTTAAAGTAAACATGGGCAATGGAGCTGCCATGCTTTATAAATAAAAAAATCATACTCTATCAAATGATGCTGATGAACCCAAACAACAATTATTTCACGTCACATAATTCAATGAAATAACGCAATGTGGAATCAACACTTCTAGAGTGTTATTACAATGTTTGGTAGATATAATATCACATTATTTGAACAGATAAACATGAGCTTGTCGACAATTTTGTTTCCATTTACCAGACATAACTATCATGACCACTCTCGTTTCTTGTATCAAAAAGAGGTGCAAAAGATTTGAGCCTTTTTCCCTTGACCTTTGAATTCTAATAGAGTGGCAATAAAGGAAATGTACTCACAGTTGACGATTTCCAATGTGTCATCAGGAACCTATAAATAAAGCCGAAAATACAACATCCATGAGGCACAGGGTTTGTACATTCTTATACTGTGGTATGCCATACTGTCACTGCAGAAAACTAGCATTTTCACATATTTACATATTACTCACTACGGTGCTTCTTATACTCAATACTTCAATTATTATTTGGCATGAAAAAGAATGGGAAATGTATGAGGATTAGGCTAGATTTATTTTTTGGCCATTATTTTTTTTGCTTAATTTTGTTTTAAAGAACACTCTGTCTCTGTGGGAAAGATATGCAAGAAATGAAAAAAATTGATGGCTACCTTCAGATATTTAGAACCCTTCCAGTGTTCTGAAGGATGGCACAATACATATTTGATCACCTAAAAATATAAGAGGCTGTTCCACACAAATGACTAATTTATATGCAAAATGGAATCCAAAGTATTGCTTATCATTAGTTGCCTATTTGCATAAAATCATGTCTGCTTGAAGTGAACTGGCTTCTGAACAGCATGTTTTCCTCCACCAGAGGCAACACTTTAGCCCCATCTACTGGTTATAAAAGCAACATACACTATGCATGACATGGAAACCTGTGTTATTTTAGCTGAAAATGCAGTGGGGGGAAAACAAAAATGAAAACATAATTACACAGACAAAATAAATGTAACCTTTAAAGCAAACTATAGACATACTCCCTTTCACTAACATATGTGTAAGACTGCATCTGCAAAACTGTGTTATAGTTTGGTTTCAAAAGATAAGTAACATCCAGCAACAAGAAAATCCAATCTAGTGAGAAAACTCATAACTTATACAGCACATTTATGTATTGGTATATAAGTGACCATATAATTAAAGTTATTCAAGTTATTGGTCTGCAATTAACTTTCCCTAACCCAAGACTTCAGAGAAGGCATTTTTCAATATACTTGCATAAACAGCTTTTATTTTATTTTTTCTCAGAGCTGGCTCATTCATTCTGCATGTGTAGATCACGGTTTATGAAGGTCAGGACAAACACAGTTAGCTCACAAAATTAAGTGACTGCAGAAAAACATCAATAGGCTGGGTTATGAATGAAATGCAAAGACAGGTGAGGGGAAATTGACAATGGCTAGTCATAGATTTGACTGTAAAACTGTTTCCATACTCATTTCTTTTTTTATTCATAAATCCAAACAAATTTGTCAATCTTCAATAAAAATGTATTATGTTGCTCAGGTTTGGAAAAAGAAGATGTAAATTATATATTTTTTCATGCTATAAACAACACTTCAAACAATACAGAATTGGAAACATGTCAAATGCCCAATAATGAATAAGAATATTCCTCTTGGATAGTGTGTCGCAGGACACGTCGCGGGACAAAAGTGATGTCAAAACGACAGAAATATGTCACAGAGGAGGGTGTTGGGTACCTCCAGAATAATGAAAGGTCACAGATGCCGTCATATAATGTTGCGTAATCTGATTGGTTGTAATGACGGAGGTAGGCTCCATTGCCATGGAGATACAGAATACTACTTCCATCTGACTTTGTATTGATGTTACTGCAATGGACGGCTTTGAAAAATTGTTAGCGGAGCAGGTGAGGACGTATCCTCAAATGTATAACTCCTCAAGAAATGATTATAATGATAATGATTAGATTGAAAACCTCCTCTTCCTCCACCAAATCCAACTCATCTTCCTCGTACATTGTTAACGTTAGTCATCTAGCCGTTAGCCTTTTTTGTTGGCGTAAATAAATGTCAGTTTGCTCAGACTGATTACCATAGAGACGACGCGACGCTGTCGCCGAGTCACAGAAAGTATGAATGCTCAAAACTCAAAACTTTGTGCGACAGGACACTTAAATTGGCCTTTAGGCTCTGCCTGAACGTGAATGTAGCTGGGGTGGGGGGGTCACCGGGTGACCAGGGGGAGGTTGAGCTCTGTAGACAGAGTGGAGGAGGAGATGAGAAGAGGAGGGCGATCTCCCGGGACAGTGGCAGTCAGGCTGGGTTTGAGGCAGCCAACGAAGGCCTTCTGGTTATGTGCTGTGGACCTCAGCAGTCAAATAAAACCCTGCTCGGCCATCCACCGCTCCCCCTCCCCCTTCCTCAGGAGGCTCTCCTCTGCTTTTCGGTGAGGTGACCCACAGAAGGTGCACTTTCAGCCAAAGGAGATTCACCAAAAGAGAAGGATATCCCTGCCGGCTTCCCAGAGCCTGGCCGGGGTAATTATGAGGAGGCCGCCGTGCTCCTTTCATACTGAACTGAGATCTGGGAAACGCCGGGGCTCTTAGAACTGGATATGCAAGGTGTGAGAAGTAACCCCCTATGGCCCGCGTGACTGTGTAATGAGTGTCTAAGCTGAAGTTCGGAAAGTTAAGAAGAAACAGAGAAAGACAGTGGAGTTCTCCGTCTTCATTACGCAATGCCCGCTGTTGCCACCGAGGGGGCAGCTGCAAAGGGGAGCGATGACATTTATTTAGGAATGTGTCTTTCTGTGCAAACTGAGGAAAAGCATGTTTGAGGGAGGAATCTGCTTTTATTTGCTTACATAGCAGGGCTCAGTGTGTTCGATGCACTGTCCTCCATCAATGGGAAAGTCACTCTCTGGAGCCAAGATAAGAGCTCAACCTGGGGACCTGGGGCTTTTGTACAGTGAGCTGGTCCCGTCGTTCTTGTTGGGGAGCTGTGCCAGGCAATTCAGACACTTGCAGGTTCACTTCCCCTTGGGGCTGCTGTACACCAGTTACACTTGGAGGCTATAGATTTTTATTTATTTAAAAAGAGGTGGAGCTGCTATATTGCTATTCCTATATTTTCAGTGCAATAGTGGCAATGGCAATAGCATCAAAAGTAAAGTAATAATCTACCTTACTTAAGGCAATTAAAAAGGGAACGAAAAACGAAATCTATGCTATAGCTATAGGTAACTGCCAAAGTAAAGGAAACACCAACATAAAGTGTCTTAATAGGACATCGGCCCCCACGAGCCTCCAGAGCAGCTTCGATGCAAATTGGCATAGATTCCAGAAGTGTCGGGAACTCTATCGGAGGGATGCAACACCATTCTTCCTTTTTCATCAATTTCATCCTTTGGTGTTTTGTTTATGTTGGTGGTGGAAAACGCTGTCTCAGGTGCTGCTCCAGAATCTCTCATAAGAGATCTGGTGACTGAGATGGCCATGGCATATGGTTTACATAGTTTTCATGCTCATCAAACCATCCATTGTCATCCTGAAAGAGACCACTCCCATCAGGATAGAAATGCTTCATCATAGGATGAACGTGATCACTTTGTTTTTATTGGTGTTTATCTTATGGGTTGAGTGGACCTAAACCATGCTAAGGGGTTGAGTGGACCAAAGCCATGCTAGAAAAATACATCCAACACCAGAACAGAGCCACCAGAGCCCTTCATTTACTCAAGTGTTTTCTTTATTTTGGCAGTTATCTGTATATACCGATACTATAAGCCCAATTTGTTCAAACACAAAAATGTTCAGTTCTGAATTTTTTAATACCACAGCTACCCTTACCATGCACAGACCCTGCACATTGGAACATTTATACATTCCAGTTAATTATAGTTATACTGTTTCTATTTCTTTTTAGCTATATGTGAATTTTAGCAGTGATACTAATGATATAGTATGAATTCAATTATTTTATTTATTGCTCAATTGAATGTTCAGGTTAAATATCATTTGTGCTGCAATATTTGTTTTGAGAGAAAAATCTGAAATATTGTATGTAGAAAATCTAGAAAAGTTTACACCACAAATTATAAGCCTTAAGCTTTTGACAGATTTAACTTTATATTTATATATTTTCCTGTGTGAATGGAACATATGCACATATTATTTGTTGACTTTTGCTAAATATGCCTATTAATTATGCTGGCTGTATTTCAGAGCTATGGTCACAGCCCCATCTGGGTAAATGATTAGAGCTGTTAGACAGCTCCATCAAAATATGTCGGTGTGGTGTCGACATGGCCTTGGGAGCTTTGTGATCTATTCCAGTTGATCAAAAGTCAACTCTCTAAAGTCCTCTCTTTAGAAATTAGAAGCATAAAGTCCAAAGATTATAGATCATAGATTCAAATACATACTATACAATGACACAGACACATTGCTACTTTTAATAAACCATAATGTTAATGTTATATTCACATGTAGTATGCTTTCCATATTTTGTTGGTATTTAAAACTTTATAAAATGTATAAAGTTTGGAATTTGTGTGGTCAGTATTTCTCTTACACATAGAAGGAAAATGAATGCTCAGCAAAGTCTCTGTCTTTACGTGTTTTTGTCCACAGCCCTGCAGACATTGGGACTGAAAGCAATGAAGCTTTAAGGCTATGTATGGTGTTGGTTAGCTTCATCTGATGGATGACTTGACTTTATGACTGTGGGGGGCAGGGGAGGTGGGGGGGGGGGCAGTTGTTCTGATACAGTAACGACTCCCAAGTGGGGTGAAGCTTTGTGGCAGAGGGAGGACATCTCAGGAAGAAAAATGACTTTCAGTACACTCCTGAAGTTTCTATCCCATTCTTTATAAAATCCTTAAATGACCAATTCAGCCACCTCATCTGAACCTGTCATACAATGTACAGAGCAGTTGAGGGTTAAGCAATTATTACAAACAAAAATTGTGATGAGGGAATGTAAATGGTGTTAATACATACTGTATCAATTAGATTATGGGGAAGCATGCATTAATTTTCTTAAATCCTACAAAAAAGTATAAAAAATAGTTTGAGGGAATTCTGTGGAAGGCATTTAATCCTTATAATTTAGTCTATTATATAGCCAAATGGTACCTTTTACCAGTGTTTTTCCAATATTTAAGATTCTCCAATATTCTGTTCAAGTTTGGAAGAAGATTGTTTGGAAGAAGAATATATTCTGCAGACATTTCTGTGATCAACAGAATCTTGGAGTCTCAGATTAATATTTCTATGCACGTCAAAGCAGTTTAGCCAATTGGACAGATGTAAAAAAGCTATTCAAGCAGTAAAATTTTTTCCAAAAACCCTCAGGTTTTAAGCCATTGGAAATATGCAACCTTTTGTACTGTGTTAATATATCACTGGCAAGCTGATGATGAATGATATAAACAACAAGGGGTCAGCAGGTCTTCCTACCTGGCCTTCACATTTTCTACATGACCATTTCCCTCTGAGGAATGGCTTTTATTATCCCTTATATACAGTGGGTAAGAAAAACATTCCCCCCTTTGGTGCTTTTGAAAAACATTTTTCTGGATTTGCTTTGAATGTTCTTTGGTCTTCATGATGAAGCTCTTGTTTGAAAAAACCAACTGTAGGACCTTTCTCAGACAGGTGTATTTAATTTGAAATAATTTGAAACACCTTAATTGTACACAGTTGGACTCCAATCAAATTATTATGTCACCTCTGAAGACAATTGATTGCACCACAGTTTATTTTGGTGTGTCTTATAAAAAGGGGTGAATACTTATGTAATCAATTGTTGTTTTTTATTTGTAATTAATTAACAAAAAGCTTTAGAGTTGTTTTTTATTTGACAATTAAATCAATTTTGATTCCATGAAGTAATAAAATAAAATGTGAAAAATGGCAAAGGGGGTGAGTACTTATTTTACCCACTGTATGTACCTCTTTTTATATCATGTTCTTGTCTACAGTCCTGTCAGGATCTGTGGTGAAATTGTTGTAATCAGCTCAGCCCAGCCACTTTGGATGAGATTTCAGCATCCAATCTGTCGCAACAGTTGTTCTCTGTATAACTGTGATCCTGGCTTACTTTTGAGAATACAAATACACCTAGCCCAGCTGAACTCACTGAATCGAGACAAGAATCTCAATTGACTGAACTGACAGACATGCTATTATTATTACTATATTATGTCTATTATTACTGGAATTAAATCAATGTTTAATAGTGGTCATATGTTGTGAACCATGCATTTGATTTTAAAACACCAAAGCCATTTGTACAATCAATTACCACAATGCCTGATTACATGACGTTCTTAAACTGCAGGGTCTGTATATAGTTACTAAATATAGACCAGAGTGAAATAAAACTCCCAAATTAACTAGGATGATGCAATACCTCTACACAGTTTATGCTTGAATTAATGATGCCATTACTTATAATTAAACCCCAAATCTATGTTGTAAGTCAGTTATAATCATTGGCAAAAGCCGAAAAAGATGAGAAATTGACACGACCACCTAGACTGTTATCTAATCTATGTACTGACAAATCTTCCAACACACAGTGCTTTGAAAGCTGCTACAGTACTGTAACTATGTTGGTCTCCATCAAACAATGTACTCATCACTGGGCAGACTGCTGAGGAATAAATCAAATGTTCTCTTTGAATCAACAACCAAATAGAGTGTTTTCAGAGATTTTAATCCATACTATTTTCAAGGATAATGTTTACTATGTAGAATGTACTAATGTACAGGTCACTGCCCAAAAAAAGGAAAGGAAAAAAAGGAAAAAGGAAACACCAATGCCAAGTGTCTTAATAGGGTGTTGGGCCACCATGATCTGCAAGACCAGCTTCAATGCACATTGGCATAGATTCTACAAGTGTCTGGAACTCTGTAGGAGGGATGGAACATCCCTCTTCCATGAGTAATTCCATCATTCAGTGTTTTGTTGATGGAAAACACTGTCTCAGGCACTGCTCCAGAATCTCCCAATTGTTCAATTGTGTTTAGATTTAGTGGCTGAGATGGCCATGACATATGGTTTCCATTAGGGCAATCAAATTACAAGCCTTGAGGGCTGCAGTGTATGCAAGTATTTGCTCCATCCATGCACTACACCACTAGTCAAACGTCTTGAAAAGGTGAATTTAGCTAGCAAAAAAATTTTATTTAGGGTTGACTGAACATGATCATAGCTACAGTCTAGAAAAGTTGTCATTGCACATACAAAGCATGCAGTTTTGTTGGCAACAACGTTTCTAATGTAATTGAGAAAATCATGTTTGTGTCTAACGTTCGTCTAGCGAATATGACTACGGATGACACCACCTACCTACCTAAATATATTTAGATACTGTTAGCTAGCTAATGTTAGCTAACCAACAAAGAGACAATCTATTAAAACCCAACTTCAGCTATCAAACCAGCTCTGAGACTATCTAGCTACCTAGCCAGACTAGCATGCCATTCTGTATTATTTTGTCCACACAATGGGCAAGGTAGCCAGCTAACCAAGTAGCTACATAGCAGGCTTGAGCTTAGCTAGCTATCATTAGCTAAAGTATTGGTATTTACTCTCTGATCTCTGTAACACTACGAGCAAATTAAAGCTTGTTTAGCAAGCATCGTCGCTCACAACAACTGCCTTATGAACAACCCAAAACACAGAAAACTATTAGTTAAATAAAGATCTGTACATTGGTCATGGATGAAAACAAACTACATGTTTCTTACAGTCCTAAATACAATTTGAAATTTTCTGCATGGTGATTTATGCTCCATACAGACTATATACCCTGATGGAATAAGAGGTGCATAAGCTGTAGGCTACTATATGAGTGGTGTTACGGAATATCAGCAGATGGCACATTGATTCTGAAAGCAATATAAACCTTTACCTGGAATTAAATGTACTATTGTGGAACATCTTAAAAATAGACCTTCATTTTTTAAATATTTAACATGGATGGTACATTGACATGGATGAAATATTACTTTTCTTGCAGATGCAACAAGCAGATTATAAGTGTGTGAAGAGTGAAGAAACAACACAAATTGATTATAATTGTTTTGAGTGACACAAAGACTTTAGATCAGGATGCTTAATTAATGCTGTGCATTATGTATTTGTCATTTGAATGTCAAATACTGTCAGCAGCGAAAATAAACTTTCTTTGAACTTGTTCCAAGCAAAAGTGCTCATTAAAATCCCAAACATGTATTGTTATTTGGCAAGCACTGGATAGTAATGTGTATTAAGCAATCTGTTTGCTTTCAATGCACGCAAGTGATTTTAATTGAATAGTCCAGCTGTTAGTCCTTTACATTTCACACTGCACATTCAAATGTAGTGCACACTTGTTTGATGTTTGTTTGTTTTTTGAACACCTTTATCTAACTATACATGTCAAGTGATAGCATTTCAAGTTGAGCAAATGTTAACTGATGAAAATAAAATGATTCATTCATTTGCACTAAACAACAAAAAAGGGCCCAGCAATTATGTTATATCAATTCAAATAAATAATATCCTGTTTCCTTATCAGCCTTTCCCAAAGGTCACAAAGAGTATTATGATTTTCCAGGATTATGTTACGCCCAACATTTGAGGTGCTTATTATGTGCAAATGATCTTGAACAGTTGTGCAGCTTCATCAACACTACTCCCTAACATGCTTTTTCACCTGCTTCCTGATTATATATATACCACAATCGAACAGTTCAAAAAATTATAATTATTTTCCCAGAAAAATCAAGAATCACAAATATTCACACCCCTATTATCAGTACTTTGTTGTTTCTCCCTTGGCCATTATAACAGCAAGTAAGAACATAAGATAATAAGAATACATAATGACGAGAATGGGCCGTTCAGCCCATCTAGGCTCATAATGTCCGAATCTAAAGAGTATCTAGTACTGCATCTAGCCTAGACTTGAATAGCCCAAGTGCTTCTACCTCCAAGCTGTTCCAGGCATTGACAACTCTCTGTGTAAAGAAAAACTTCCTAATATCCATGCAGAATTAGCCTTTAACTAATTTCCACCTGTAGCCTCTTGTTCTGCTGACCCCATTTATCTTAAAAAATCTGTGGTAGTTCACTTTGTTAATTCATTTTAGGAATTTAAAAACCTCAATCAAATCCCCCCTAAGTCTCCGTTTGCTAATCCTAAATAGATTGAGTCCCTTAAATCTATCCTCATAACTTTTACCTTTCATACCAGGTATCAATTTAGTTGCCCTTCTTTTAACTTTTTCAGAGCTTCTATATCTTTCTTGTAGTGTGGTGCCCAGAACTGCACACAGTACTCTAAGTGAGGTCTAACAAAGGCATTATATAACATTAATATAACCTCCTTTGATTTATACTCAATCAGGGGCAATTCTAGGATTTGACCTTTAGGGGGGCTCAGCCCCCAATGAGAACGTGAGATGTACACATGCAAAGCACAAACCTAATTCTTTAATTAATTTACTGTTACATTCCCCAAAAACACCACAATGGTCACTCTCAAAATTTAAATACCACTCTCTATCTGTGGTATTTAAAAAAATAGATATTAAGTTTAAAAATTTTTGTAGAAAAGAATAACTAAACATTTTCAGGGGGGCTGAGATGAAAGACAGGGGAACCCCCCTAAATAGGGTCTAAAATCGCCACTGTACTCAATACATTTTGCTATGTATCCCAGCATCCTGTTGGCCTTTTTCACTACTGTAACTCACTGCTTTGATGCAGATAGACTTTGATCAACTACAATTACTAAGTGTTTTTCAAATTGAACAAATCGAACAAATCGAATTGAATTACTAATTTTTCTCCTCCTATAAAATACTCCTTGTCTTATGTTTTTAATCTGCCACGTTTCTGCCCATTCTTGGATTTTGTTTAAATCATCTTTGATTACTTTAGCTGATTCCAAACTGTTTGCCAAACCCGCAAGTTTAGTATCATCTACAAATGTAACTATTTTGCTACTAACATCCCTATCAAGATCATTTATGTAAATAAGAAAGAGCAGAGGTCCTAACACCGATCCCTGTGGGACTCCACTGCCCACATAACCTAGGTCACATACGGCCCCACCTATTGTTACTCTTTGTATTCGCCCTTGCAGCCAATTTTGAACCCACTCTGAAATAACTCCTGAAATTCCTACTGAATTCATTTGAACAATGAGCCTCTCACCTGGTACCCAATCTATATTACTTAAATTCTCTATCATTTTATTAAAGTCTGAAGTAAACAATTCTAGAGAGAGGAGACTGCCTTAACTTGCCAAAAAATATCAAAAGTAACTGCACTGTGATAACTTGTCCCTAGTGGTTCTACTACCTCTGTGCTGCACATTCTGTCAGGATTATTACACAAAACAAAATCCAGTACTGATTTCCCTCTCGTAGGCTGAGTAACAGACTACCAAAAGGCAGTCATTGACAACATTGAAAAATTCCTCTTCACATTTACTTTGACTGGACACTACTTCCCAATTAATAGAGGGGTAATTGAAGCCGCCCATTATTAATGTCTCTCCTTCAGCACAGGTTTGTTTTATGCTACCAAAGAGCATAGTATTTGTGTTACTGTCTGAAGCTGGAGGTCTATAGCATACTCCTATACTAAGGCCCTTCTCATGATCTCCCAGTAATCTAATCCAGATGTCCTCACAAGGAATGAATGAGTTAATACCTGCACATTAAGATTGTCTTTCACATAGAGCCACTCCCCCTCCTCTTTTATTAGTTCTATCCTTCCTAAACAATTTGTACCCCTCAACATTATATTCATCCCCATCCGCTGCGCCAAGCCATGTTTCAGTAATCCCAACAATGTCATAAACCCCATTCAACAGGACGGCCTCCAGTTCCATGGCCTTCTAGCACATAAACACATTAACTTCAGAGCCTTACTTACACTTATGTTGTCCTTCCCCTCCACACATAGCTGTGCCGAATCACCTCTATTCACATTACGGTCTAAAAAATCTTTATTAATTATATCCTCAGATTTATTATTATACTCCGCCCTGGTATCTTCCATCTGGGAAGTCGTTACCTCACTATCCTTAATACTACTACCAATTTTCATCCCTGCCCCCCAAGTCCCTAGGTTAGATATTCCTCCGCGACCCTAAGCATATGCTGACCCAATGTAGCTGTACCCCTCCGGTTCAGGTGTAGCCTATCCCACTTGTACAGGTCACCCCTGTTCTAAAAGGAGTCCCAGTTCCCCATAAACCTGTACCCCTCTTTCCTGCACCAGGTTTGTAGCCATGTGTTAAATCTCCATATAAAATTCTGCTTGCCTTTACTAACACATGGTACTGGCAGAATTCCAGAGAAGACCACCATGGAGGTTCTGCTCCTTAACTTTGATCCTAATTCTATACATTTGTCCTGGAGAACCTGAAACCTACCCTTACCTATGTCATTGGTTCCAACATGGACTATGACCACTGGATCCACCCCTGCTCTGGCCAGGAGCTTGTTGGCATGTTCCAGGAGGTCTCTGACTGGGCACCAGGCAACTAGCATGCCATGTGAGACTCCTTTTCCCCGCAAACAGACTATACTGTCTACACCTCTAATGATTGAACTAGTCACCTTCTGTAGTGTTGTACAAGGTTATGGAACTTCTTGGGGGGATCCTCAACCATTCCTGGCTGGGGCTGACCACAGTATTTCAAACGTTTGTTCCTTCATTTTTTAAATCTCTATCTAAGGGAACTCTATTGTGGCCTCCCATGACTACCTGTTTCACTGGGGTATAAAATGAGGCAACACACACATAAAATCCATTTGTCATCCATCAACATGGGGAAAGGCAAAAAAACCTCTCAGAAGAAACAAGACAAAGGGTTGTTGTGACCTTAATCAGTCAGAAGATGGTTACAAACAAATGAATAAAAACAAGTAAGGATACCCACATTCCATTATTAGGTCAATCATTTTGAAGTTTAAAATGGGAAAAGTGGTAAACTTGGTAGAAGACACAAGTGCCTCTTGTCCACACCTGAAAGATGATTTAGGAAGCAAAGAAAAATCCAAGTGCCACAGTTGGAGATCTACAAAACTTGGTTGGATCTTGGGGACACAGAGTTTCCAAATCTACCATCAGATGCCACCTCCATACCAAAATGCTTTTTGGAAGGATTGCCATAAAAAAGCCTCTATTAAGGGTAATCAACAAAAATAAGCATTTGGAGTTTGCAAAATGTCATTGGAACTGGATGTTATGATCAGGTGATACAACCATTGAACTTTCTGGGGGGTGCCAGGGGGTGCTTGGTGGATGGTGTTGGTTTGACGGAGAAACATGGTGGTGGATCTTTGACATTATGGGGTTGTTATGAATCTACTGGTCCTCTTGTTCAGGTCAATGGAATCATGTCGTCCAGCAAGTGACAATTATTTTGCCAGAAAGCTGAAATTCAAATGGATCTTTCACCAAGACAATGATCCCAAGCAAAAAATTACTGTTTTGCAATGGCCATCTCAATCTCGAGACTTGAACCCAATCTAAAAATGTAATTGAATAGGGCAGTCCACAAGCGTGGACTGAATAATGTGAAGGATCTTGAAAGATTCTGTATGGAAGAATGGTCAAAGATTTTCCCCAATATGTTCGCCAATCTCTATAGAAGACAACTCAGTAGTGTAAACCTTGCGAGGACAGGGTGCACAAAGTACTTAAGTTGAACAGGGGTGTGAATAATTGTGACACACCTTTTTGGGAAAATAAATACTACTTTTATTGTACAGTAATTGTACAGTATAACATAAAATAATGTTATTATATATATTGTTATTTTTAATAATAAATGTGAGCATACAATATAGCTCATTATTGTTTATTTTATACAGCCTTGTTTGCCCATCTTTATAAAGGGTCTTATCCTCAGGGAATTACGTGTACCAAAGCAGTTGCTAGACACTCGGGTGTAACAACATGGTTCTGTTTTATACATACAATAATATAATATTAACTGTTCCCCAGATCCAGTAAAAAAAAAAAAACTCACTCTATAGAGCAACTTATTATATTAGGCCATTAAAAATAACCATGTCTCACTACATTCATTGACTTGGAAATTAGAGGATTATAGTTGGAACACTGTACCAATTGTGACTATAATTCCACCGTTGAGAAAGGTTTTATTTTTCTTTGGCTTAGTGGAAGCACAGAAAATATGGGCTCACAACAGCATGGATTCTAGGTCTTCTCTCATATGTCAGAAAGGTTGATCATGCATCATGAGGACTTATTCCTTATACAATTTCTCTGACAGTCTAATCCACACATTTTTCCCCCTGCTATTATCAATAGCTTTAAGTGAAAGGGAAATTAACATTACAAGGAGAAATTCAAACAGTACAGTAATGAGAATTAGCCTGATATCAAACAAAAAAGCAGATCATGTGTGTAAGATCTTTATAAAGTAGACAATTTGTATTAATTACATTAATAAAAATAAAAAAGAACACATCACTACAGGCATATTTTTATGTTATGTTTAAGATAACATCTTTTATGAAATGCAACTTTGCTTTGTAATTGTGATGATTGATAATATTCTTGTGAGAGTGCTGTCACAGCATGGTGAATTTGTGGGTTTGCAATGGTATGAAGAATATCTACGAAACTGTCATGGGGGAAACAGGAAGCCCAGACCCCAACGCATCTGTGTGATAGCCCTTATTTAGAAACATCAAACTATGGTAATTCTATGGTAATTGTAGGCCATTTTCCTTTCACATATTTTAAACAGATTAAACATGGATAACTTTTAGCATGCTTTTACGGATAGCGGCAGCAAATAAGTTTCTCAAGATTTGCATAACAATGCTTGAGAAGATTCAACTAGGGTCATAAAAAACTCTGAAATATAAACTCTTGATCATTTATTACACTCCTCTTTATTATTCATTATCACTCAAACATGCACTTGATAAATGGCACAGCACCTCAAAGGAGGAGACAGCATCTGCTACCCAACACCAGTGCAGCAGGGTTTTCTCAAACTTGCTTCATGAGTTGTTAACATTGGAATATTTATGCAGACACAGTCCTGGGTCGTGTACAGTGATACTGAGCGGTATTTGCATGAGCGCAGACCACCTGGGAAGATCAGTAGCTTTTCACTATGTAATCCAGGTAGGCCCGCGGGGACGTGTGGCTCAGTGGAGTGTGGGTGTAAAAATGCGGGATGGTGCTGCGTGCCAAAGTCACCTTGAAGGACAGCCGTATGTGGCACATTTAATCCAGGGGGGTCATGGCTTGTCTGCACTCGCCTTGCACCGCAGCAGCTCTGATGGACTGGGAGGAGAAGCAAAGCCATTTGAAGGAGGGGACGGGAGGGGGGGAGGACGGGGTTGGGGGGGGAGGTTAGGTTACACAGGTTCGAGCAGTACGCACTATTGACAGATCCCACGATTAGCAGCCAACACCAATATATTGCTTGGGCCACCATCTAATTATATTAAGGGTAGTCAAATATCAATATATGGATCTTCCCATTCATGAGTAAGACGTGAAAAAGAACAAGCAAAGAATCTGAAATGCAGCAAACATGTATGCTCCACAAAACCTGGAAATTGTTTCACAGAAAATGTGTTGTTTCTTTGTTAACAATGAATGTACCGCTCCTCAGGACCTGATAACTTGTTTCCCCTCCACTCAATTATGGGAAAGGTTTTGGTCTGTGAACGATAAAAGTTGCTGTTCTGTTCTGCTTTTTCTGGAGAGAAAATATACATGCCTTTATTTGTCCAAATCCCCCAAGAGATGTCCTGTTCAAAGAGTTAATATCAAATATCCAACCAGTTCCTTGTGATGCTCTAAAACTGCAAGACGGGCACCGCTGCAATGTTCAGTTAGAGGAGCTTGTAGCAGGGATAAAACAAAAAAAAACACTATCTTTGGTCACACCGGGGGATAAAACGGACAGATGAGAAGCAGAACAAGGATCACTGTGAAGACTCGTGGTTCCAGTTGGACAATAAAAGGTCTGAAAGAATAACATTGCTCTTTGATACAGTCGTGTAGGGCTTTGTTGAAAACCACATTTCCAGGGTCACCAGCCTCTTATATGGATGAGTTATTTTTCAAGATGAGGTAAGTAACCAGTGTCTAGTATCAATCCATGGAGCAAAATGGAAATCCAGAGAGCATATCCTGGACAAAGGCTGAGTATATTACAGTGTGACCTCAATATAACAATAGTGAGCTACTGTCCTCCTTAACTTTGAGCAAAGAATTTCAGCAATATTTTTTCACTCTATACACAATGTTTCATTCATTTAATCGTTTCTCTCATAATGTAATAGATTAAAAGTTTAGGCATTGCAGTTAGACTGCATACTGTATATTCAGTGTATGTGGCACTCTCTTAGCTCTCCATAACAGTGGTCATGTTTGAGTTGGATAAGGTCCCCTCTGCAACCCACTGTAGGTAAAAAGACCACAATGTTGTGGATAAATCAACACTTGATTTAGTATAATCAACACTTACTATTGAGCAATTTGCCATTGTACCAAATATAATTTTATAAACATTTGCATTGTTTCTTTTTCATTACAATTCATTATATTGTGTAATTTCCTTTGTAAAAATAAGTTGAAAAAAGATGTGCCATTTCAAACTTCAGTCATTTCAGCTGAAGCTGAAGTCTTGTCACATCAATGGACTATCATTATACACAGTGTGCTGTATTTGTCATTTCCTAGCACGCTAAATGCACCTACTCACAGAGGACATTGAGCTCACCCCATGTCCCTCCTCTGTTTAGAAAGTGATGATGCATTACTTGTGTAAGCTTTTGTCCTGGCAGTTTACAGCCCAATCGCATTAGTCGCACTCTCCATCTTCAGTGATCAGTGAAAAGAGATTTGCTTGAGTAGCCCAATATCCAGGCCTCTCGAGACCTATACAAATTTAATTTCCATGTAATGCACAATAAATAACCATCCCTAAGTCCTGTTTGTGCTGCTCCAGAGTGGCCCCTCTGTCTGAAAAGGAATACATTTGACCGATTGGTGTCACTGCTGCTGACCAGTTCCACAGCAGTGAGAGAACATAAATAAGAAAAGAATAAAAGATTGATTCAGCACTTTACTAATATATAACAGCTTATTAAAACAGATGTAAATATTTTACTGATATTAATATTATGTTCAATCACTGAAATAGATTGTATGCAATATAAAAGGGGCGGGTCATAGCAGTATGTATAGCATGCCAGGAGTTGATATGTACTTCTGGTATTCTGTCAAACTATTTAAAAAATAGAGGGTTCTGGTGCACACTTATCCACAAGAATAACTAGCCTCTTACTTTACTCATAAATGTAGCAGAATGTAAAGGATGACGCACACATTCCACAGGCAAGACACGTAACTGGTCTGTAGGAAAGAAAATTATTTTTGTGTGTCCCAACTCACAACAAGAATGCAACATGGCGTCAAAGGAGAACAATAGAAGAACACGGTATAGCTCGACGGCAAAAGAGGGAAATCCTGCTTTGTGCAGAGAAAGCGTGAAAAAAGGGGCAGAGAATGAGCACACAGCTAATAGATGGGTAGATGGGATCACAAAGCTTGCAGGGACTGATTTGGGAGCACTGACCCCATGAAGGCATCTCTGCCTTAGCCCACTGTATTAATGCTACAGATGGGGAAGACTTTAGTCTGCTATTACAGTTAACACGTGTTCACCAAATATATTTGCAATTGGATATTTACCAAATAATTAGTCAAACTCAGATTTAATGCAAAATATTAACATAATGTCCAGATAGATTCATGATTTAACTTTTATAAAGTAAAACTCTGTAAATTTAAGTGAATATATGTATTATTATGTATTGTCCTTGTTCACATGAGAATGGGCACTTTTTTATCTGTTTGTTTATGTTCATCTATGTCTATGTTCATCTAAACAGGTAATTAATTGCTCTTCCTGAAGTCGAAAACACTCTTAACCCTGTAAGGCACAACCTTATGTCTGTGAAAAAAAGTATTTATGTTTTTTGTGTCTAGGCACCACATCTGAAGCTAAGTATTGGTCAACCTGCAAGTCCCATATAATGCTTTTCAGTGCCTAGTGTCTAGCGGGACTTTATCCTGCCCCAGGGTATTTTAAAGTGTTCCCAGCCAAGCCAAGTGACTGTCAACTCCAACAACCCAAATGGCTGGGGTAATGTACCAACACAGAATAAATGTTTGAAGTACAACTCTTCCCAATCTATGTACGCACTTTTTCAGAGAGAATAGTGCAGAAATGTCAGCTTGTGACTGGACGCTTGGGTTGTGGGCTCTCCCTGGAGGCTCCGTTTTTCTGCTGTTATGACAGTGTTGAATCTCTGGACACATCCACCCCAAGTAAGTACCAGTAACTCTAGAAAGTGCCATCTCCAGTATTTTACATTTTAACCACAAAGGGATTTGTGGGGGAAACACAAAAGGAAAATAAAGTTTAACTGGGGGACACACACACACACAGAATGGGAATTTTGTTCTTTCTTATTTGTGTCAGTTTCTCCCAATGTTATTAATGTAAACATACACATACATTTACATTAAACTTGATAGACAAAAAATATATATGCTGAAAGTATGCATGCATAGAAACAAAGCAAAAAAAAAATGCCACTGGATAAAATACACTTTTATTTAAAATACAGGCAGTCCCCAGGTTACGAATGAAATCTGTCCTTAAGTCTGTCTTTAAGTCGAATTTCTATGTAAGTCGGAACAGGTACATACAGTTCTTATTAATCATCACTTAGTCAAAATAAAACATCTTAAACATAACATTCAGTAAATAATAATACTGTAATATTAATAATAATAATAATAATAATAATACAGTAATAATAAAAGTAACTATGCACATACAGTACTGTACTGTAAAAAAAACATTAAGGAGAAAGTCTTCAAGCCTTTTCTTGCACTAAAGAAAGGCTAATAGGCATATTACGCTGATTTTGGTCTTCTATCCAAATTATCAATAGCCTTCCATCTCAATAATTAAACCACTGCATTGCTTGGTAATAATCGTGGCATTCATCGGGGCATGGCCTTTCACATGCTCCATTATTCTCCCTTTGTCTTTTAAAATTGTTCAGATCGTTGACCGGCTGTAGCCTAATGCTTTCCCAATGGCTGATGGCGTTTCACCTCTCTCCAATCTCTTTATTATTTCAACTTTACTTTCCATGGTGATTGTTTTCATTTTCTTTGATGCATCACCAGCACTTGCATCGGATTTACGCTTTGGAGGCATCATTGTAAGGGGAGAGAAAGAGAAAAACGGGACCGTGATCTGACTTAAAATAACGGACGGTGATCTCTGTTCCTTGAGCCGATGAACCGCTGAAACCGCACAAAGCATCACAAAGTAGTGCGTGTGTTCTTTATTACAAACCATTGTATTTAACTACATTTTTAAAACATAATAGGCTTTATGGCAGTCCGTTCGTAAGTACGAGTTGTCCGTAAGATGGACGTTCGTAACCGGGGGACTGCCTGTAGTATGTTTTATTTTAATCTTATTTAAGGACTTTGTATAAATAAAATATATTATAAAAAAAAATTCCTTTTTTATTGGACATTGCCCCTTTTAAGAAGTCACAGAGGACAGTCATAATTAAAAATATGAGACAATGAGGAATAATGGTTTGAACTTCATGTCAAATGGATGTTGTTGAGCTACACATAAAAATATCCCCTCTTGCATGATAACCTATTAAACATGCATCAAAACACATTAAAACTGCAATATTCAGACATTGGAGTACATCAATTTCCCATATAATTGCCCTTTTCCATCATATTACTCTTAAGACTATTTGTTAGATGTTAAAAATGAAAAGGGTGGACCCCTGGGTGGAGCAATTGTAAAAGCACTTGCCCAGAGCGCAGGTTTCCCACTGCGGTCGGGAAGCTTGCAGTACGACGGGGGATAGTTGACATGAAAAGAGGGTACAATTGGGAGAAATGGGGAAAAATCTGAAACAGTTTTTTCTTTTTATGAAAAGGGTGACCTTTCAAAATCCCTTACTCTATCCCCAGCACCCCTACACTACACCCTCTGTGTTGCATCTTGCCCGGCTTTTACCATTCAACCAAGAGAGCTGGCTAACACAGCAATGGTTTGACCTGATGGGCTAGCACTGTAGTACAGTCTTGTGCATTAGTAAAATGGTGTGTAGTACAATATGATGAAGAATATGCCAGCCATACATATGGAACATATGGAATATAATTCCTATATATAGGAATATATGTAGAACGTTGCTGCCTTTCACTGTGATCTACAAACTCAGCTAAATTAACCTACACAAACCTCAAGGCTAAGCAGGCTAAGCAGACTGTACTGATATTAATAATGTCTTACTTACAGTTTATAGCAGCACTATACGTCTAATACTATTGCTAAATCTATCCATATGAAACACTGTGAGTGAGACACTAAAATTCAAAGTAAATCTGTACAGAAAATGTATTAGTTTGATGTTACAGATCAAGACCCGGACTAATCAGCAATAGTGAGTCCCACCCTCACATATTAATGAGGACGGGAGCAAATACACGGTGCCGTCCACTGCTCCAACGCCTGGAGCGGCTAACAGCCACAAGATCCAGCCTGTACACAACATCGGCCAGGTGTAAAACTGCAGACTGGTGTCCCTCGGACTGGATGATAATGGGATTCAAACCCTGTCACCGACACCCCTGGTCAGACTCGACTCAACATACCGACTGTAAAACATAGCCCTGAATCAATAGAGCAGGACACAAAGCTGTGCACTGCCTCACTCTGGTTTCGGTCACACCACCCAGATCTGTGCTCATGCCTGTTAACAACTGTAGTGCATGCTGCTTTCCAGAAGAGGGAGTGGGTGACTGTCAAGTTACTTAAAAGTCCAACTTCCTTGTTATTCCTTTCTCTTGTATGTTTTCTAGTTCATGCGCATGTTTTTCATTTATTTCACTTTTAACATGTCAGAATAGTCTAGAAGAACACATCACAAGTTCTAGAGCCATCGACTTGCTTTTCAATTTATATGGGTTTATTCACATCCAAAGGTAGTGAAGAATACTGCAATGGATATGATCTTCAGTCTGTGTACCTACAGCATGGTCACCATGACAGTAATTGAAATTAATTAAATCATATCATTTCACCCATAGCTGTCACCTGCCAATGTATGCAGTGAGATGCATTAAGGTCTGCTTCACCATATGCTGTGCTCAAATTCTGTTTGCATTTCCATGTTTAAATAGAACAGCAACGTACAAGCACATATGATCTATTCTATTCTTGGCACATTGACAACCATTGTCCAAAACACATTGTTATCACATTTAGTATAGCACATACTATACTAACATCAAAAATCATACAAAAATCAACATACAAAATCTAAAATCATCAAATATCCAACATTAGTACTGAGATAGATGTTAAGCTTAAATAATACTAATAAATTATTCCCTCAAACTCCTCGTTAAACAAAACAACATGTGCCCCTTTTAACATACATTACATTGCAAAGCTTTTATTATGTAAATTAATAATTTTCTCACAAAACAAAATTTGCCTAAACTTACCATAAGCAGCACTACTATTTTGCTAATTATTTCAAATGCACAGCTGATATAATTTACAAGCATTTCAGCTTTCAGTCATCTGCAAACATACCAAGGATCAAAAGACATTTCTCACTTCTCAAAAGGTACTGTTAGATATATAGATTTTCATCCATCCATTATCTAAGCCGCTTATTCCTGGTCAGGGTCGCGGGGGGGGGCTGGAGCCTATCCCAGCATGCGTTCCGGGCGAGAGGCAGGAATACACCCTGGACAGGTCGCCAATCCATCGCAGGGCAGACACACCATTCACTCACACACTCATACCTACGGGCAATTTAGACTCTCCAATTAGCCTAACGTGCATGTCTTTGGACTGTGGGAGGAAACCGGAGTACCCGGAGGAAACCCACGCGGACACGGGGAGAACATGCAAACTCCGCACAGAAAGGCCCCCAGCCTGGATTCGAACCCGAGACCTTCTTCCTGGGAGGCGACAGCGCTATCCACTGCACCACCTTATAGATTTTCAATACAGATTAAATGTCCTTGGTTGTATACCTTATTTGTGTAGTTTAGTGGTCTTTATTTAGGTAGTCTTTTTATGCAAGTTGTTATGTATTATCTTTCAGTACCGATAAAGCACGGTGTTAGCATATAATTGTTCTGTTCATAATGTATGTGCTATTTATGTTTTATGATGGCCTTCAGTCGTTACATTTTACACTAAAGTTCAGTGGGCTCATGAACTTACACACACAGCAAACCCTGCAACCATGACATCCAGCTGCACCTGTATATAACTATAAAAACATAATTGTGTTGGAGTAATCGTTTTTTGCTTGGGGCTCCAGAATCACTTGCACACTAATGACCCGCATGGTTTCTTCAAACCGGTGAAGTTCTGTAAATAAACAACACAGCACAGGCACCCACAACCGTTTTCCCACAACCGGCTACCGGTGGGTGACGAGATAACTACCTCCACCATGCTGTCCCCGGAACCAAGGTCTTCTGTCGGCTCCAATCTCTGTAGAAATATTCATTTTGTTTGCAGTCTGACCCCTCGTGGGGTCATGATACATTCACAGCATGTGATCTTCCAACCCCTGTGTGAAAACTGTGATTCTACACTATTGTGATCTATCTAACTACATCACTTTCCTGGATTTACTTAATTACTCAACACCGCTGTAGTGGCATGGCAGAGTAATTGATGTTAATGTTTGCTTAATGATGCCGATGCCTGACACTAAAAGCCACCTAGCGCAAATCCGCAATTAGCGGCCCCAAGGTATGAAACATGATGCAGTGTTAAGTGGTCTGTGACTATATATCTCAGAGGCCTTTGCCTGTTTCTCTTCCTGCTTCACCTAGTGATTGCCAGATTGATGTCACTCTTGTGAGCATGACACATATAATGTTATATATTGTTACTGATTAGCAGCTAAATGTATTGTACTACTTGTTTTGTATTACTACACTGGGAAATCAATCTATGAATCTAAAAAATAATAAAGTGACCGTGAAGTCTGGTTAATTAAGTTAATTAAGTTAATTCACCCTTGTACTGAGCACCCACTCATTATGCTGATTTTCATTATTGTACCTACCTATTATTCCGTTTGTCTTCATTAAAAAGTAAAGGAATACGGTTTTGATTTAGCTTTTGATATTTTTTGACAGTTAGGACTCCCTACTAGGAGGTTCAGATATTAATAAAATATGAATGCAATATGTATTTTTTAATGTATCATAGAATTTAAAGGTTTTTTTAACATTTTCATGAACTTTCATAAAAGTAATTGATACTTAATTAGAAAGGTACTTAGAACACTTAACTTGTCCAACTTAATTGATGTCTACCTTCATTTATCCACTGATTGTTTTTCATAGTACAGAATCACAGAGCCATCCCTTGAGATCAGCACAAGTACAACAATTAAATGCAAAAAAGAAACCAAAAATTGCCCATTGCTTCTGATGTACTGTAATAGATGTTGCTTGGCACTGCACTGGAAGTCTTTTCAGTACTTATTAGTATTCAGTACTTATTTGATAAGTTTTAGGCAATCTATAATTGTCCAAGTCAATTAGCCTAAATATTCAAGAACTTCATATATCCCTTCCTCAATGTGTTCACATGATTAGATCATCACATAGCACTGTACTGCATAGTTAGAACTTCAGTGAAAATTCATTCATTACAGTAATTAAACATGTCTGACAGAGCAAGGCCGTAACCATGGAGTCAACATTGGGGGGGACCAAATCAATTTATTTATATTTTTTATATCAGCTAGGCTATATATTGGGGGGACATTTTGAGCATATCTGAATATTGGGGGGGATGTGTCCCCCCCAATATATATGGTAATTTCAGCCTTGTGACAGAGTGACAACAGGGTATTAAATGTACAAATAGTCTTGAGCATCGGACAAGGGCCATTGCTGAAATTGTAAAAGATTACATGACGATGCCAGCTAGCTAACATTGCTTTTGTAAATAAGAGTGGCCCTGTAGTACCGGATAAAATTGTTGCGGTCGACGTGTATTGTTTATTGTTTATTGTTTATTCGGGTGCCGCGACTCGTCTTCCTGAGGCGTCAATTCTCAAAAAAGAGGATCTATTACTCATATGATTATAGAGATTATTTATTGTGCAGAGCAACACTCGGGTCGCAGGACTTACGGCAGCGAACACAGAATTACTAACGGGTGATTGACGTAAAAATAACGGGTCTAATTGGCTACCAAATTGGGAGAAAATGGGATAAAATCAGAAACAAATAAAAAAAATTAAAAAAAAGATATGGTTTATTAAACAAGTTACACATTTAGTATCCATATTTAGCAGCCGCTACCTTTCTTTATTATTCGGGTTAGTTGTTATTTTGTCTTTTAATGATAAGGTGCCATAATCAGAATTAGTTAATTATGGCCTCCCACATGGCCCAGTGGTTACAACGTCTGACGCTGGCCACGAAGACCGGGGTTCAATTCCCCGTCTCGCCAGAGTCGGCTCTGGCCGGGAGCGCCACCGGGGGCGGCGATTGGCTGTCCGCCCCAGGGAGGGGGGAGGGAAGCAGACATGAGATTCGCTGCGCATAAGAGTGGCCCTGCAGTATACCTGGTTACGGTTGATACTTGGGCGAGTGCCGTCTCGGAAGAGGTGTCATGTCGCGTGTTGCTACCGGTTGCAGGACTACAGCAGCGAACTCACAATACTAGGGGGGGGATTGACTTAAAAAGCGGGTCTAATTGGCTACCAAATTGGGAGAAAATGGGATAAAAATCAGAAACAAGAATTAGTTAATTGATATAGTTTCTCAGTGATTGTATTAATGAACATTCTGATTATTGATAGGTCTGTTGCCCTGTCTTTTGTTCTGCACAAATTGGGTTCTACTAACTGCCATCCCCACTAAATAAATATTGCAGGTTGATGCAACCCAAGCTAACGTCACGATGGTAGAGTAGTAGTTACATGGTCCCTGTCACAATGAATACATAAATAAATGAATACATGGGTGGATGTCATATTTTGTTCTAATAGTTAGATAGTTAGCTTTATACAATATGCTGCTGGCCATAGAGAAGGTCATAGCTGCTGGTCATACACATTGATAGGATAGAGAATATCAACATTGTCAAGCAGGAGGGTGCTGCTGTGAAGAATGAGTAGCCTGAAAAACAGGACTAGTTGTTGAATCACATGATGGTTGAACAACTAAACAACTAATCCTTTAGTTTAGCAACATGTAACAACTAACCCTTAAACAGATAACCCTCTGGATGCATATTTTATTTATCATTAATCTAGTTCTGCATTTTAAATGCAAAGTTTAATAAATAATATTGAGGAAGGAGTTCCCTTTTTTCAGTTGAGCATGTGCTCTTCTGTGCACACACTGGTACAACGGGTCAGCTTTCTCAGATAAAGCCTGGGCAATGTTTAAAAGAAAAACCTCACACAAACCCTCAATAACCCCCAAGGACAAACTGCACTGGTATGATGCACAGACACACTGGCATTACTTAGCATTACACTACATACTGTTCATAGATTTGAATATACAGTCCAGAGAGCCGACAAACTGTATGCTCCTCAAGCATAAAACAAAATGTTGTTAAAAGTTTGATGGACACGACCCATGGATTCACTTTGGCTAATCCCAAAACCACCTTTAACATTATTAGTCACATGCTACAATTCCTCTCACCTTTTGTTTCTTGCAATAGCCATTCATGTAGGCCAAGAGAGAAGCTATTAAATTTAGACCTGCAAAAACGCTTAAAACCTAAGAATTATTCTACACAACCTCTTAAAACCTGAGGGTTTTCTGGAAAAAATTTCAAAAAAAAAAAGAGACACCAACGTGTTCATTTCAAACACAGAAGATACCTCCAGGTCTTAATGGGTTAAAATGCATCTTAAGACACACCTGATAAATGAACTGTACAAATGCAGAAGATACCTCTGATATGCCACTCTTATGTGAAAGACATTCATGAGTCTGCATTTAAACATAAATGGAGCAACGGCACTATGCAATCACTGACCACTTTTTTTAATGAACCGTAGCTAAAATTCTGTCTTTGACATGCTACAGCTATGCAATTTAGAGAAGTAGCTGAACATGTTAACGGTATTGAAATGTCAACAACAAAATCACAGTAACGCAATTCATGGGCTCATGGTGTAGCTTAGGGCTACATGGTGACCACACGAAGCAGACGTGTCAGAAACATGCGTGGCTCATTGTAGAGACAGTAGCCTAACTCAGTTATGAGATACACTACAGGAAAACATCACCGTGAATCAGTCTCAGCCTCAGATGCAATCTCCAGGTTGACTTCAAAACATTTTCAAAAGTACAACTGACAGTTGCCATCCGCAGAGAGATATGTATTATTTACAGTACAGAGAGAAGAGATTTGGAGTACATAGATAATGTTACACATTTTTAAACCTTAGATGAAGGCACCTCACGCTTAAGTAAAAATAAATCAAAAACAACAAAAAAAGCATCCATGAAACTTCAGAACAGCCTTGCAAACGGTTGCAAACACCCTGCAGCTTTTTATGTGTGAAACATGATGAGGATTAACAATGACCCTTCAACAAGACTACGCTCACCTTACATGATGGTAACACCACACAGGTGACATAAAAAAAACTGTCTTGAGCCTGGGCTGAGCCTTCCATCTTCACAGTACTGTTTGCATGAGTCCAGCAGGAACGCACCATTAACACTTGACACCATTAACACTTGGCTGTGAGCAATAATGGGGGCAAGCATAAGTACCATCAATGAGTAATTATTAGTGAACTATTGTATCACAGCATTGCAGTTTTACACTAGAATGCTAATATTCCTGTCACACAAAAGGCCAGGAGACAGCTTTAAATCCGATAGCAGGCAGGGGTATAAAGGGTCAAAATAATTTTTGTTTAAGAAACCACATTAGCAAAGAGGTTGCTTTTTCTCATTACCCCCAATCTCCCTGAAGGCCCCTGAAAGGCTTGCTCACCTCATCTCATTTTCTACCGCCTAGTGGTGACTACTACCACGGCCGTGAAGGTAAATAGAGAAATGATGTTAGTTTCAACACATAAACGCATCTCAGCATGCTGTAATATAGGGCCCTGGAGACTCCTCAAGCAATGCATATTTAACATAGCAGATAATCACCGTGCCCTACTTAATTTAGCAGCATTAACATGCTGAAATGGAGCCAATGCACAACAATAAATACACAATACGCATGACTGTGACTGCATATAGCACTTCTTCATGCGTAAATCACTGCCATCCTATCAAGGTCCGGCTCGTGGAAGTTGAATCCATGTGAATATTCATCCATACCAGGTTGTGAAAATGCACTCGGTTCATATGAGCCCCAATGAGCCTGGTCTTCAACTGTAAATTACACACCTCTTTTTTTTTACAACATGGTGGAAAATCAAACCTGGCAGCCTACAATTCTTATCTCACAGACATTGCAGTGGTGGCAACAATTATCTTAGATTTAAAAAAGGTATACATACTACAGCATATGTAACCGATGCAGTGCCTTTCAATTTAGATTCTAACGTTATCGCAGAGGATTGGCAGTTCAATCACAATAGTGGCATGATGAAATCTGGCTGGTACTGCACCCACTGGCTCTCTCCATATTACTGAGATCGACATGAGCTAATAACACTGTAATGGACTAGCCTTCCTTCTAGGCCTTACATTTCTGTCTGCTAGCTAGCTACTTACCTAGCAATTGCTCTTGCAGCCGACAAATTTTATTTCAATTCCCCCAACAGTTTTTGCTCCAGACTTCAGTTACCGGTGAAGGCAGTCCGCTCTGACAGGGCTGGCATTTTGCTAGCCCAGTACCTACAAGTATTCTACTGACTCATTATCTAGTTCGTTAGCAAGAGCTGTTTGTTTCAGATTCATGCCATGTATTTTGCAGCATTTCTGTCACCAGACAAAAATGCTGCTAGCTCCAGGTCTGATGATGGATCCACTGTCACAGGAGAAGTTTACATATTAATCCCAATATGGCCATAAAAATGTTAAATGGCAACTATCATTGACTTTTTCCTACTTGTTGAGGCTACACTTTAGCATCAGTTTAGGAGAAAATGATTGTCGTCTTGGATTACGTAATGGTTCATGTTAGGTAAATAAGATGTGCAAAGATCATTAACAGTGTATAGTATAACAACAAAACAAGTCTAAAGATGCAAACAGACATTAGGCTAATCAAAATTACCTGCAGGACATGATTTTAAACTGGAATTTGTATTTATAACGGCACCAAAATTGCAATCAATAAAATATGACCTGTCATACAACTGATTATGATATAGAAACAGCATCCCTGTCAGCTATTCAGCTTGCAAAAATGACAGGTATAGAAACTGGCCTCTGGTCATGTTCACATAAATGTGTGTTGAAAACTACTGACTACAATCATTACCTGCCAACTAATAACCCATCTGCAGTCAGGATGGCTACATATACAATATGCCCATATAACATATGTTCTGCAAGCTCACAGTGTTAGCATGGCAGGTCCATCCTGGTGGCAGCCCAGTTTATATTTATGTCTAAAAGTATATTTGCTTCAGGGGAGTCAATTGAGTATCCCAGGAATCTCACTCATTACATTAGTGACATTAGTCTAACTGCATTCAAGTGATCCACAACACATCTTAATTAAAGCGTTCTACACATAAACATGTTGTTCAGATAAGGACAAAGTAAAAGTAAGAAAAACTATTTATAAATGCATAATGAACAGAACACCATGTTATGCATTTTGTCCTACAATGTTTCAGCTATGACAAAGCAAACCAACAAATATTTAAAACACTCTCCTGACCAATGACATTTCAACATCAAAATATCAATATTTCAATTGCTAATAAAAGATGTCAATAAACACCCCAGTGTGACTTCAATTTCAGTCTTAAATCAAAATTGTATTTTTAATGTCATTTTGAAAGCTACAGTATGTGCCATAATTCAGAAGTCAGTACCTTGAAAAACAACCATGTAGGCTACAGTTCCATTACCGAAATTACAATTGCGTCCACTTCCAAAGCTATTGGCTGGCTAGAATGGATTGGTCATGAAATTAAATTAACCTGATGTGTATTATATCAAAATCTGCTGGACATGGTGGATATTCGTGGGATTATGTTATAAAACAGATTTTTATAATAAGATATTGACTAATTAACCATTGAATTATCAAACAAATGCAAATTGTACATTACCAACATCTTATCATTCAAATATGCATGGGATAAAGGCATTGAACACTCAATTTATTTTTAAATGGCCTTCTGGCCTCCTGCATCTCACATTCATAATTACTGACAATGTATTCATTTAGCATGTGATTAACTTCTACACTCAATTCCTACCCAGGTGAGATGTTACGCCCATGTAATATTAGCTTATATGATACTAACTCCTGTATTAACTCCAACAGTTTCCTCTCACTTCATTTAAGTTTTCTCTTATGAGCCATTTTACACTCACACTGCCCTGTCCCTTTTATCTTTTTGAACAATTACCCAGTCATTTGGTTTGCCTGGGTACTTAGCCGTTTATTAATAAATAACTTATTAGTAAATTGGTCACAGTTTATTCTCTTATTACGGATGCAACTGGCTTGCCAGAATTGAGCAAAGCTGAGGTAAAACCTCATTCTTAATAAATGTACATGTCAAGTTAATGAAAATTATGAATGATTCATTTTAATTAGTCAAACATGCTCCAATAATGTATTTTCTTACCACAAATGCAAAGGGCAATCAAGATAACACCCATGTACAACATATCAAAACTTTTCCACAAATACTGGCTTCTACACAATAGTTTCAGCAGATCCATATAAAGTACAACTCACAGGTTCAATGTGAAATCTTTGCTTTCCAGACATCTCAGTCTAATGAGAAACATGCAGTCCCGTGCCAATGTCTGGTTTGCCCAAACAGCGAGTCTCTTGAGGCCCGAAGACAACTGGCCTAAATCACAGCAACACCACTAGTTAGAAGATCCCATTGACAAATCATAATAGGCAGAGTGCACATGGGGATGTTGGACAGAGGCGATCATGTCTCGTCCTCATTATGGACCTTCGCAGTTCACTGGCACCCACAAGGCAGCAGTTGTACTGCTTCACTCCAACAGAAGCAATCCAGTGTCTTGGCATGGAAACAAATGAATTTACATGTACAAAGATTTTGTACAAAGAAAACTTTATCCACTGTGAGCACTGAGATTTGTAACTTGTACATTGTAACTTAGTACATTGTGATTGTAAAGGCTGATCTGATAGCATCCATAGTTAGAAATGTGTCCAGATTGTCTCACTTAAAAACAATTTGTGTGACTAGTAATTATACAAAGAACAAATATCTAAATATGTATATATTCAAATAAATACAGTTGAGATTGTACGTGCATGTGTATAAAGAGTGATGTGAGTGTATATACAGCACTCCACTGCTATACCCCCTTATACTACCAATTATACTGCCACCACAGTGTTAATATGGTTAGAAAGCAACTGTGAAGATAATATCCAGAGCCTGGTTGGTATCAGGTAGGACCTTATATATATAGCCTTTAAAACAGGATTCCCCAAATCACGGTCCTCGTGGGCCGAGCACTGCTGTTTTTCCACCCTTCCTTTACCAGGTGGAAAAACAGCAGTTGGGTGTGAAGACACTCTGGCATTAATTGTTCATCAATTGCAATCAATTGCATTAATTGTTCAATTAACTACCTGGGAGAAAGGAAAATAAGGACTGAATTTGGATTCATGGGCCAGATTTGAGGAACCTTGAACCTTGCTTTAAATGGTTTCATAATCAGCCAAAGTTTTATCAGGGCTTTGATTAGTGGAATCCAGAAACAAAAGCCTGCACCCACACCGTAAAACCCCTGCTTTAAATGGTATAGCATTTTTTTCATGGTGAGGCTAAAAAAACATTCATTTTAAGCTCTGTAGCATTCACTTGGCTATTAGCATATTAGCCAGTTAGTTTTTATTTTATTATATTATATATATATATATATTTTATTTTTACAGCAAACATGTTTTGGCATGTTTTAGGGTAATTGCATATGTTTATGTTTAAATGTCTGGTTCTGAGAAACCAAAAATATTCATAAAATATTAGCTATTGCATTAGAAACTCTGTTCATTATTATTGTCATATTTTATGTTTTTTTTAAATGTATCATTTACAGAAATGAAGAGCAAATACATATGTTGGATTTGTTTAACATTGTGTATCATTTTTTGCATATCCCCTTTATACCCTTACCTTCCTTTAACACACACTTTTGTCCTTGGTCCTTGGTTTTAAACTATTGCACTGGACAGGTAACAGCCAAAATAAACTTAAAGTGTCTTAATAGGGCATGGGCCACCAAAAGCTGCCAGAACAGCTTTAATGCACCTTGACATAGATTATACAAGTGTCTGGAACATTATCGGAGGGATGCAACACCATTCTTCCTTGAGAAATTCAATCATTTGGTGTTTATTTTGATGGTGGTAGAAAATGCTGTCTCAAGTGCTGCTCCAGAACCATTGCATTGTCTTTCTGGAAGAGTTCACTCCTATCAGGATAGAAATGCTTCACCCTAGGATGAAGGTGATCTCTCAGAACGACTGTATTTATTTCCATTTACCTTACCGTCTAAGGCGTTGAGTGGACATAAACCATGCCAGGAAAATGCACCCCACACCATAACAGAGCTGGCAGAACCTTTCATTTACTCAAGTGTTTCCTTTATATTGGCAGTTACCTGTGTGTGTGTATGTATGTATATATATTTATATATATACACTCATACACACATACACACACACACACACACACACACACACAGTAGAACCTCATATATACAAACCACAGAGCTACCAACCGACTGATCAACTGAATAGGTATTATCACAAATGAAAAAATTCAATAAATAAATGAAAATAAGTCACACTTTACATTGTTTGAAAAAAGCTCAACATACTATCAAAATGAGATAAGGGAGAGTGTCTTTGTGCTATTTCTAAATAATAAATAGTGAGAAAGTGCAGTAAATAAAATCTATTACTTTGTATATGAAATAAATATATAAATACAAAAATAATCACTGATGTAATTTGACATTGGCAGTAACAATACGCATTTTTCCTAATTATTTTAGTTGATTCAACATAGGTATTGATTTTTAACAATACTGAATATATAACAGCAGAAGACTGTTATGTATTCCGTTTTTCTGCAACTGTATTACACCAAAACAGACTCCTTCATCTATGGTCAGAAAAAATCCTCATTGATCAGTCTTGGTTGTGCTTTTGACATCTTTAACCTCTGATTCCTAATTTACACTTTGAGGATAAAATAACCAGATTAAAATAAAACTTGCCATGGACAGCTGCAGGTAACATTGCCCTCTGACACAAATCATGTTCCACCGGATGAACTCTGTGGTTCGTACCATTATAGATACAACTCACTGAGGCAATATTTTCTAAACCTTTGAAGTATGACCGTACACAAAATTTGAACACTTCTTTTCCAATATTTCAGAAATGATTTGTTTTGCTGAGGAATGGCCTTTTGTGTTTTGGCATGATAAGCATTGTGTGTTCTTCTGTCACATCAAACTCTCCCTCACAATGAAAAGCATCAGGCACTGGCATCAATGCCACACATTTGAACAAGGCTTTGCTTCAATTGACTGCACACAAATGACATATCCTCCTTCTTGCTCTAAATGATAAATGGCACATGTGAAAATAATTAAAATGCTACACTATGTTTTTAGAAATTATTTTCACTACAGAGATCATATTATGCTGTTTGTTTCAATAGGAAATAACAACCACTGCATATTTCAGTGACACACTGAAGTGTTTTCAGTAGTAATTGCATTATGTGCAAAATGTAAAGCTTGCCAAAAACACATACTTAAGCAGCAGAAGAATTAGCAATTATGCAGATTTAACTAAATGGATACCATCTTGTTTTACTCTTAGCATTGCTTAAATTAATTTATATTTGTGAATAACACAGACTAAAGCCATCTCAACAAAAAAGAGAACACCGTGATAATTGTGAAGGTTTTCAGCTGCGGGGGGAGACGTTTCACAAAGGCGACAGACGAGACAGGTTCCACACCAATTTGCCCACAAGGAGTTCAGCTGGATGGGAGAGCACTGACATTTATGAAGTTGGCTGCATTTAATATCAACTGTTTTTGTTATGTGCCTTAATTGTTGAAGCAAGTTGTCTTGGTATATTGGCATGATTAACCTTGCTGTTAGATCTTTTTTATTTATTGAAATTTGTTTGCATTTGGTGGCTCTGTTTAGATATTTGTGGTTATGAAAATATGTGTAAAGAAAATGTGTTTAGAGTAGTGCAACTGAACAATTATATAATTATTAATAATTTAATATAATTTTACAACTGGTTAGTGGTATGGAAAATACAATGAAAACAATACTTACACATAGTACAGGTTATTTTGTATAATATATAATACTGTCTGTTTTAACATATTACTTTGAATATATTTCTTATTTCATTCATGTATCTAAAATGCAAAGCCATAAATTGAATCAAAGGTCAGACTGAGTCTGAAAGCATGAGAGTCTAAAATGTTAATTTATGTTCAAAAGGCAAAATGAGAAAAATTTAGAGTGCTCATTGAGACAATGGCATTCAGTTCCTGGTAAGGTGCACTTTGGCAAGGAAAGGGAATTGCAAAATAAATTGTCAAACAGGGTAACAAAAATGTCATGAAAAATATCTGCCAAAGATTCCAAGGTACTCTTACACAGTGGTGTATTGCAATTGAAAAGCCTGTATTAAATTGGCATGTCCAAAGGGATTTTTTTTAAATCACCTAAGGCAGAATGGACTACTGCCCACGTCACGCCCTGACAAAGGCTGTGTGAAGCCGCTATGTGTGGGCTGTAGTCCACTTTGGCGTCTCAGATTTTTTTTTTTTAAACCTTAACACTAGAATCGCCATGATGTTTTTACAATTAAAATAACTTTGGGAAAATCACAGCGCCCCCAGTTCCTGACTATTCCTAAATATGGTTTTTTTTCCAACACAATTTGGTTGCTTGAATTTAAATATAATAAAGGCAACATCCTTTTGATGCTGGTGCCTCTCTAACTCAAATAGGACACTCCCCCAAACATATGATAATGGAACATTGAAACTTGCGTATCCCACTTATTGTGTTGTGTATCACAGAACCATTAGTCTAATGGGTGAGACTGGGTGAGGGGAGGGGAGAAGACAATGCAATATGATTGTGTAATTAGCCATTATTAATTTGAATAAAACTGGGCGTGCCAATATTGTGAGGCTAATCTAATTACAATTTCTAAACAAATGTATGTGTGGAAATGGTACCAAGAGCATCACAAATATTTCTGTTTGTGGCAACTATGAGTAGGGAACAGAGAAGAGCAGCAATTAATACATGAAGCAATAAATGTCTATTAATATTGCCATGAGCACAATTAACATAATATTGTCAACAAATGGCTCTTGGACTATTTTATAAAGGCTTTTTAATTGCAATACAACAATGTGTAAGAGTGCCTTGGAATCTTAGGAAAGCTATTTTTGTTGAAGTTTTAGTTCTTCCATTTTCCATTTTCCATCATGTTTTTTACAATTTTTTATTGTTTCATAAATGTGCTAAGGTTATACATTTTCTTTCAAAGCCAATACCCAGGTCACTACTTTGGCTTCTTGAATAAAAACCTGAAACAAACCTTAGAGTTAGTTTTCTCAGATGGCTTTAAATGGTTTTCGTGGTGTGTTTATGGGTAGCCATAACGGTATGTTTAAACCTGACGCACATCGGTTGAAACAATACATGCAAAAACAAAAATCGAATAAATACATACACAAACAATTGAAATCATATTTGCCTAAATAAACTTAGTAACTAATCCAACAACAACTTCTGCTATAGATATAGATATACTTTAGATACTTGAATTTAAAGCTAATGTTAATTGCTAAAGGTGCTGTTCTGCATTCATTAGATGTTGACATTTTATATATATATTAATCTTACCATTAGTAAAGCAAGTAGCTTTTCTTCATAGATGGGAGTCTGGGCCCGTATTCACAAATAATTTTATCTTACCACTAGGAGTACTTCTAAATCGCACTAAAACCTTTTAGTTAGGAGTCCCACCTTAAAACCTATTCACAAAGCTCCAAAGACCAACTCATACTAAGGAATTCCTACGATTGTCAAGCTAAGAGTGAGGGCGGGGTTGACGTCGTTGCTAAGGATGACGTTGTTTCTCATGAACGAGCTTACTCAGAATGCCCACAGTGATTGGCTGATATAGGGGATGGGTCTCTCCCCGCGTACGGATCAACCCCCACGGTTCGGCACGCATATGATCCGCGGATTAATAGCTAAATTGAACCATCATAGAGAAATACAAATACAGCCGCTGTTATATAAACCATATATGGTTTGGTTTGCTTTGTTTTTCATACTAAATGCCTTTCTGGGAGGCATGTTTTTAGAAACGCGACCGAATTAAATAGAATTGAAACATTAGCGATCTTTTATTTTTTTATTAAATTAATTCAGGCATAAGACCACCCTAGTTACATCGCCTAAGGCATACTGAATCTAAAAATGTATTTTGTGAAATTTTCGAATAAAGATTTAGTGAAATAACTTACATTGAAAAACTGAAATTATCATTCATTTAATTCCTTGAGAATAGTTACTGGTAATATTTGGTGGAAACGCGCCTTTGGTCCTGTTATTTTTTTTTTTTTTGCTGATCCGAAAAATGATCCAATGCACCCCTATTATATTCTAATAAAGATTCTAAAATACAAATGTAGGCTACGTGTCACTGATTTAACATGAAACCAAGAATACTGACTAGTCAATTGGTTACATGTCTGCATCTCGTAAAAATCAGCGGGTATCTATATATAATATATATAATATTATATATATAATACCCTCGCGATTGAGGCAGTACCTTTTATGAGCTCTGTATCATTCAATATCTCCAGTGTTGACGCAATTGCAACAACGATTGCCGCCAGCAGCAGATTTTCGGATCGCCGTGAGTAGGTCTTTAGCGACTTAGAAGTCCTCTTGCCTGCTTCTAACTTCTCCTGGACTTAGGAGCTGTTTTTAGCTCTCAAACCCTTTGTGAAATACTCTTATCCCAAAAATGTAGGACTCCTAAATTTATGAGTGACACGCCCATTATTTTTTGGACTTGCTCCTAAATTCCGGAGTTACGACCAACTTTTACCCTTAAAATTCTTTGTGAATACGGGCCCTGATCTACCACTGAGGGAAAGATTTACTAAGGCAAAAAAAATATTTGTCCTTAAATTTTAATTGAATAAGGGCTGCTGGGTGGCTCATCATGTTCTAGTTCTACTGTGTGGATGATTCTAACTGGGGCCTGCAGCCCCGTGTGGCAACACATAATTGATGGTAGCGTCACCCAGGGGAGCCAGAATCGGCCAGAATGTCTGTGTCTCGTCGCAAACCAGCAACCCCCGCTGGTCAATTGGGTGCCCACAGTCTTCCTCCAACTCAGGTATGTGCAAGCTTATCTTGTAGATTGCAGTGTGAAAAGAGGTGGCTGCTAACATCATGGGTTTTGGAGCAGAGCACGTGCTTGTCTATGCTCTCCTGAATTGACAGCGAGGGTTGCAGCGAGCGCTGCTTAGAATATGTTTGGGCATTCCAAATTGGGAGAAAAATAAGAGCATAAAAAAAATGAATTGAATGAATCCAAGCTGAGTTCATGAGGAAAAATTAAGTTCTTTCATATGATTTGATTATCAAAGATAAGGACAAATGTTGATTGAATCCAGACCTAATATAGGCAGCCTAAATATTCAGACCGGTATGTACAAAGATTCTAAAAGTAGGAGTGCTGATCAAGGATCAGGTTTCCCCCGTCCATATCCTAACCATATCCATTATGAGCTAAAAGGCTAAACTGATCCTAGATCAGCACTCCTACACTTGGTCTCAAAATGTCAATGCAGTGCTTGATATGTTATGGAGATGGTTGCTAGTGACTTTATAACAAAATCTCAAAATCTCCACTGACAGATTAAACTTGTCGAGCCTCCTGACAATATTTACTAGACTAATTAGTCGAATACTGCTCAGGCGGTGATCGGTCTATATTTTCTCCATTGTTTTGACTTACCCCTCTTAAGCACATGGTTAAGAGGCTACATGTAGTGCAAGAACATAACTCTCTGGAGTACAAAACATAACACTTTTTTGCTTTTCATTCTCACAATTGTTTACACTCACAATCAGTTTTTTGAAAAATGATTTCATTGCAGGCAGTGGCATAACTTGACTCATTTTAAATGCGGGGGGGACCAGGGGTGTGTGACAAATTATTGAGTGTGTGTGTGGGGGGGTTTAATTAATAAAAGTGGTGGGGAGCAAATCTGTCTTTTCAAATTGTGCTTGGGACATCTCCCCTGTGTCCCTGGTGGAAATTGCACCACTGATTGCAGTCAGTTTGAACCTGTTTCAAGTGACTCTTTTGTGAAGAGAGTAATGAACACTTTCAGTCTATTGTTTAATTTAAAATAATTCACATGTCTTTCATTTCATATATGGCAATTAGCAAAACTGATTTGAACCCAGAACTCATCTTTACATAAATATTAATTTATGGATTCTGAATATTGAGAGAGGAGAATAAAAAATAAAAAGTTGAATAGTATAATCTTAAATCTGTTCAGCTCTATGGAAATGTATTAGATTATATTAGATACTTTTTTCACTTGCACATACAGTATATTCACAAAAAAAACACTGATATGTGGTTACCATAGAAACATGTGACACAAAGGTACCTGCAAATTGGCTATTTTTAATCCTGACTAGTTTGATATAATATATGCATATAAAAATGTTTACTTAAGAAATGACAAATGGACCCATAAGAGAGTTTTACTGAATAATAGGTCCTCTTGCAACTTATTATGGACTAGCTGGCACAAAAGCATTTTTATCCCTAAAATTTGTAAGTCTGTCCCATTGATACAACATTCGCAACAATTCTGGAGGATACAGACTTGCAATAGCATCCTCCGAAACTTCTGTTTCACTCTGCAATCCACCAGTTCTGCAGGTGGCACAGGCATACCACAAGTACCTGATAACCAGTGGTGTCTCTAAGAGACAAAATCATTGCTCCGAGGGACTCCAAGCCTCAGTTGGGACTGGCACACAGGTCACAGGGGGCATCAGTGCACCAAGACCCAGCTGGAGACACCACCTGAGAGCACTATGGGAGCAGCTTTTAATATGATTATTGTTCAATGAGGCGAGTAGGCCAGAGCTGTAATGTTTCATTGTATTGCACAAATCTTTACTTAGGAGAGGACATTTGCACACCTGACAAATATATAATATTTTTGTCAATGGAATATTTTTGCAATATAAATTAAAGTCTGACAAATTCACCCACAGATGCTTGGAGAGGATGCAATCTCAATATAAATCAAAGAAACTCCCCTCACTGTTCACTTATTTATTGCCACATAAGAAAGTGCCTTTGTTGTATATACTGCTGGAGCATGCCCTGAAACAGGGCTAGGTTAATAAGAGCTTAAAGGTGAACATATTGTTAACTTTCCCATGCACCTTTCCTCCACATAGTCCCCTTCTGTCCTACATGAATGTAATGTGGCTCACTGTACCTTGTCAAAAGCGATGAGGTTGTAGAATGTTTCAGCAATGGATTCAGCAGACTGCTCAATCTTCTGTTTCTGCCTGTGATAGAAATAAAAAAAATGTAAACTAAAAGACATGATTCATTCTTTATTATAAATACTTTATTTATGTATACAGTATTTTTTAAATATATTTTTATTTTTTTAAGTGACCAATGTACATATTGTAAAATAGGAACAATAAGTTCCATACTTTTCTTTCTATTTTTATATACAAACCTATTAATAAATGTGGGGCTTCAGGTAGACATGACCATAACAGCAAAGACAAAAAAAGAAACCAGTTAAACCACTACTTCACTGCAAAGAGGAGGGATCAAAAGCTTGCCATTTCTAGATATTCAAACACTTAATTATGCACTACAGCAGAATTTCATGAAGCATTTGCAGTTATTTCCTGAAGCATTTGCAGTTAAAACGGCTCGCTATGCACTTTCATAATTGCATAGCACTTGCAAATCATTTGAGAACAAAAGTCAACATAGTTCATGTAACTAGCTAATTGTTGCTTTCAATTACTAACATTGTGAATTGTTCCATTCATGTAGCTAGCTCATTTGCTTTTTATTAGGATAGGACTATTTGCTTTTATAGGAAGCTAGCAGTAGGTTTAATGCATAATGACATTATAACTTTATCTATGTTTTATATTCTATGTTTATGTTCTATATTTTTAGCTATACCTCCCACTGGCAACAGAAACAACAAATTTGAGAAGTCTAGGTTTTTCTCTCTCTTTAGCTGTTTGATCTAAGTTTGTCTCTGGATTGCCTTGCTTTCTGCTGAGGGGAATAGAAAAAAAACCTTGCTCCTTTCTGAAATCTAGAAGTACAACCCAAAACAATCTCTGTTCTCTTGGGGTATTCAATATATACGTACTGTAGTTCTCAGATACAAGTATATTCAGGTGAAAAATTCATAAACAATATAATACATTATGAATATTGCCATCTGCAAGTAATCAATTACCATATCTTGGGTAAACATGAGCTTTCCTTCCCTGAAATGTAACAGTATTACCCGACCTGAACTTTGTACGATACTTGGGGAGATACAGTGGCTTCATTAGAATGTAGTTATTAGAATTCAGTCCAAGACCTGTGATAAAGCTCAGATGGATAGGATTCCCACAACCTTCTGCACAACACTGCAAATAAGCATCAATCATGTTATTGTGGGCCCAGTCTCTAATAGAGGATAAACTCATCTCTGCATGACCCAGAGGGCTGTTTTAATCAAAGAGTACCAGCCAACTGTTCAAACCATTAGTACGTTATTTATAACCAGAAAACCAGAAAGAAAACATTTACCCTTTCCATCGAGTGGAAGGAAGAAAAATGATAAGAGTAAAATGAAAAACCTAAACCAAAAAATGGAGTAAAAAAGTGAATTACCTTTACACTTCCCTTTACAAATTGTGTATATGATACTCACAAACAAGAGATACTGTATTTATGCTGTTTAAATATGGTCAATGGTTATGACTGCTATGCACAATTCAACCACTAATATACATTTCTAATATATTCACCTTTTTCAATCTAAACTGATCCATAAATGAAGCAATGTTGTTAATTCCAAAATATATCAATACATTTAGTGAATTGTACTGAGAGATGGGAGAAACTGTCCATGGGACAACAATAGCCCAGGCACTTCACAAATCTGCACTTTATGGGAGGGTGTCAAAAAGAAAGCCATTGTTGATGTAATATTGCCTAGAGTTTGCCAGAAGGCATGTAAGAGACTGTCAAGCCAAGTGGAGGAAGATTCTATGAACTCATAAGACCAAGATTGAGCTTTTCTGCATCAACGTCAGGTGCTATGTTTGGCACAAGCCTAACAATGCGCATCATGCCAAGAACACTATCCCTACCGTGAAACATAGTGGCGGGAGCCTAATGCTATGGGAATGCTTCTCTGCTTCAGGGACTGGAAAACTTGTCAAAATAGAGGCCAAAATGTATGGCACAAGATATAGACAAATCTTGGAGGAAAACTTGACCTGCGACTTGGGAGAAGATTTATATTCCAGCAGGACAATGACCCAAAGCATATAGCAAACGCCACACTAGAGTGGTTTAAAAAATAATCAAAGTCCTGAAGTGGCCCAGTCAAAGCCCAGACCCCAATCCCATTGAGAATCTGTGGAAAGATTTGAAAATTGCTGTTCACCACCATCTGTCATCAAACCAGATGGAGCTCGGGCAATTTTCTAAAGAAGTTATGAGCGAAAATTGCTATGTCCAGATGTGCAAGGCTGGTAGAGAATTACCCAAATAGACTAACAGCTGTAATTGCAGCTAAAGGTACTTCTACGAATTATTAAGTCAAGGGGGGTGATTACGTGTATGTAATCAATCATTGTCTGTTTTTTATTTGTAATTAATTAATTAAAAGGTTTGTTGTTTCTTTTATATACATTATAGAGTATTTTGTGTTGATCAGTGGCAAGAAATTCCAATTAAATCCATTTTGATTCCATGAAGTAAGAAAATAAAATGTGTGAAAAACCAAAGGGGGTGAATACTTTTTATACTCACTGTGTGTGTATGTGTATACAGAGTAGGCTCCGTTTTTATTCACACCCTTGATAAAAAACAGATTGTATAAAATAACCTATATAAGTAATGAGGTATATTTTATGCTCAAAAAATGCAGAAAATTTCAAACCTACATTACTAATACAATTGTTAAGAAAAACATACTTTGTTTTATTAATAATATATATTTTCCAGAAAACATCTGAATCTTTTATTTATACCCCTAACAATTCTTTTAAATTTAACCCAACAAAAACAAATCTTTTAAATATAAACTTATCTGGAAACAAAATTGGAAGATTATGGAACTATACAGTGGCCTAGAATGGTTTCCTGTTTCCCTTGGGTATAAAAAGGAGGGAACACATTTTTGAAATACTGTGGTCAGCCATCATCATGGTGAAAGGCAAAGAACTCTCTGAAAAGCATCAGACAAAAGGTTATTGACCTCAAAAGATCAGGAGATGGCTACAAAAAGCTAAAAAGTTAAAAGATACCACTTTCCAATGTTGTGTAAATTATTAGGAAGTTTAAGGCCACTGGAACAGTGGCTAACCTGCCAGGTAGAAGATGCAAGTCTATCTTGCCCCCACGTCTAGTGAGACGGATGGTTCGAGAGGCAAAAAGAAGTCCAAGGGGCACAGTTCAAGATCTCCAAAACAACCTGGCATCTTGGGGTTACAAGGTGTCTAAAACTACCATTCAATGACACCTGCATCACAATGGCATTATGGCAGATTTGCAAGTAGGAAGCCTCTTTTGAAGACAATTCACCGACAAAGCCGTCTTCAATTCGTCAAACTACATCTGAACTACAATTGGAACCATGTCTTGTGGCTAAATCAAGCTTTTTGGACATGCACATCAGTGTTATGTTTGGCATCCAAAGAATGCAAGTAATGTTGAAAAGCACCTCATGCCTACGGTAAAACATGGTGGTGGATCTTTAATGCTTTGGGGCTGTTTTACATTCACAGGCACTGGGGCCCTTATTAAAGTAGATGGAACCCATCTCATATGAACTCCAGCATGTACCAAGACATTTTGTCCAAAAACCTTGTTCCCTCTGCCAGGAAGCTACACTTTGGCCACAAATGGACCTTCCAACATGACAACTATCCCAAACATACGTCCAAAGCAACTAAGAAATGGTTGACAGAGCACAAGATCAATGTCCTGACATGGCCATCTCAGTCTCCAGACCTGAATTCAATTGAACATTTGTGGTTTGAACTCACAAAAGCAGTTCACAAACATCAATCCAAGAATCTGAAGGAACAAGAACAATTCTGCATGGAGGAATGGTTGAGGATCCCCCCCCTACAGAACTACTTGCTGATATAGTGGCCAAGGAAGGAACCACAAAGTACTGATAACTGTACTTATCAATATTTGTGATTCTTGATTTTTCAGGGGGAAAAATGATCATTTTTGAACCTTTCGATTGTGCTTCCTGCCAATGGATTATTATTAAAGAATATAAAACACAACACAAATACTGGTTTGTTACACCTGCATTGTGTAAACAATCTGTAATACCACATCATTGTCAGATTCATGAAATATTAGCTTTGGCTAAAATCATATAATAATGGTGTCGGGGAGGTGCATTTTAGCCATCCTGCGCAGGCAAAGATTCAAAGATTCAAAGATTTCTTTATTTGTCGTTGTCTTTGTACACTTGCGTGCATAAAAAAAACGAAATATCGTTCCCCCCAGCCCTCAGCAGTACTACAGTAAAAGACAACAATCACAAATAGGCTCAAATATAAAAACATAAAACAGTTTGCATAAAAACAACAATGGAGCAGCAGCTGCCCAGTGGCAGCACAGTATATTAAATTAAATTACGCAAAATTACACATATTAAATTACACAGTATATTAAAATGTAGTGAAATGTAGTGTAAAGTGCAGGTTCAGTTCAGTAGCAGCAGTGTCTTAAAATGAGTAGTGCAGTCACATCCGGTGCAGTCAGGCAGGTAGTGTGTGTGTAAGGGTGGGGGGGGGGGGCATGTCAGAGGGAGAGGGCACAGTCTGTTCACCATTCTGACTGCCTGTGGAAGGAAGCTGTTCAGCATCCTTTGGGATCGGGCACGGAGGCTCCTGTATCTTTTCCCCGATGGCAGGAGGGAAAACAGTCCATGGAAAGGGTGGTGAGGGTCCCTTATGATGCTGGTGGCCCTGCGAGTGCAGCGCTGGTTGTAGATCTCCAGCAGGGGACGGGAGAGGGGCACCAATGATCTTACTGGCTAACTTCACAATCCTGCTCAGCTGATGTTTCTCCAGTGCCTTGCAGCTGCCGAACCAGGACGTGAGGCCATAAGATATGACAGATTCAATGGTGCCCCTGTAAAAGGTGGTGAGATGGGGGGCAGGGAGGCCTGCCTTTTTCAGACGCCGGAGGATGGAGCCGCTGGTGAGCCTTTTTAAGGATGGCCGTGGTGTTGGTGGTGAAGGTCAGGTCGTCTGCCAGGTGGATTCCCAGAAACTTGACGCTGCTGACTCTCTCCACTGCGGTGCCTCCGATGGTCAGTGGCATGTGGTGGAGCTTGCCGGCCCTCCTAAAGTCAATCACCATCTCCTTTGTCTTGTCGGTGTTGAGGAAGAGATTGTGTGAGCTGCACCATGATGTAAGTTGCTCCACCTCATTCCTGTATGCAGACTCATCATCGTTCCTAATCAGACCCACCACTGTTGTGTCGTCTGCAAACTTGATGATGTGATTGCTGTTGGATCTGGCAGTGAAGTCATGGATGAGCAGGCTGAACAACAGGGGGCTCAGTACACAGCCCTGAGGAGACCCTGTGCTCACTGAGATGGTTCTTGAAGTCAGATTGCCCACCTTGACTCTCTGCTGCCTCTGTGACAGGAAGTTGTGGATCCAGCTGCAGGTTCCAGCGTCCACATTCAGCCACCTCAGCTTTTCTACCAGCTGCTGTGGAATGATGGTATTAAACGCTGAGCTGAAGTCGATGAAGAGGAGTCTGGCATAGGTGTTTTTCTCTTCCAGGTGTGACAGAGTGAGATGGAGTGCAGTGGAGATGGCGTCTTCTGTTGAGCGGTTAGCTCTATATGCAAACTGTAGAGGGTCTAAGTCTGCGGGGAGGCGGTCCTTGATGCGCTGCAGGATGAGCCGCTCAAAACACTTCATGGCTATAGGTGTAAGAGCCACGGGGCGGAAGTCATTTAGGCAGGCTGGGTTTGACTTTTTTGGCACAGGTATAATAGTGGCACTCTTGAGGCAGGTGGGCACGACTCTTTGAGTGAGCGAGGGGGGCAGACAGAGTGGGGCCATCTTTGGCGGGCTTATGGCTCTGTGAATGAAGCCAGGGCACTTGGGTTGGTGAACCAGTGCCACACCCCACAACTTCAGGTTTATACCTACAGTTGAGCTGAATATTATGGATCATGGAGAAAATCATTATGGCCGCCAGATTAAAGCGGAGGACAACATGGTATGAGCATATTATGCCTCCCCAAATATCAGCTCAACTAACATCTCAGTATAAATGAAGTTGGCTTCACCAGGCCCTAGTGATGTTTGATATCACCATGATTCTCAACATGAGAGGAGCATATCAATGGCAACCTTGAAAATATATATTGTGGTTGTAAGTGATCCAAAACAAAAATATAAAGTCTCGCCTGCTTGTGTTTGTTTTTGGAGAGAGACAAGCATGGTTTGGTATAATTTTTTGTGATTTTTACATGCCAATTTTATGTCTAGAATTTAGTATTAGTTCAGCCGGAATATCCAATTGAATGTTTATTTCCATGTGGGTGATAATTGTTGGCGCTATCCAGTTTGGAACTTATGTCTTTTAGGTCGCAGGCAGATGAGAGCAGAGCTTGACGTGGTACGAGCAAGCTTGTGGAATGGTAGCGATAAATGTTCCATATCTGAGGAGACAGAACTAAACCCTACATATTGGATGTTCCGATTTAGTATTTAATGTTCCGATTTAGATAGTTGAACCTATGTCTGTAGATTGGACGTTGAATATTTGGTCTAACTGCTGTAACTGAATAAACCAGCTGTTAATTCTAATTGAATTATGAGTTGTATATTTTGATGAAGGTTGATCCACCAGTTTGCTCTGCCTATCAATTAATTCAGAGATTTAATTGATAATTGGTATCCTGTGTAGCGATTATTATATTAAATCAAATAAATATAGTTTACATGTAGGATAAGTGAAGGGTTTTAACACGTAATACCACTTGTGTTCAGAGTGCTGAACTTTAAACAAGGGCATTTGACTGTTAACCCAACTGGATTCAGGGAATAAACCATTTTTATTCTAACTTCACTATTCCGACAATGGCTTAAAACTCATCCTGGCCTGTGACTGTCCACATCACCAGTAAAAAATCCTATTGTGATTGCAGTCTTCTTCTTTCCTGAGGTGAAGTTTACCTATGTTCATACATTCTTAACCCAGCCACAGTCCAAGACTGCAGACTCAAGATGCTAAAAAATGAATAAATTCTGCCCCTCAAGGTGAGAGCAGGGCATCTGAAATACATTTAAACTCAAAAGAATGGCAACAACATGTTTGAGCTTAAAGGCAGATGGTACACCTGGTATCTGCTGTAGGACCTCAGAGACGGCTGTTGAGAACAGGTCATCACATTTTGCAGTACGGTTCAGGGAGCAAGAAATGGCTTAAAAAGTCTGTAAGCTGCCTAACCTGCCTGTTATCATTGAAACTCATCACAGACAACAAAGCCACCAGATATTATTTCATGCTTGCCATGTTATGTCAGTAACTTCTGTTATTAGAATTATAATTCTTATCATTAACATAAGATTATCATGAACATAATTATTTCTGTTTGTTCTTTGAAAAAAAATGTTACACATAAAGACCAGCTTCTTCAAACAGAACATTTGCTGGTTTGACTAATAGTGGTGAGAATAGTTGAGAGACTTCACTGATAGACGGATTACCATTCAAGAGCTTCTTCAACAGAGCTGTTGAAGCTGGGCTCACATTCTCAAATAAAAAAAGTTAATAAATAATCTAAATATATACACATGCATGGCTCTATATCATTGAAGAGTATTAAGAACTAGGCTACTTTTATTAGATGAAGGAACACCTTTCATTGCTAGCTCTTCCAGCCTTCAAGACAGGATGCGATATTCAGAGACTGGCATGAGATATAATAGGTCGTATCAGAGTTACTTTTCAAGTATCTGACAAACCTCCAGTCCCAACAGAGTTGAATATGCATGATTATACATACAGTCATATCAAAGTCAAAGGATTTATATATATCATACCGTAGGGTTGGTTTGACCCTTCTATGCTGGAAATGCTGAATTGCTAAATTATTAAATAATTTCCAGATTTGATTTGTTCAGGACACAAAGATGTTTTTTGTTGGTCGTTTTTTGCCTTTTACTTTTTAAAAAAATACATTTTGGTTCAGATTTTTCCCAATTTTTTCCCAATTTTTCTCCCCAATTGGGAAGCCAATTATACCCTCTATTTATTTAGATTAACCCTCCCCCACGAACTTGCCGCCCATCTCTACGGGGCAAGCTACTCTCCGAGGCCAGCGATGATCCGCCTCCTTCGAGACGAGAACTCACTGATCCCCTTTCTGGAGACACCCTTATGTGCTTTACAGCGAGTTCGTGCCAACCACCCTCCCCATTCCCACAACCAAATGCTGCCCCCAATTGGGGCTAGCAGCCAGGGCCGGTCTGGAACCTTTTACTTTTAGCATATGTGCATACTATTGATTATATGAAAGAACATGTGGTTTGTCAGCTTTCCCCTTGTTATATCATATATATTCTTGTATATGTACGGCGTGTTATGGTTTAACATGACCATGGGCTTGTATACTAATAAATAACTGCATACTGAAACCTTGGCCATTTTAACTTGATTGAATGTGGGATTTATTCATTAATTTCATTTATTTTGTTACAGTTGGCAGACTTACATTCAAATAAATTATCCTAGTTTACAACACTGCCATTCAGCTAACCACAGAGGGAAGGGGAGAACCTAGCTGTTACAACAACATAAATGGAGAAAAGTAGTATATACAATTCATGAGTTCCCACCAATTGGCTATCAGTAAGAGAATAATATTTTTCAAAGCAAGGACATAGGAAATCCAATGAAGTCATCCATCCGAGTTTACCAAACACCTTAAACAATCTTGATATAGGAGTCCTGGCTTAGTGGAGCCATCCCCTGTTTTAGTATAGAGGACAGACCGCTTCTAGCATGAATGAGCATATGTTCCCAAATCTGTAATAACCGGTCTAATCTTCCATTCAGTACAGATGTTAGCCTTTCTAAAGGAAAGAGGTCCAGTACATTTTCTAACCAGGCTGATAAGTTAGGTGGGGACTCATCCAACAAAACCTGGAGTAGGTAACTGGGCAGAGTGCCAGAGTATTTGAATGATCCTCTAATGTTTCCCTAAATATGGAATGGGTCAGTTTAAGCCCAGAATAATTTAGCAAGAGCTAGAGCTAAGGGTCCAAATATCGTAACCACCACCAATTTACTGACTGTGAGATTTATAATTGTATTGTGTTTTACCTTATGGTTTGAATTATGGAAGGATGGGATTTATGAATACATGCAACAGAGCTCAAAGAAGTGTAGAAGTAGTTATGGGTATAAAAATGAATATAAAAGAAAATAAATAAGTATTATAGCAAATACTAATCACATCGGTAGCAGTGTAATAATAAACCTCTATTCATCCAACTACCCCCCCACAAGCCCACCGCCTGCAGCTACAGTACCAGCCAAACTAACTACTGACTGACTACTCTGCTACCGGGAGTGGCAGGGACAGCGAACCGCCTCCTCCGAGATGGAACTCGCCCAGGTGCCGACCGTGATTCTGATACGTCCAGAGAAGCTTTCTGTGCATGTGGCGAGCTCATGCCGGCTTCCCTCCGCCCTCTGCCTGGGGCATACAGTCAATCGCTGCCCCTGAATGGGACTCCTGGCCAGCCAAACTGGCGCAGAGCTTTCTGGTGTTGGAAATTAGCCTTTTGTAGTGTGGGTCGAGGATTGGAAGAGCCACTCGCAGATGTCACGAATATCTAAAAGCTAACTACGAGTAGTCAGCCACTAAGTCTGTGAACAGATAAGGGAGCAGGGGAAAAAATGGATGGACAAAGAAAAAGAAACTCCGGGCATAAAGTCCACGGAAAATAATAATGAAACAAAACAACCCAAAGGTTGAGGACTCTTCAACGAAGAGGTAAATAACTCAAATGATTTTAGAGACTTTAGCTCTGGGAGTTTTTAAACCCAAAAACAAAAGAATGAATCTCGAAAGGAAACGCCACCGGAGTGACGAGCAATAAACCTAAAGCTAGGAAGGAAATAATCCTCCTAGAACGGCAACCACAGAGTGGTAACGCTGACCTTTTTAAATGAGATGCTAAATAGTACCTTCTCTCTTGAACTGAGAGACCACAGAGTGGAAAACTAATACCTAGTTCTTAGTACCGGCTAGAGCGTAACAATGGTTTACACAGAAGCGTTTGTGTGATGAAAACGCAGCCCTTAAATAGTAGGCGGAATAAACACTGATAATCCACAGCTGGCCGTGATCGGGAAATACACCGACAAAAGACCATATAAGGAAAATGGAAATGACAATGATTCCTCACACAAAACAAAAGAAAACAGACCATCACATGGTCAAGCGCCCTCCAGCGGCTGAACAAGGTAAAACCGTGACACCTTTGGCTTGTTTTTTACATTGTAACAATGTTTTTGCTATATCCCTGACAAATACACAAATAAACAAATAAATAAATAAATCAGGACTTGAATTTTCTGCAAAAGAGAGAGGTCTAATATCAAACAGATAAAAGTAAACAATAAATGAAAGAGTATGAGGAGGGTGGTGTAGCGGTAGAACGTCCAACACTGCCCACTGCAACCGGGGTTCGATTCCACCAGTTCGCGCCAGATGGAAGGGATAAAAGCCGAATGAGCTTGCTGCATGTATGAGTGGTCCTGTATGTTACAGTGACTGGCTTTGGCTTAGGCGGGTGCCGGCTCGGAGGAGACGGTGCAGCGCTCACTACCGGTATCGGGACTACGACAGAGAGTTCTCATACGAGGGAGAGGATAATTGACATGAAAAAGAGAGGGTGTAATTGGATACTAAATTGGGAAAAAAATGGAAAATCTAAAATAAAAATAAAAAAAAGTGGTAATCAAATTTGTAAGCTATGTGCTAGAACATGGATTTGGATTTGGATAAAAGCGTCTGCTAAATGGCGTATATTATTATATATTATATTATTATAGAACAAGAGAAGACCCATTTCTCACAAAAGGATAAAAATGTCAAACAAACAGATTATGCTGCTGTCAGAGTATTCAAGTTGAACCTGTTGTTTTCATACTGTGAACTTTCAAATTCACACCATAAGCTGCAGGATACATTTAGAAATGTCATCCCTATGCCTGTGGTGTTTTTTGCTGACTGATAAGTCAAGCAAATACTTCTGTCTATATTATAAAGGTACAGTTTCTCGTGTTACATTGCCATTTGTTGTAGTGAGACACTACCTTACAATATTTTATATGCTTTCACTGGCAGATATAAATGTCTCCAAATCAGCTTGAGTAGTACTATTTGGAATCCAGCACATGAGCATTTCATACACTATACAGTTCAGAGTACAAAAACATAACAGAGATAGTAGTACATTACTGTAGAAATTCTAAGTTCTATTTAAGGTAATAGCTACTGTCTCCACTCCTACTGACAGCATGTTCAAAATGTCACAATTATTCTTACAGTTTCTGTAATGGTGTTCTACCCTTATTGTATGCCCTATTCTGCAACTCTACATGGATAAGAGCATATGCAAAATTAATAAACATACATCTAATGTAATACTATAAAATATTAAAATTATTAAATAAAAATGTAATACTCAAGTAATTTTATTGAACCTGCTTTATTTCTGAAATCTTTCTCTACCATACAGAGATGTCAGTGTTTCCCCATTCTGTAACTTTGACTATCATTTGTAGTTTGCCACATACTGATGTGTCACATAGCTACAGAATTACTAGTTAACCCAGTTAGACTGTGATAGTACTTTTGTATCAACCATAATGCTGTTGATAGATAAAGTTGCGGGAGAAAACACACACACACACACACACACACACACACACACACACACACACACACAAATGGACAGCACATGTCGATACTAAAAAATCTGACAATATGATACACATTTAATGATTTAAGATGGTAGTAATAACATGCTTCAGCATCATTCCCACATTCTATTTTGAAACAATATAGTGCTGAATATTAGTGGCTGTTTTTGGACAATTATGGACATTCTCTTGTCTTACCCGGCTTGCTAAGCTGATAACTCAGCATAGTTTTTCATGCTCAGGTTTATTTTAGACACTAACTCCCATTACACATATAATTGAATACTGATATAACCTGGTTAGCACAATTGAAAATTTATTTTTAAAATTCATGTCCCCCATCTGAATGTTACATCAAAAACAACAACCATATACATCACACTGTTACATCAGGTACATTTTGGAAGGCTTCCTCAACATACTTGAACTCTAGCAGGAATACATATTTATATCAGAATAAAAACGGATTGTCATTCATCAATACATGCATATTGTTGGAACAGTGAGAACTTGAATAAAAATTTACATTCCACTCAAGTAGGCTGAGACCTATAGCCTAGATATTACTTCAAGGGGTAGGATGCAAGAAAGAAGAATACACTAAGATATCATAGGATAACTAAGATGTACAAATTATTAGTTGCATCTTTAAACAAGATCTATTATATATCATATACATATACACAATATATATCTATTATATATTACTTCAACACAACCTTGGAATTCAGTTAAAATCTGGTCAGGGCTGGTTTAGGGCTGCCCCAAATATATATCTTTATTTACCATTCAAAGCTTCAGTTGGACATTTCAGTGAAGCTTACAAGTTTTGACATCAGTTCCCCATGCCTTACCCATTAATGACAGTTAGATTAACATCTCTCTCATCAAAACATCAAAGCAGGACTTCAAATGTAATGTTTTGGAAATAAGGTAACAACCAACTGATTTATTCTACCACATTTTTTATTTCTTTTATTTTAGCTTGTAGTTAGCGAAGGATTGGTGCAATATTTATGCCTGAAATAAAACTGAGGTGAGGTAGGGTGAATTCTGAGGAGAGGTTTATGCACAACCATACACTAAGGATGATCGACAAATACTATAGAATGTGGAAGCATAAGCTTTGGGAGCATGTTTGTTTGTATTTGAATGAATACTTGAGTCTCACTGTAATTGTAAGAGTGATATGTCGCCTCATACTTAAGATACAATATCTGCTCTAGCAAAAAAAGAGTGGCGGCGCAAGCTTTGCAGAACTTCATAGATCTAATGGAGGAGGCAGAAAACTTATTTTAACTAATAATTTCTGCCAATATCCACAGTTCATTTGAATGTGTGGATACCATTGCTCATCATTCTCCATTGTTTTTGATCGCTAGCCTTCATTGTGCTCAAAGTTGGTGTGATATGTATTTTTTGGAGTGACTTACCATTTCAAGTTGAAAGTGTACTATTTGTAATGTTTAAATTGATTGTATTCAATTGAACTGCGTCTTATAATTGACATTCTCTAATGTGACATGAACAAAGAGGACGCTACAACGTAAAGCACAATTACGAGAAGGCTTTGGATTTACTTGCCAATGGACAGTTCAGATAATTAGCACATTTTTTTATCAAGAAACATAAATGAAAACAGATTGACACCAATGATCAGTTTAAAGTCAAGATTGCTGCCTTCTCTAGAAGCTCCTATTCTCCTACTGGGGGAAAAAGATGCCCCCTACTTGTGTGGCGGTCACCTACAGAGATCAGGCTCTTTAGCTACTTTTTGTTCTGATTGAAAATTATAGTTAAACTGTCAGGGTCATTAGGTGATGCGAATAATAATGAACTCAGCTCTATACTAAATAATAGTGTTGTCTGATTTCCTGGCCATGTCTTCATACACTAGAACACTTTCTCATTTCTGTCTTTTCCCATATACCCAACTCACTCTTCAGATGCCTGACTGTCTGTCTCTCCTCCATTTTCCTCATTGCAATTCTTTATCTCACTCTCTAGACTTGCCCCATCATAGCAGAATGACTCATTCTGTGAGAGATCAGAGCTGGCCAGTCTGATCACGACCCAGCACCCTTCTCCAACCTCAGCTCTTCTACATTATATGTGGTCCTTTGAAATTCCTTTGAAATAAGAGTATTTTCTGCATTGCCTGCTGCCTAGTCATTTTTATGCAACTAAATATAGTATATATAATATAGACATAAAATTCAATATCACTGTACAGACTCTTCTTCTACTTACTTTACATAAGTACATTTTGAGAAGCTCAAATGATATTTCAAAAGTTTTCAATTCATGGTAAAATAAAACAGAAATGAACCATACTGTAAGTGGGTCAATGACAAATAAGGTTTTTCAAAACAGAAAAACAAAATGGATTTTAAAATCATTTTTAATTCCATGGTATGTGTTCATATTGGTTTTATAGCTTTTAAGATGACAATATTGCATTTACAAGATATCTTTACCACCCCAAAAATGGCAGGAAGTGTGCATAAATATCAAATTATGTTTTCCCTTCATACCCCACAAATTAAACCTTAATGTGGCATACATACATTTATATATGTGTCATATATAAATTCCTTATCAGTTAATCCATTGAAGAGCATGGATAATAGTTTATTAATCATTGAAATAAACTACTAATATCCCATGTAGTAAAGCAGGTAGTTACCACAAAATAAACATGACACCATATTACTTTTGGTTATTGCTATTGGTCATTTCTACATTCTCAATTAACTCAATACATTGCTTTTCTTTTAGCAAGGTACTCAGCCCTTGCAACTGGGTCACTATTTACACAAGCACTGTGTCAAGTTTTCCTTGTTTGATAATGGCATCTGTAAAAATGTATTAAAATAGATTAACTTAAACTCTGTAATATCTTGAAATGGTCACCTTCAAATAGTCAAAAGTCATATGATATCCTTTAAAAACATGAAATAACTTGCATTGTGTCAATTGGTGTAACTGAGATCAGTGTGGTGTAACTGGTAAATCTGGTTACACCATTTTAGGTTTATTGGTTACACCACCTAATTTTTCAACCTCAAATCAAATTTTAGAGGTATTAACTTGATACTATTTGACTTTGAACTCAAGGTTGCACTCATAACTAATATACATGTTTACAACAATAACACATGTTCATGTTTTTCCAGGGGTCATACCATTTGACAAGCAAAGTTAAACCAACCACACCATGTCTCAAAAATGTCAAATTATTGAATATTTGTGGGAAACGTACTGACCCTTTTCCTGCAGCATAGGGGTATTTTGGGTTCTTCTCTGTAAGGTCACATCCTGTCACATGGTTTGCTTGCATTTACACAATGTAAAATGCCTTTTTTTGGCAGTTACACCACCTAATATTTGGAGAAGGCTATTTTAGGGACAAAAGTAATTGAAATAGTAGAACATGAGTAGGAAATGAGGAATCCTACACAATACAATACAGTCAAACCAAACCAACCAAAGCGACTTACAGAAAGTGTATTCACCACCACTGATCCTAATTAGGAAGTAGTCTAAAGTACAATCATGCCAAACTATTTTATTTTATATTTAACTATAAATTTAGATTTTTACTGCATATTTATTCTTAATTTGTATATTTGGATGGTTACACCACTTTGATATTTCTGACTTAACCACCTTGATATAAAAAACAAAACTCCAAAAATGAACTGCATTTCAATAAAATAAAGACCTTTCCTCACAAAGGACATGGAGTGTTATTATTTAATTTATTCAATGTGTCAGTTTAATATTTTTTGAGGAAAATAATGGATTCGGACACAAAAAATATATCACGTCATTGACCAAAGTATAACTTATGTTCTGTTTAAATCAAGTGTAGAAAATGTGAATTATACAAGTAAGAAATGCTTAAACAAAAATGAACAGTTTTCAAGTGCATTACAGAAGTGATATTGGACAAGGCCAAAAGTAATTGACATATGACTTCAGGAGCAGACTCGCTGGGGCTCAATGTTTAGTGCCAATGTTCTATGAAGAATAAAAGAGGGAGTCAGGCAAAATGGGCAATCATAGCAGCCAAACATGGTAGAGAGAGATTCTGATAAAAGTTGGTCTGAAGAAGATGGAGAAACATACTCCGGAATTACCTATCACTGCCTTCTGGGGGAAAGTCATTTCACCCTGGGACAAGGTTAAAAAAAGAGCAAACTTTGACAGGGAACCATAAGGCGAAGCACAGATAACCAGTCAGCAGCTGAGGGGGCAGTGTAAACGGAATGATAACACGAGGTGGCTAGGTTGAGATAGCGTTACCGAGACAGGTACTGTAAAAGGTGTTCATGTAATTTGTCAACAGCATATTAGCAGTGAGCAGGGAAGATGACATACAGGTTTAGCAGGTTAAAGAAAACGCAAATCAAGGAAGTGAGTTGATCACCAGTGATGGATCTCTGTAGTTACAGCCCACTGTGTGATGAACATAATTTGAAATGTAAACTGATAAGAGATATGGAGGAGCTGAGAAACGTTTCTAAGAGGGGGAAATGGGAAATATTTGTTTGAGCGCCTGAGATGAAACACACTCCCATGGGCATCGTAAATATGTGTATTACACTGAAATGCAGACTTATTAAAGAAAGCAAACTGATAAGCTATGTTATTCTGCTTATTTGCAGAATCGTCCATGTATAGTACCTTAAACTAAGAGGGAATAGGAAGGCCAATAACAATTTTGGCAAGGGTCATTATTCACAATAAGTAATGCCTGAATGGAATTAACTTATGTGAATGAACTGTCATAAATGTTTTAACCAATAGCAATTAAGGTGGCACGTCTAACAAAATAAGAATCACTTAAATAGTTTTACACAACTCCTGGGAAGTAGAAGGGACATCACTTTATCACCGGATTCTAATTGAGTTCAGCGCTTTTTTGTTTTTAGAATTTAAAACAACTTCATTTTTGTAAATAGAAAACAACAGTACAGTCGTGGCCAAAAATATTGCCACCCTTGCACGTTTAAAAAAACCCTCACATTTTTCTGTAAAATAAGTAGAAATTTGGTCTCCACAATTCTTTATTTTTGATTCAGAACTTAGCATATCATTTTAAATCATAAAATATGATTGAACCATTGAACCATTCCTGGGTGCTTTTGGATGTGTGTTTTGGGTCATTGTCCTGCTGGAGGACCCATGACCTTTGACTGTCACCCAGTTTCCTGACACTAGGTAGCACATTTTGCTACAAAAAGCCTTGGTAATTCTCTGATTTATGATGCCCTTAATACGTTCAAGGTGTCCAGTACCAGAGGTAGCAAAGCAGCCCCAGAGCATTATGGAACCTCCATATATATTTTGACTGTAGGACGGGTGTTTATTTCTCTAAAAGCTTAATTTCCCATCTCTACCAGACCGGCCCTGGTCATCAGTCCCGATCGGGGGTGGCATTTGGCTGTCCACCCCAGGGGGAGGGGCGAGGGTGAGCCGGCTCTGGTCCACCGTGAAGCACGTAAGGGAGTCTCCAGAACGTGGGTGGGCGAATTCCGTCTTGAAGGAAGCGGAGTTTGCTGTCCTCTGAGAAATAGCTTGCCTCGTAGAGACGAGCGGTGGACTCGTGTGGGGAGGGTAAATCTAAATAAATAAAATCTAAATGTAATTGGGAGAAAAATGGGAAAAAATATCTGAAATAAATGTAAAAAATAAAATAAAATAAAAGCTACATTTCATCATCTGATCTGCATTGCCAAAGAGCTCTAATTGGTCCACAGAACATTTTCCCAGAAGGATTTAGCCCTGCTTAGGTGGGTCTTGGCAAAGATTAACCCAGTGGGGTCTTCCTTGGCCTCAGCCCTTCTTGGTTCAGTGTCCAGCATATGGTATGGGCTGAAACCATTACCCCAGACCTCTCCAGGTCAGCCTTGAGATCTTTGGATGTGATACGAGGTGTTTTTCAATGGCTCGCACCAACCTTCAACAACGTCTGAGATCAATTTTCTTAAGTGGGAGATTCTTAAGTGAAAGACAATCTTAATGTGCAGGAAATTCTAGGTATTAACTCATTCGTTTCTTGTGAGGACATCTGGATTAGATTACTGGGAGATCATGAGATGGTCCTTAATATAGGAGTATGCTATAGACCTCCAGCTTCAGACAGTAACATAAATAGTATGCTCTTTGGAAACATAAAACAAACCTGTGCTGAAGGAGAGACGATAATAATGGGCAACTTCAATTACCCCTCTATTAATTGGGAGGTAGTGACAGGTCAGGGTAAATGTGAAGAGGAGTTTTTAGATATGGCCAATGACTGCTTTTTGGTACAGTCTGTTACTCAGCCTACGAGAGGGAAATCAATACTGGATCTGGTTTTGTGTACTAATCCTGATAGAATTTGCAGCACAGAGGTAGGAGAACTACTAGGGGCAAGTGACCACAGTGCAGTTATTTTTGATATTTTTTGGCAAGTTAAGACAGCCTCCTCTAACTCTAGAATTTTTAATTTCAGACGAGCTGACTTCAATAAAATGAGAGAGAATTTAAGTCATATAGATTGGGTAAAACTTTTAGATTGCAGAACTGTGAATGAAAAATATACTACATTTAAAAGGGTTATTGTAGATGTACAGTGTAAATTCATCCCAAAAGTAAGGGAAAAAGGATGAAAAAAACAGTTTCCACAGTGGATGACAACATTTTTATGGGGGATTTTGAGGCAAAAGAAGCGACTGTACAGAGTATATAAAAAGGATAACTCAGAGAGAAACAAGTTAAGATTATTGTAATATGCGGACTAAGACTAAAAAGGAAATTAAATAATCTAAAAGGTGGTTTAAAATTAAAATTTCCCAAGATGCAAAAATGTATCCTAAGAAGTTTCTTCAATATTGTAGTAGAAAAAGGAAAGTTAATGAGGAGGTTAAGTCCATTAAGAATAAGGAAGGAACTTTGGTTTATAATAATAAGGATATTGCTAACACACAAAACAGTTACTTTGTTGAGAGCTTTACTAGAGAAGAGGTTATAAATATGCCTAAATGTATAGCCAAGGTACAGAATGTTTTGAAGGACTAAGGGATGTAGAAGTACTACAAAAACTACAAAAACTTAAGACAAATAAGGCAGCAGGCCCTGATGGCATATATCCCAGAGTACTCAAAGAACTTGGGGAAATTGTATAGAAACCATTGACAGATATTTTTATGCAATCCATAATCACTGGAGAAATACCAGATGACTGGAAGCAGGGTAGTATAATTCCAATATATAAGAAAGGGGACCGTACTGACCCAGGGAACCTCAAAGGAGGTTATATTAATGTTATATAATGCCTTTGTCAGACCTCACTTAGAATACTGTGTGCACCCCCCTACAAGAAAGATATGGAAGCTCTTGAAAAAGTTCAAAGAACGGCAACTAAACTGATACCTGGTATGAAAGGTAAAAGTTATGAGGATAGGCTTAAGGCACTCAATCTTGTAAATCGCTCTGGATAAGAGTGTCTGCTAAATGCTTAAAATGTAAAATGTAATGTCAATCTATTTAAGCTTAGCAAACGGAGACTTTGGGGGGATTTGATTGAGGTTTTTAAATTCCTAAAAGGGATTAACAAAGTGAATTACCAAAGATTGTAAATAGGGTCAGCAGAACAAGAGGCCACAGGTGGAAATCCCGCACATTAGGAAGTTTTTCTTTACACAGAGTCAATGCCTGGAACAGCTTGCCAGGTCAGGTAGTAGAGGCAGAAACACTTGGGCCACTCAAGTCCAGGCTAGTTGCAGTACTAGATACTCTTTAGATTAGGACATGACGAGCCTAGATGGGCTGAATGGCCCGTTCTCGCCATTATGTATTCTTATGTTCTTATGTTCTTAACAATTCCATGAGCAGCAAATTTCTTGATAATATTGCGAACTGTGGAAACATTAATGCCAAGGTTTCTAGAGATGGCCTTATAGCCTTGTGAACTATAAGGCCATCTCTATAACTATAATAACTATAAGAGCTCATGTTTTGTGACAATAGTTTTTCTGACATTCTCAGACAGCTCTTTTATCTTCACCATTGTCACAGAGGAACAGGGTAGCAGAATGGACTGCTTTCTCACTTTAAAATAGGTAATTGGTTAATTTATGCCATGTGGGTACCGGCAACCTGTCACAGGTAAGTTGAATTGCACTGCAAATGAGAATCTATTTCCTCCAATCAAATTTATTTAAATTGTTCTAAAGGGTGCCAATAATAGTGTCATCATCACTTTTCAATGTTGAAGCCATAAAATGTTTTTAAAAATTTGTATTATTATTGATTGATTGTGTGCTGTTGTAAATCAAACATATGAACATGTGAAGACTGAAAGTTGTTTCAATTTCCAATTATTTCAGAAGATATTGAACATCATCTACATTAAATGCAAGGGTGCCAATAATTTTGGCCACGACTGTCTGTATCCCCTCCTTCAGCCTGAGAGATGCTACTGTCATTATTTTCCCCAAACAAATTGTGTCCACAAATGCATTTACACAGTAAGTTAAATCAAACACTGTGAATCTGAAAAAGCATTACATTGGAAACGTGACACCGTCACGTGTAGTGAAATAACAGAACAAAGCAAACCTTATATACCTACCGCCTACAGAAATTGGTCTAGGGTAACATGACAATAAACATGAGCAGAAATGTGATACCATAGATAGCTATTTTAAGCTTTGTTTTGATGATGTGCATTTTAGACAAGTGACTTGAACCTTTGGGCAAGTAAAAGCATCTGTGCACTTGTCCGAAGGAAGCGTAGTGAAGGAAGCAAGGTAGCTCAAAAAGCTTAAGGCCTGTCCATATTATGACCTCTATAGGCAAAGGCAACTTCTGACCAAAGGACATCATCTTTTCCAGCCATATCCAATGCTATGAGGGGTTGGTTTTGTAACATATTGAACTTCAGACCAAAATGTAAACGTTTTATTACATTCATATTCTATTTCTCACAGCACTCTACACAGTGGTAGACTACGCTGCTCTTTTTAAGTACCCCTACCAATATTCATCTCAGCTCATATTCATCTGATATGCAACTGTTCACAAAACAGTTTGTATCTTCTTCCCATGATTCCACCAGTGTGAGAGAGAATACCAAATATACTATTATTTATTATTATTAATAAAACTTACATTGTGTACGTTTTTAATAAATCTTACATTTGATGTTTACTCTGCAAACTACTGGGGTGTGTTTGTTACAGTGTGTTCAAATAGCTGCTTGAACAGTGAAGATTAGATTAAGGTGGAAGAACTTAGTCCAGTTCAACTGCAGGGGCACTCAAACTAATACTGAAACCTTCAGAGCTTTTGCCTTGAGGCCAATTTAACCTTCCTAATGTCTATCTTATTGGTTAATTTGAACATAACATTCGGTTGATACGGATAAACTCCTGGAAAAGTTTTCCCTCCTGTGAGTAGGCATCTTCTCTTTCAGGTATTGATATTGATTGCAGATTTTATCCAACTATTTGCCCAAAGCTCACCTGTTTTTAAAGCCTACAGCGTAAATGTTCTGTCACACATACACACACAAACACAAACATGAAAAATGTCTGGTAATTAAAACACAACAAATAAAATTGCCAGCTGCTAAATGTTATTCTTGGTTATGTAGCATATAATTAATAAATTGTATCAATTTTACACGGCTTGTATCGTTGTACCTAAAGAAACAATAATCTATTTCATATAGACTAAATGCAACTTTATTGCATGACATTAAACAAATACAAATATACTTTTTTCATGAGCACTAAGGTAATATTTTACTTTATGTCGCACACAAATCATGTGTATAATTTTTCTTATATTTGGAAACATGAATTCCCGCAATGGAGGAGTGCAAGACCACCACAAGATGGGTAGAAAGGAGCATTTAGGGGGCAGGTGCTCAATTGAAAAAAGGACACCCCTATAGACAATTGCCTATAGTAAAATTTTGTCTTGGCTAAACAAATTTGTTATATTATTTATATATTAGGCGGCACGGTGGTGCAGTGGATAGCGCTGTCGCCTCACAGCAAGAAGGTCTCGGGTTCGAATCCAGGCCGGGGCCTTTCTGTGCGGAGTTTGCATGTTCTCCCGTGTCCGCGTGGGTTTCCTCCGGGTACTCCGGTTTCCTCCCACAGTCCAAAGACATGCACGTTAGGCTAATTGGAGAGTCTAAATTGCCCGTAGGTATGAGTGTGTGAGTGAATGGTGTGTGTGCCCTGCGATGGATTGGCAAACTGTCCAGGGTGTATTCCTGCCTCTCGCCCGGAACGCATGCTGGGATAGGCTCCAGCACCCCCCCGCGACCCTGACCAGGAATAAGCGGCTTAGATAATGGATGGATGGATGAAATTTTACACGACTTGTATCGTTGTACCTAAAGAAACAATAATCTATTTCATATAGACTAAATGCAACTTTATTGCATGACATTAAACAAATACAAATATACAGACTTTTTTCATGAGCACTAAGGTAATATTTTGCTTTATGTCGCACACAAATCATGTGTATAATTTTTCTTATGTTTGGAAACATGAATTCCCGCAATGGAGGAGTGCAAGACCACCACAAGATGGGTAGAAAGGAGCATTTTCAATGAAAAACATTAATATTTTACTTATTATTTCAGCAACAGAAATAACTCTCAAACCTGTGCTTGTACAGAAACACGCTTGCAGTAATTTGAAGATTTATCAAACTGCTAATTGCATAAAGAACTATAACTGGTACAAAGCAGTAGAAAGGCTTCAAGGTTTGGACTGCCTGTATAAAAGACACTTGGGAATGTGTCCACAACAGGCCCGTGCACAGAGGGGGGCAGGTGCTCAATTGAAAAAAGGACACCCCTATAGCAGACAATTGCCATAAGTAAAATTTTGTCTTGGCTAAACAAATTTGTTATATTATTTATATATTATGTATTATTTATATTGGTGCAATAGTTTGATATATTTTATTTATTTTAATATTGACAGCTGTTGCTGTTTTTTTGTTTTTTTTAAGTTGATAATGCTAAATGCCTGTTGGTTACTTTTTTACCATTGGAAAAAAAACTTCTGTTGTTGCTATCCATTTCTTTGGTCTGTGTGTCTCTTAGGCAACAACATGTTGCAGTGTGATTCTCAGTGTCACAGAAGTGAATTGTGCCACTTGGAGACATTAGGAGACACTTTGAGCCATCACATTAGTATCTGCTCTGTGAGAAAAATAACAATCCATAATGGTTTGGGTGATAGAAACAGGTTTTATAGTCATTAAAATGTTTTAGTATGTTTCCCAGTGTCACAGAAGTGAATAGAAATCATTGGGCCAATTTGGCCACCTTGGGTAGGTTTTGGGACACTTGGAGACTCATTGAAAGGCCTCTAGTTCACAGCTCTTGGGTCTGTTTTTTTTTTACACAGATGACATGTGGACTTAGTTGACATATTGTACAAGGCATGCACAAAAATCCACAGGTCTATCATAAAATGTGACTCCTTTATTGCTTTTTGAACATGAGTTTTTACACAACTATACAACGCCTACTTTATTGTCCACATAAACTACAACATGTTCTCTTTCAAATTACACCAAATGTAGGTATGTGGCCATCACAGTTCTTGAGCTATGAACTGTTATATTTGGGTATGTCTAAATAGGCGTGAATGCCAAAAATAGGGGGTGACAGTTAAGGGGTTAAATACAAAATGCACCCAGAGCATCAACATGTGATCATCGTGTGATTGAACAGATCATTCTTATTCCAGGCTTGTATTTGTTTTTAATTGTTGGGAAAAAAGCATGCTTCTTCAAAGCAGCCCCCTCCTGTTGGCCAGGTACTTGAAAATGTTTAGTTTATTTCCTTCTCTATGGCCAACAGCAGGTCTACCATGTGTTATACTAGCTTTCTTATTTTATAAACCATTTTATAAATTGAGTACTTGGTGATTAGTACATCAAAGGGCTTTGCTGCACTTTCCATAATAGACAATTATGATACAATTTAGTGACGTTGGTAAAGAGGCTTGGACCATACCCCTCATGGCCTGGTCTAACAATATCAGGACTCAGAAAAACACATAATAATGCTCTGCTGTAATGATGTAACACTACCAAATACAGATTATATCATTTACACAGAGATAGTTGCAAACATTTATCATATGTTTATGTGATTACTCAGCAATTTTATTGCATGCTGGCTCTTTAATGAGCCTAGAAATGCAATATTTCTTGATTTATTGCCATCTTGCTGAAAAATTATACAAACTGGGAAAAGGATCATCATTATACATTAGCATTTGCCGTGCATTACTCTCAGGGGGGGGGGAAAGAAACATTAATATGCACTTTAGCTTTGAAACTAACAAAGTTATAAACATAGATGGAGATCATGAAAGTTGATACTGAAGAATAAATGACTGCTTTCCAAGTCACACAAATTAATCAAATGAAATTATATGCAGATTTAAAAACAATTTATCTCAGGTAGTATTGCTCCCATTTTAGTTTAGCTTTTGCAGCATTAATGTCCCATTTACAGCAAGTGGTTTAATGTATGGCGTACTGCTTAACAAATGTCATCTGAGTTGACTTTCTGAGCTATTTCAGCATCAGCAGTAAAATCCATACTTTTTTAACAACGTATGAACCAAACCAATTATTTTATTTAGGGGGCCAGGCACTGCAGGGCACACTATTGTTATTGTATTGTTTCCTTTCCACTGGGCTACAGCAGTCCACACACATAACCTGATATGGATTTGCCTTTGTTGTGGTGCTATAACAGATCAAATTCAGTCAAGTACAAATGGATATTTTTCTCTAATTGCTCAATTTCTAGGCCTATCAACATGTTTTCCACATCGACAATATATGAGACACTCGACAGGACATGTAGTAATACTCCCAAGCTTGCTGTATTGCCCAACCTCATGTAGGACACCATACAGGAGAGCTTGCTCTATGGTCAAGAACTTAAAGTAAAAGCTTGCTGTCTACTTCAAGTGGGCCAAAAAAAGTCTCAATACAGCAAAAATCTAATATCCAAGACTCTGTTCAAAACTGCAATCCAGTTAAGCTATTTTATTAATCCATAAGCACATTGATGACATGAATTTAACATACAAAAATAAAATATTGTATAGTACAACTATGAGTTAATTAACGGAATCAGTGCTTATATTTTTTATGGTATAGTACTTTGCTATTCAGTTAGGTAAGCACATTTTCAGCCATCATTACCAGTAGATTATATTTACACACTCGAATTATACTTTAAATGTAGCATACACGATATGTACAAAAAAATGGCTTGAAATCTAATTTCAAAATGATCAGCTTTCATTTATAACAATATTGTAGTTAGTGTCAGTTCTCTGGGATTTACAAATGACCATATTCACTGTCATTTGTTAATGCCTGGTGGGAGATTTGATTATTGACTGTATTAAATCAAATAATACCCTTGGGATAATATTTTTATTATCCTTACTCTAGCCTTAGGTAACCAGAAATGGGTCATTATTTATGCTTGTACAACAGTTAAGTGATTACTCTTTTTTATAGCCAATTTGTTTTTCTCTCGGTATCTGGTATACGATAAGGTTTTCATAAAACAGGTCATCATTTGAATATTCACAAAAATCTTCAGTTAAATGAAGAACGTACTGTAAAATATGGTTTGTGAAGAACTAACTGAGACAAACAAATTATACTTAGTAATGCAATAATTCAAATTAAGATGCTTATTGTGTCCCATGATATAAAAAAAATATAGACATAAAAAAGTGACTTAAGTTTGAATGGGCAATCTCAATTGTGTGCATAAAGATTCTTCATATTTCATCATGGATTTTCATTTGTGTTGCCAATTAGTGGTTGAGTCATTTTGTTTATTGTGAATTTATGAATGGTTTGTTCAGTTTGTGCAGGGACAATAATATTTGAAGATAAAATTCCATAGTCTTTCTAAAAAATCAATACTCCATGTGAACAATGGCAGAAATTTGAACAAAGACAATATATGTCGCACAATCTGAAAACTCTACTTTAAGCATATATTTGACATTCAAAACCCCTTTGTTTGCATTATCCATCATTATTCAAATCTAATTTGGGCGCAGGCTGTTCGGTGTAAGAACCATCACAGAACTCTTCCAGAAAGCTTACGCTTCCCTGCTGCCTCCTGTCTACTTCCACACCAGGTGTTTTCCATCACACAAATCTCTTTATCTTCTTAAGAGAGGTAAAGTGCCCTTTGAAATCAAACAAAACTGCCAAAGTCATCAGTCACATTGCTGAGGAAATATTTAAGCCGTGTCATTTTTTCCCATGAGATTTGTGTCAGACTGCAATCTGGTACCAGGGCTGAATTACAGTCTAAGCTATCAGTCCCTATTGATGCCACTGGGACCATAGATTTTAGAAGCTACATTCCTCCCCAAAGAAAAAACAAAAGCCCTGTCAAGACAAATAGACAATCCCCCACACCCCTCAGACCACCACATACACTGTCTTATTCAAAATTATACAACTCTCATTCATTATTTTTTGTTTTAAATCTGGAATAACTCAAAGAGAGCACACAAAGGACATTAGTTATGTTAGACATACCAATGTTCACTTTATTTTTCCAGTTAAGCCTGTATTTGACCAGGACATTCAACCAAGAACCCAATTCTCATTTACGGTGAACAACTCTGAACAGAAGGGGGTGAAGGTAAGTCTGATTACAGACAATAAAATGTAAAGGGTGATCTGGCATCCATGTTGTGTTAGATTGATTAGACAATTTGGTCAGAGAACCAGTGTTGTCACGACTACTCTTTGCAAATGTTAACTTTATTGATCACAGAAAGACAATATATACCACCTAAGGTGTTCCATGTGATTTGTTTTGTGTGTCAAATTTTAACACTTGAATCAGATGAGTAAAATATGTGTTTATGATTGAAACTGTGTGACTCAATACTCAAGCAGCATAATTTATGTTTTTATTCACTGCTTCATTTTGATTATTGGCATCATCATTATTTTAAAGGTATATCTGGTCAATATACCTGAGAACCAATGTACAACAGGATGTCTGAGATATAGAGGCCCCTGGCAGAAAAGTGGGGGCAGAAGGAAGATTTTGATTGTAAGGTGGTGGGGAAACATGTGCTTAAAACTTAAAAAAACTTAAAACTAAAAATAAGATTCCAAACTAATACACAGTTAGGATTCCTATTTCAGGTTTCGTACGCAAAACTCTAGATAGCTAGCCACATATTTGGCTAACTAGGTGTTGTATTTAATGTAGTATTTAGCAAGTTGCTGTCTATATATCAAAGGCCAGATTTAATAAGAATTTGCAAGCTGTAAAATACATGCATACAAGCTGTCATCACATGTAAAACCATAAATTCTGCTCATCAGATTCTGATTGTAACTTTAGGTGGTTTTGCTATTTGTACCTGCAAACGCCATGCTGATAATGTTACCTGGCAACCTCAGCTTCCTACCACAAACCAGTCACTAAAGCTGTTAGTGAGTGTTGGATGGTTAGAGCCAAGCAGAATTTCATCACAATCAGAGTTCTGGCATGCATTTTTATTAACAATGGTTTGGGTCCTTTATGGTGTGCTATACACATTTCTTGCCAAAGGGTGGCAGCATGTCGCTTTTAATGGCTTGACCTATTATGACATTGACCTTGGCCTGACATGACAATGTGTTTTTCAACAATTTCAACATTGTTTTACACAAAGTAGTCAATAAAACACATTCTAAAACTCTTTCTTCATAAAAACTAGACAGACTATACTTGCTTGAAAAACATTAGCTTGCTAGCTAGTTAAGTTAAATAGCTACCAAGTTCATTTACAAAGCGTCAGGGCAATTTTGTGAATAAAAAATTTCTAAAGCAATTTAGAAAACCATGATTATGTCTAACATTAATGTTGGCTAGGTAGCACAACACAATCATTATTATTATTAACTTGAAACTTACTAGCTAGCGATTGCTTGTAGCTAACATTAGCCAGTTATGTGATGTTGCTAGCGATTTAGCTGCTACCAACATCACACAAATACAGACTACTAGTACCCAGCTGTCAAACTAGCCAACCATAGCTATTGTTTTAGCCATCCAGTCTCAGCGTTGATCTTATCATGATGTTATTGTGATTTTGGGAACAGATGCACTTTTATTTATACTGTTATACTGAGTGTAATGGAGGTCTTGCGGTTTTGAAAATAACGACCGGGCAAGCTCAAACCACGGTATACGGGTGACCAGAAACTGGCCCAATCCTAATTATGGTTCTTTATTTTAGCTAGTGATTTTAAGTAAAATTATAAATGATCATTTATGAGAGGGATGCTGGGTGGCTCATTCTGTTAAGGCACTGTTCTAGTGTGTGAATGAGCCTCACGGTCTGGTATTGAATCCCTGCCAGTGCCCCTAAGGGCAAAACATAATTGGTAGTAGCATTGACAGGGAGGGAGGGATTCAATTGGCCGGGTTGTCCATGTCTCGCTGATCAATCGGGTGTCCCCAGTCTGCCAGTATAAAGCTGTGCACAAAGTGTCTTCCTCCGAATCATGTCTGTGCATGTTTAACTTGCAGTGTGAAAAGAAGCAGTAGCTGACAACACGTGTTTTGGAAAAGAGCACATGCTTTTCAACACTCCCAAATTGACAGCAGAAGTTGCAGAGATCACGGCTTAGAATATAATTATTAGCATTAAAAAAATATATATAAAAAAATGAGGGGTTTTTTGCCCTGAAATTGAGAATCATATATTCTCAATTGAATTCCAAATTGTAATTGTAGGACTATGGAGCACACACACACTGGCGAACAGGTGATAACTTCATCAACAATAGATGTAGCAAGCTATTTGTAGCTACCTAGCTGTTTGCTGGACAACTTTCACAATGAACAGCGATACAACTAATAAGTGCATCATTGGTTTTCTGATTGCTTTTATTCCCCAAAATCGGACTCCCAACATCCTCATCCATTGCCATTGCCGTGTCACTGGACCCTTCATCATAATCACAGCACATGAATACAGCCTCTAAAGTGAATGTCTTTCTTGCCCCCATAAATATCTGAAACTTCAAATGGTAACCCGAGACATTTCCACTGACTTATTTTGCTTCACATGCTTACATGTATTTCTATGGTACATCCCCCATAACGGCTCTGATTTACTTCAAAATTGCCACAGCTGGCCACAACCACAGTTGACCAGATATGTTCAAGCTTCAAAGATCATGTTTCTAAATAGAATGTGTGTTCAGCAGTAATCATCAATTATCCCTTTTGCCTTTTGAAATTTAAAAAATATTAATAAACTTCAGAAGCTTTCCAGAAGATGAAATACCAGAATGGTCAATAAACCTTTAATACTTGGCCTTACTTATAACAGCAGTGTGACTGTGACTAAAAAACAGGGGATAAAGCACATATGATGTTCTAGTAATTGCAAAAGGTCAGTTCTATACCTTTAGAAGGACAAGTTACCCATATATATTTATTCTTTATTCATATTCCACATGAATAACACTTGCTATGCATGGAAGGTTTGAATATTGCAATGAATGATTGCAATTTTGATATACCCATGTGGAAGGACTGTTGGAAAGTGAGCAAATGGTACATTTTGATCATTTTTATTATGAGATGGCATGATGGTCTTCCATGGTCCCACAAAAATATTTTGGCATTTTTTATGCCACTCCCCTCAAAATATAGATATTAAATATTGTAGAGATGATACTGCAATACATTGAAATATTTACATTTTCTGATGCTAGAAAAAGTAAAGCCAAGTGAAATAAAGTTTATTACATTTATTACACAAGATTATTTTGATTGTTTTATATTGCAGAGCAAAATGCTCAATGTTAAATCAACTCTACTAGAATTTAGTCCAATATGGTTAATATGAATCAAAGTTTATTTGAAACTCGATATTTTACATGTGACATTTCCAGAGTAAAAGAACAACTATCCTTTTGGGATTTGGAACCTACTTAACATTGTTGATACTGAATCCAAGTTTAGACCACAGCTAAACAGGAATAATTTTCTTTTCCCATGAGAATTTTTTTGTGCATATTTTTTATATATGGATTTGAAGTATGTTACAGGCAATGTCAAAAGGTGGCATGTCCTGATTCTGTTTCTCAAATGAGTGATATGGCATGAGAGCTACTGGGAAATATCCATTATGAATCATTTTACATGTACCTCTGATAAGTGAACAGCTTTACCAAGTACTGAACTTCATATCCTGCACCGATTTCAATAACTGCTTGCCCATGGACACATTGCATTACATTACAGAAACTTTGCAGCCACTCTTATCCAGAGTGACTTACAGTTTTAAATTCTTTACATACAATCCATTTATACAGCTGGATATTTTCTGAAGCAATTCAGCAATTCAGAAAATACAGGCAAGTACCATGCTCAAGGGTACAATGGCTGTGCCTCACCTGGGAATTGAACCTACAATCTTTGTGTTACAACACCAGTTCCCTAACCATTACACCACACTGCCCGTTAGTTAATCCTGACTTGCTAAACTCATAAAAGTAATTTAAAATAGATGGAAATGTATGTAAATTGTAAATCTATAACTTTAGTTCTTTTTGCAATGTGACACAATGTACTGTAACTTTGTGTGGATAAAAAACCTTAGCTTTTAAATTAATTTCTGTATGTTCATTCATCATTATTTTTATATTTTATTTATTATCTGCCAATTTGCAGAAAATATTTACCATACAATAGGGTGCAACCACATTTTTTGGACACTTATTTTATGGTCTCTGAAACACATTATGGATATCACCAAGAATACACAAACACCCCTAGGAGTAATGAGAAGGTTGATGGAAAGGCTAAAGTACTATTAGGCCTATATAGATATTTAACTAGCTAAAATATATTTCCATCTAAAGGTACGTTTATTTTCTGTACATTCTCATCAACTGAAAACATATTGGGGGGATTCAATTACTTTCTGGGAGACCATGCCATCATTAAACTGTTGCATGTCATCATGAAATTGCATAACAAAGTCCAACGTTAAGAGGACCAAGTTTTTTGGTATCCCAATGGAGTGGGCTCCCAATGTTTTCAGTAATCAATGGTGACATGTTTTTTTCTCCTTCTAGCAAGCAGATTCTCTCACACATGAGTGAGAATTTCACCATTAAAAAAATTACATTTACAATTCTCAGAGTGATTATACAATTTGAAGTCCTACAAAACATCCCACATATTGACATCATAGTTTGGAGTTTGGATTTCCCATAACAGTGCACCATGAATAAAATATAAAATATGTCTTGTATAATTGTCTTGTATGTCTTAAATGTCTTGATTGTCTTGTAAAATATGTATAATAAGTTGTATTAACGCATACAACATTTTGGGTCTCATTGTTGTGATTTGACTCTTAATATGTATAGCATTATGTGTAGTGCTCATGATAATATCATGGGCATTCTATTATCTTGCATTTCATGGTAGTCATGCTAATGAGAGCATTACAACTTTGTAAGTTATTTTTTAGTTGGAGGTGAGGCAAGATAAATATTTTCAGTGACTGTATCGTTGTAAAAAAAACAGACACTTAACCAAATGACAATTAGTCAACTAGATTTAAAATATATATAAAATCATTGTATGATCAGTACCACCACTGAATATTACAAAGTTCAAAGTAAATAGGCCTATGTAAATGCACTCTAAACTTTTCAAACTTTAAATTTCAGGAATTGCACAACAAACTTACGTGCACTGCCATTGCTGATGCCTGGAGTTATATAGGCTGCCTACTGGAAGCTAAAATGAAGGACCACATTGCACCCACAAATGCATAGTCTACTACACGAGCATGAAGAAATGTTAACACAAATAAACCAAATCTGTCACCGAATGTTAAAACAGCATAAACCCCGAATTAGACGAAGGTTACTCACCAATCACACATCAACAGGTTACATAGCCACTATCGCTTTTGGCAGATTTAGCCTACATCCACTATGAAGAAAATTCGTACAGATATACAGTATAACTGAAATCACCAAATAATACAATAGGTGTAATAGGTTATATAGATAAGTTCTTCCTGGTATCTGGTATCAGCACATCATCAGTACTACGGCTGTCTAAATTGTAGCCTTCATGAACAGTCTAGTCAGACATTCTTAGACGAAACCAAAACACATTTTGAAGCAACAGCATTCTCTACAATATCACCCCCAATTAACTGTACTCGACATAGATTAACCAAGGATATGAATGAGTATTATTATTCCGTGATATGTTTATCACTTCATACGTATTGCTGCGGTAAAAGTTGGTTAAAAGTTGTCGTTATAATTATTCCCCAAATGCAGACTCTAGTCATAAACCGTGGACGTTGAGCACTGCCTCGTTATGAACATAGTATCTTCAAATAGCCTATATATTTCCAAAAACCTACCTCTCAGTGGAACAGCTCTTCTTTTCCTCGGCAATGTGGTAAATTGTCTCACTTGTGGTGCGTAGGCTATGGCTATAGCCAACTGTAGGGTACTCTGTAGTGAAAGTTGTTGTTGGGAGAATAGGTCGATTCGACGCGTTTAACTAAGGAGCTCGGTCGGAAAGGCTTGAGAGCACTGCATCTGTCTGTTGGTGTCTTTCTCCCTTTAAGAGCGTGTCTGTCTGAAGTCTGTCAAAAAGACATGTCAGCGGGTCCCTCGTCTAATCCCCTCGTAAAGACAGCGTCCCTGGATCTTTGACCAAACTCACTGATAGGCGTCGGAAGCCGGTAAGTTGGAAGATGAAATAGGTTTCTCCAGCTCTTGAGATGTAAAACGGTTAGAGAGCTGCCACTGTTAGAAGAGAATGGAATGTGATGTGAATATGAACCTAAGTTCAGCAATAATGAAATGCACAACATTGCTCTGTAGCACTGTAAGCAAATCGTATCTCTCTGTAGTGCATCTTTCCTTAACCTCTGAATATCGAAAACTGGCTCGCGTGACAGGTTAACACTCTAAATACCGCTGTGAAAGCCATCAACATCAGCGCGTGCATTGTACGTGCAACCTGTGTTTGTGCGCGTGGTGAGACAATAAGGAGAATGAATGAAATCCTGAACATGAAACAATGGGTGTACGTGTTCAAAGCTATGATTTGCACATGCAGTTTCACAATGGGATATGCCTGTGCTCATTCTTTCATCTCTATTAATTTATTGCAGGGCATTTCCTGCATAACATAGTTAGCTGTATAATATACAGGTTCTCAAGATTTAATTTGTGTTCATTTTATTTTACAGTATACTAGATGGTGTTCATTTAACTTTAGTGAATAAAAGGTTTTGACTACAGCATAACTGAAATGCAGTCACATTATTCTTTTCTCTATACGTATATGTGCATGTGTGTGCATGTGTGTATGTGTTTGTGTGTGTTTTCCTGTGGGCATCTGAGTGAGATTATGAATTCTGTGTGTGCACACACGTGTCTGTTAGTGTGCTTGTGACAGTATGTTTATGCCTGTTATATGAGTGTGCCATATGATGTGTGTGTGTGTGTCTGTGTGTGTGTGTGTGTGTGTGTGTGTGTGTGTGTGTGTGTGTATGTGTGTATCAGTATCTGTGTGTGTGTGTGGTGTTTCAAGTTTGAAAAATAGATTTTTCAGTTGCATACCAGCACCCATATCTCATATCCATTCAAAAATGTTTATCCATTGCCTGTGAGGATTTGTTTTTTAATTTTCCAAAATGTTCCCCGTTTTTCTCCCTAATTTTGAAGCCAATTATACCCTCTATTTATTTAGATTGAGCCTCTCCCACGAACTCGCCACCCGTGTCTACGGGGCAAGCTACTCTCCGAGGCCAGCGATGATCCGCCTCCTTCGAGAGGGAACTCACCAACCCCCTTTCTGGAGACACCCTTATGTGCTTCACGGCGAGTTCGTGCCGACCACTCTCCCCCCTCCCTCAGGAGCAGACAGCCAAATGCCACTCCCGATTGGGGCTAATGGCCAGGGTCAGTCTGTCAGAGATGGGTTTTGAACTGCGTCCCTGATAGGCAGCTTGCACTCGTACAGGACCAGCGAAATACGGGTGCGTTAGACTGATACGCTATCCGCCAGCCCTCGCCTGTGAGGATTTAATGTTAATTGTATTCATTTAAAATAAAAGTCTAACTGAAACTAACTGAAACTTAACTACTTACATAACTGAAACTCTAAAAGTACTCCTCAGAAACATGTACAGTAAGGAGGCATGGACAATATATGGATGAATCTTCCCTATGGATATAAACATTGACTGACCAGGGCATACTTGTCATTAATACAATTATGAATTGCAATTGAAATTGCAACAAAATGCAATTCAAGCAAATTGTATTTAATGAATGCATCATGAAGTATGAGATAATTCATCCAAAACATGCATTTCTGGCTATATCTGTACAATGTTTTACAAATAATTCACATTGAGCAAATTGACTGCAATTGCATATGTTCCAGTGCACCCTGTGGTGGTTGGTGTGTCAACTGTATTTGATTCCTTGGCAAATATGTTAACAATATCTGCACAAACAGTAATTAATGTAAACGTAGCATAAAATCAATGTCAGTGATATATTACTAACACTTGGTATTGATGATACCCTTCTAACATACATTTGTTTCTGAAGATCTGTTTAATTAAGAGATATGTTTGTTATTTAATGTGATAATTTAATTTCAGCAACATTTCTGATTAAGTGTGCCACACATCTCACAGAGGAGAAACATTGCAGGCCAATGATAATCAAATAAAACAGAATGATTTGTATACATTTTAAGTTTTGATGAATAACAATGTTGTAGCTATGTTTTTATAATGTTTATTTTTTTGTACACCTAAACCTGCCAGCTGCATTGTAAATAGGTCAAGATCACACTACTTTGTTTTTCTCCCAATTTGGAATGCTCAATTACGTTTGTGTGTTCGTGCTCATTGCTAAAACCCCCTCTGTCATTTTTGGAGAACGCAGATGAGCAAGCACTCTCTTCCAAAGCATGTCATGTCAAGTCACTGCTTCGGCAGTCCACCAGTTGAGCTCACACAGAAAATGAATTGGAGAGGGACACTTCATCTACAGCCTGTGCAGGCATACTGTGAATGTCCAAATGACCAGAGGGGTCAGCTTTGCATGATGAGACAGGGTCATCCTACCAAACATGTGGAATAATAAGTGGAATAATATTTTTAAATTAATTGTGCCAAAACGGCAATACCTGAAGCCCATTATAATGGTTTTGTGTATTTTAATTTTAGAATTAGTGTCAAGCATTGAGAAAACTGAAATAATACAATGACCTTTTCACTCTTAATACTCTATACCTTTATAAAGGTGTGGAGCTTTATAGAGGCATGGAGCATTGAAAGTGTGTGGCAGCCAGGGCCGGATCTCCGCATAGGTCGACAAGGCCTGGGCCTAGGGCCCAAAGTTGCATGGGGCCCAGAAGTGTGGGGAAAATATTCATATTGATATTATTTTTAGATATTTTACATAATTCATATTACATTTACAAAATAAAATATATGTTCATCACACAGGTTCCTTATTATTATTATTATTATTAGTTAGTAGTAGTAGTAGTAGTATTAGTAGTATTATTATATTATTATTATTATTTAGTAAATAAATAACGCGAATTAAAGCATATCTCCAATCTAACGTTAAATCTAAGAACTATCCCAAATCTCCCAGAATGTCATGCCGGATGCGTTGAACTCAGAGGAGGGAGGGGGGTTGGGGGGCCCAAAACGGAGGCGGGGCATAGGGCCCATGAACGTCAAGAGTCGGCCCTGGTGGCAGCCTTGGATTATGTCGCTGTCAAACATCCTCATAAACTGTTCTGTAACAAGGAAAAGATAGGCAGTATAAAAGCTCGAGAATTGCAGGAAAGCCTCAAAAAGCACCACCAAGGGGCCCATAATAGGCACCATTTCATACAGAGAAAATAAAGCATTACCTTAATGAAATTCCCAATTCTTCTTTTCCAAAAGAGCATTTCTTGCAACAAGAAAGTGAACATCAATTTCACTTAAGCCATCTGAAGACATTAAGAATTAATTTGCTTCAATATAAAAAAAAAACTTTAATTAGAGACAGCATTATACACAAAGACCATTTTGACTAAACATCTCATTCTAATATCTCATTCTTTCTCAACAGTCTACAGTTTCTGTAGGAAAGTAGTAACAGATTTTGTGTTTAAAATAACCACACCCAAAATGCAAAACAAAATTACAACCATTTCAGAGATAATTTGATTAGAAATCATGATGATACAATTGGATTGTTAACATCAAGATCAACGCTCAACAGAAGTCCCAAGTGACATTGGTTCAATTCATTAAAGTGTGTTTAAATAGCTTGTTGAGGTAGTTATTCACACTAAATCACTAGGCAATAATGTTGGTAAGTCTGTTGGTATGATGCCACAGGAGGCATTTTTGTTAATATTGGTAATGGGTCTAATACTGTATGCTCTTCTTCACTCTTGCCCAGGTACTGAAAAATATTTCTCTACTGACATATATTAAGAGCTCAAAAGAAAATTGATGGGTATTGACAAAAACATTATGAATTACTGCCCTACTCATCTTTTTTTCTTCTTTTAGTGTGTGCAGGCATTTCTTCAAAATTGTAATGTTTTTTAACTCCAAAAAAGGTTGTTATCTCAGTAATAGGTGAAGGACAGCTGTGGCGGCTAATTCTCACTGAACACATATATTTAAAAAATGCTCAATTTAGGCTAATTGGATGATTACTTTACAAACCAAATCAAATAAGTATAAAATCTGCTTGCATGTTTCTGGAACAAGTTAAAACATTAAACATTTTTACATTTCACATTTCCTCTACATCACATTATTAAATCCTCTCAGCATTAAGATATAGAGATGGATATCAATGCTGGATATTTAGCTCTGGATCCCAGGAATCGCAGTGGCCTGATTCCCTTTGTGGAAATGTTCACAGTATTCCTCTACAGTTAATTATGTGACATGGTGATGCATTTAGGTGGTGTAAATTGTGGGTTCTAGGCAGCAATGAATTTAATGGCCAATACAACACGTTTTTGCAAGAGATGATATCCATTCAAATTTGCAGGTGGTGTGTGGTCAGATTCTGACTCTAGGAAACCAGCTCTTGATCTCCATGGATTTTGGTACAGGGAAAACTTTTCCCTCATGAAAGCTGTCTCCATAAATTGGCAGCTGTTCATAGTTTGGTCTGTAAGTGCAGTATGTGTCCCCTTGAATTTTCTTAATGCCAAAACCTGCTTTCTATGCTAATAATAATAATCATAATCATAACAACTGTTGTGTTGACATCCGAAAGAGATATTAAATGAGGAACATGAATGGCAGATGAGGAAAATAAAAGGAGGGAAATCAATTTCCAAGTGAGACGTGTCACAACTGAGGAAGGATTTTTTAAGTGCAAAAAGTCAAGTTAAAATAGAGAAATAAAATGTTTGAAATAATTAGTATTCATTTAACATTTTTGCATTTTGATATTTATTTTCTTCCATTAGCATTGCTTTTTCTCGATTTATATTTCCTCTGCTCATTTGACTTTTCTTTTGCTCCATTATTATTTCTTTCCCTCGCTCAACTGCAACTTGACAGGTATTCCATTATTAGCTCACTGGGGTGGGGGGGTTGAGGACGTCTTACATGCGAGATAACAATGTCAAATCTAGGACATATAGTCCCTCCATCTTAGAACTCAGGCCCCCTCCTTCTCACAAGCATTTGCAAGAAAGCTTGAAAGCTTCATCCCTAATGGAAAGTACAATGCTGCAGGCCTACTCTATTCCTGGCTTTGATGGTGATGGTTGTTTGTAAAGACTGCTTAACAATCATTTTAAAGCACTGATTTGCTAGTATTCAAAATGTTTTATTTATTTATTTTGTACATATTACATACAATACATATGCCATTTAGCAGACGCTTTTATCCAAAGCGACTTACAGTAGTGAATGCATACATTTTTCAGTGTACATGGTCCCAGTGGGAAACGAACCCAAAACTTAAGCATTGTTAGCGCCATGCTCTACCTACTGAGCCACACAGAACCACATTTTAAAAAAATAAAATTAGGAATGTCCAATCGCAAATGTCTGTCTCATCACTGAAACATAGCAAATTTGAGCGGGCAAGGAATAGTGACGGAGTGATGTGGGGATACCCTACTGAATTTAAACCCTCCTTCACTAGGCCATGCTATGGTCAATTATTAATCACCCTGTGGAAGTACCAGCCATTGTCTACACTGACACTGTTCAGGTTCAATTCGAGCCATAGGGTACCTTGCTGTACTACTCATGAGTGCTTTAACCATATGTGCCTATTATGTTCAGCGCACTGTATTAAACTACAGTAACGGTTATTATTGCATTATTGAAAATATTCAAAGATTAGTGTTAGTAGCCTATGTGTTTATAATGTGTGTCATGTGTATAAATAAGCAATTCTTGCTTATTGTGCATTTTTTATGATTTAGTGTATTATATTGCTCCCTGGAATAACAGCTTCCTAGAAATAAGGATGTAATATGGTAAACAATTGTAGCATGCTTATCTCCCAGATTATGTGAGAAATGTGGCTGCATAGGTTAGTTACCTGTGCAGCTGTATCAGTTTCTTTTAACCAATTACTTGACTTCCTCCTGTATACAAATGGCCACACTAAAGACAGCCACAGCGACATTATTCATTGTGTTCAAGGAGATACAGACTTGCTACAATGTAGCAGGATATTTAGAAAGGAGCAGGTTCAAGTAAAATCCTGTTAAAAAGGTTCAAGGAGCAATGTGAGTCGCTCAATGTACAACTAACATTTTACAAATAGTATGCTGAATCCACAATTTCATGTATTGTGTGCCATAACAAACTATTCACAACGTGATAATGTATGTCAGTGTCATTCATCACGATATGATTTAAAGCTCTAAAATGTGTCATTTTGGTCCTGTGTATTAGCTCCAATACCATCTCAATTATGAGCAGCATTTTTTGTTCCTCCAGCATAACAGAATAAGTGACTAAATAAGCAGATAACTATATAAATCTATCAATGCTAGTTTGTGAAGCCTTTGATCAAATGTTTGTATTGGTGCTACCTTTTCACCATTTAATATTGGATAAGAGAAACAAGCCACTGATGCAGCTGCTTGTCTGACTGGAAGCACCAGACAAACGACAGAACAGAGGTGGCACATTAAAAGAAAAAACCCACACAGTGTCCATGAAGTGGCTGGTTTAATAGAGTCTGCGGGGTTTGATGAAGCAAAAATCTTTGTCACCCCACCTGATGGTGAGACCATTGACAGTGCAGGGGATAGTGAATGTAAGGACTCTTGTGGCACAGTGGACAATCTGTCATGAAGGCAGGCTTCACATAATATAAAATAGAGAAGGAAGGAGGCCCAACACAGACAGTGATATTGAGGCATATGAAACTATGGGGGAAAGGGTTCAGCCTATACTCCTCACTCTCCACACTTATTGTGACACAGTTCATAAGCACAAATCAGTGCTGGATCATAGAAGGTACAAAAAAGTATAGGGATGCATTTGGAGAATAATTAAACAGACATTCTGATATTGGTTGGACATCTCCCATATTTTCTGTGATTAAGTAATTTCATTATTGTGTGACCTTTGCAACTTCTATGAAGCATACACAATTAAACTTTCTCAAAGATTGAGAGCCTTTACAGATTAACTACTCAAAACCAGCTACAATGTTCAATCAGGATGTGGTAATGACAGGGTTCTGTCTTGCACAAGTAGTGCTACATATTCTCATATTCACCATAACAAGGTACATTAAAGACATACATGCATGCATCAAATGTCTGAAAGGTCACTTTCTTGAATCAGTTAATTAAAAAAGGGCAATTATGGGAGCGCCTGAGAGGCGTAACCGGTAAAGGCACTTGTCTTATGTGCAGGTTGCCCATTGCAGCCTGAATTCAAGCCTGGCAAGGAGTCCCGTTTGGGGGTGGTCCACCCCCCAGGGGGAGGGAAGCCGGCATGAGTTTGTCGCATGGAAGCAGCTCTGTGTATGTCAGAGTTGCGGTCGGTGGCTTGGAAAGTTCCTTCTTGGAGGAGGTGGTTCAGTTCGCCTTTGTCATTGGCAGTCACAGATTTGCAATGGCAAACTCGTAGTACAAGAGGTGGGATAGTTTAACACGTAGAGGGTACAATTGGCCACCAAATTGGGAGAAAACAGGAGAAACATATAAAAATAAATAATAATAGAAATTTGGGGGAACCTCGTGACAATAGAACATCTTGACTGGATCATCTGAATACTCCGAATTAAGTTTTAAACCTTTAACCTTTTTCTATCGGCATTGCCCTCTTTTGTTCTATCGTCATGCATCCCATATTATTTTTGAAATAAGAAACCCCACACTCTTCTCACCATCTGTGATCTTTTTTTGCAGGCCTGGTGGGTAGAGTTGAAAATAAAACACCTTTCCTTTCTCTGTAATGCATTTCCCATTACATTATTTGCACTTGGCAGATGCTCTTATCTAGTGTGACTCACAAAGTAGAAAACATCAGTGTTGCCATCAGGAATACAGAAATGCAGCAGTACCACAGATAAGGCACAGTAGGTACCTTCATAACCAGTAATGTAGCTGTGTAATGTAACTGATCAAACCAACAATTAGCATTGTAAACTTAAAAAATACTATAATATAATATATACCATTTAGCAGATGCTTTTATCCAAAGCGACCTAGAGTAGTGAGTTGTACAGTCGTTTCAGTACATGTGGCCCCAGTGGGAATCGAACCCACAACCTAAGCATTGCCAACGCCATGCTCTACCCACTGAGCCACACAGAACCACGTTGTTGCCATGTAGTAATACAGTAAGACAATGACACTATCATTGTCTTACTGTATTACTACATGGCAACAACAAATTAAAAAAATAAAGAAATACATGTTAAAGGTGGATAGCTAAAGGATTTCAGGGTTGGGGGAACAAAGGTACAGTCTGAAGAGGTGGGTCTTCAGTCTGTATCAGAAGTTGGTTAGTGTCCCTGTTGTCCTGACCACTGTGGGAAGCTCATTCCACCACCAGGGGGCTTGACCAGGCAGGAGATGTGACCAGGAAGTGCAGACAAGAAGTGCGAAAGCAGCCAGAAGCCCAAAAGTTGTGGGGTGGTCTGGCCGGTATGTATGGTTGGTTGAGAACATGTCTTGTAACTTTGAACAGTCATCATAATGATTCAACTAGAATAAATATGAAGTTAAGTATTAAGTATGTACACTGATCCTCTGGGTTCACCATTGCAACTTGAATTTCTGGCTTAAATGGGAGCATGGATCTTTAGTACTATGTATCATGTCAGCTCACTACCAACCATTTGTTCAACAGAGACCACGTGATTTCATGCTTCATTTATTTATACTACAAACACAACTCTTGACAAAGATATTTCACCCCAATAGAATTCCACTGAGATGTTTACACAGAGCCATCTGTATCACCAGGGACAGAAACATATGATGCCATGTCTTGTTTTGTCAAAACCCCAAAGATGAAATTGACTTCAACAAGCAAAAACAGTGACAGCTCCTGGGGCCATGGAAGTATTACAGTACATGACAGGAGAGCTAATTCCTTGCAACGTTTCCATCATATTGGGGTGAGGAAAAAAGCAAGAGAAGGGATTTGTGAGGCTTTGCTCATTTTTCTTACTAGCTGAATGTGACATATAATTATATAATACCATTTTTGTAGAAGAAAATTATTCATTATGCACTGTGTAGTATCCTAATGTAGTCTATATTTTTGAGAGAGAGAGAGAGAGAGACCCCTTATATACATTGTAAAGACTCTGGAATCTGATTGATGTACCATCATGCGATCATGCTTTGTCAGGACATGTGTGTCCTTATATTTCAAATTTGAAGATAGTTTGAGAAATGTCTGTGGAAGTGTTATGAAGTGAATTAAAATTGTGAAAGTGCCCAATATCTGGTCTCTGTATTGTCAGAGTTTGAGCTGTGACTATATATGTAATTCAGTACTGGTTAAAGGGAGATATCCTCATTCTCTGGAAAACTCAAAACTGAGGGCTAGATTTACTAAGACAGTCACAGTGTGGGAAAAATGAGAAAAATTAAACTTAAATATTCAGATCAGGAAATAGAGGTAATGGTCAACAAGGTACAGCCACAAAAACTTTCCTACAACATAATGTGGAATAAATGGTTGTGGTCCAACCGAACAAAGAATATTATAATATCTCATCTTCTTCTCATCTTCAGCCGCTTATTCCTAGTTAGGGTCGTGGGGGGGCTGGAGCCTATCCCAGCATGCATTGGGGCAAGAGGCAGGAATACACCCTGGACAGGTCGCCAATCCATCTCAGTCCATATTATAATATATCATATATATTATATTATATATATATAGAGTAAAGAATATAAATGTAAAAATTTGTGGTGGAAGGAGGCCCCAGAGCATAGGGAAGTAAAACTGTATTTGTGATTCATTCTATACCCTCCTGACCGCATACAATAAGATAATTGTTCAAATTCAGAACTACGTTTTTATACTGAATGCTAGCTGATGACAAATTGATCAATAGAAATCCAGCATCATTCCATATCATTTTTATTGAAAGTTCTAGTAAATTATATTTATGCTATATAGAATATATATTTAAAATTCTGACTTAGCTGTCTGTAGATACAGCTATTCCTGAAATTAAGCTGTCATGACATGAACTGGGGTACTTTTGTGATGATTTGTTTTTCATCACTGGGACAGCGACTAGCACCTCGGAAAACGCGATACAAAATGGGAATTGTGAAATGATTAGGCGATATCAGCATTCATAAAATACCACCTGGTTTAAAGAGTTCTTAAAATTGTCATGCAAAGAGGACAGTCGCAATTAAGGCATGCTTTAATAAATCAGACAGAATACTTAATCGACCTAATTGACAAAATCTCCACCCTTTTTTTCCACGTTCACCACATGTATACATATGCATGAACAGATTTAACTATTCGCAAAGTGACTTAGCCACCACAAATTACATTCTAATAGCAATTTTACCCCTTGTGACCGCTTAGTAAATCTGACTTAGATATTGCGACCTTGTAGCGACTCCTTTTGCATTAAAAAATCATTTAATCGCAATCCTTTAGTAAATCTTGCCCTGAGTGGTTAATGTACAGTATATGAAGTTGACCCATTCACATTTTCTATGACCCTGCTGTCTCTTTCCCTTGTAGTTTGATGTTTTTATATTGTGTTGGGTAAAAGTTTAGTGCTCCAAATAATGAGCTGTGGTTGAATGTTTCAAAGATTGGAGATTCTTCTTACTTGTCATTTATCTGCATTTCAATCCTGGGGTATATATTTGGCAAAAAATTGGTGGCTATATGTTTGCCATTGTATTGTCTGTAAGGTCAATGGAGCCTTATCATTACCACTTTATTTTTGGATGTACTTTTGTAAAAGCAAAGATATGATTCACACAAAACACCTAACACCACATACAATGTAAAGATCTAGAGGAGACATTTACATTATGAGTAAATCACCCACATAGCCAACATAAAAACGAGGTCCTCTGGTCTGTCGGGTGCCTGCAGTCTGCCTTTGCCAGCTGGAAAAAGTAGGCTCCTTCAACACAATGACTGCCCAGCTCAGCTGGAAAAGTGAATGGTGAAAAGAAGCAGCTGTTGGCTGCACATTCTTTGGAGGGTGCGCGTACTAGTTTGTTCTCTCCTGAATTGTCAGAGGACTTTGCAGTAATCGGACAGACCAACAAATGTAATTGAGCAATCCATACTGTGGAACAAGTATAAATAGCAGCCAAAATGAAATGCAAGTATTCACAATAAGTAGATGGTGGCATGGTAGAGACAATTTCACAACCATGTGGAAAGTACAGCAGAGTGTGCAAGTGTGGATTGATATTAATACTTCTACATGTAGACTAAAAAAGGAGAGGAACAATAATCACATTTTTTTTAAATGACAGCATAGCTTCATTGTAAATGCGCACAGATGTATGAATGTGGTATGGGGGTATTCACGTAAAATGAAGGCAGAAATTATCCTTTGCCTGTGAATTATATGCCTGTAAAGACAAGCAAACGCAGTTGTCGGGGGAGAAAGAAATCATGTGTTTATTTTCAACTCATCCGCATTTTTCTAGTATGAAATAAATATGGTTATGTGGTCTGTGTATTATTCCTGCCTTATCTGTTAACAAGCAGAACATGGTTTGATTCTGATTCTCCAGGGAGTAGTGAGTAAACTGCTTGGCTGAAGCTAATCAATTATGCAGCTGGCACAGAGCAACGACAGGTAACAGAGCATTTTCGAGCAGATGGAGACTCTTAACTCTGAATTAAAGAGATTAATAAATTGATGTGGCTGAGCTATTCTACTGGCACAACAGACTTGCAAACCCATTTTCAAATCTGAAATAATGAGATGCCACAAACACTCCTTACTCTGTTTTGAAAAGGCGCCAATGAGGGGTGAAAATAGATGCCCTGGAAAATAATAATTCCCCGCACAGTATCTGGACAGGATTTTGTCATTTTGAAGAGGACAGTGCAGAAAATGAATGTAAATGTAGCAATAAATGTAATGTCAGTTTCTGTTTACCCAAATGCAGCTTTGCTTTTGGTAGATGGTTTAATTCTAATGGAAATAAACCTACTGATTGGAATACAAATTAATACAGTATTTCAGCTATTGACAATGTTTCCTAAAATACCTTTACTGCATGAGCTCTACAAGCGGCCACTGGGCTACACACATCTAGCTGCTAGCTGTTTTGTACACATAGTAGCATGTATAAAAATGATGTGGGACATATTTCAAACAGGTTTACACACTGCAAAAACTATTCATATTCATACATGTGAACAGAAACTCAACTTACAGGATCAGCCCACACAAGCAAACAGTGTAGAACTGAATGCACAATTGCACATAGAAAAATGTAGCATGTAAACCCCCAGTTTAAACATTTACATTTTTCTACCATTTCCAGGTCACACACGTAAAGATATGATTGAATTCCTTTCATTTGTAATGCTAGTAACTACAATTTAATTGAAACACATTTACCTCCAACTAGGAATTAGCAATTTGCTAATTAATTACCAAAAATGAGACTTAATATATTATAAAATGTTCCAAATTGTGAATAATGTTTTAATTACTGATTCTCTGCCATTGGTTTCTAGCATCATTACGATAAAAGACCACCAGCCTGACATGTGATTGCAATACTAGTGCAATACTTCTGGTACAAAGACAGTTGACGTGTAAGGATTTTGGCACCATGTAAGTGTGATACTCTGTCAGCTGTCTTAAGAGATAAGTTTACCCCAAAATCACATTTTCATATTTTTTATCAACCAAAAAGATTAAAGAAGAAAACTGTGTAATCACTACCTTTAACGCCAGCAAAGTGTGAAAGGTGAAAATGTTATTTGCTTCCCAAATAACTTTCTTGTCAACACTGTTAGCCTATCTGACCAGAGAGCCATATTTCACTTTTATAATAAGTCAAGAAATAGAAATGCCAAGTAACAATAGGCACAGGACTGACAAGAAACCAGACAATTGTTTATTTCACAAAATAGTTGGTTAATTAGACCAACTAATTGGCAGCCTGAAGACATAGTTGTCTACAGTGGGGGTGTAACAGAGGGTAAATAACAGTCCAGTGTGTGAGAGGTTCAAACTCCTTGTGCATAGTTTGATCGCATGAATGTCTTGTATCAAATGTAATGTCAGATACAATCATGAGCCACAGGATTTGTGATTTTTTTTCTTTTGAGAAAAAGTCTGGCATCAGTAATAAAACCCATAATGATCCAGTTCATGCACAATGTCAGAAAGAAAAGCAGTTTGACCACAAATGGATAAAAATGTACAATTTGTATTATATACATTTAGGTTTGTTGTTTTCTTTTCAGGTAATCTGTGAAGTACTTTACACAAAATAGCTGACTGATAGAGCCATCTCCAAAAGTTTTCTGAATCTGAAGAAACTTTTTTTCATTGGTGCAAAAGGTACTTTTCAAACCATTAAATTGACTGATGTGAATTGTGTGCCATTTTGATAAATGTATACCAAACCATACTGTATATCAGTGAAGCTGACCACAGGTTATAATTCAGAAATATATCAGGATGAATGGAAAGGTCAAATTTTATTGGGCCTGTCATGGATTGAGATTGATAAGAATCTCACTAATTCCGTTGTTCTGGATTTCTCCCTAATATTTGAAAGAATTGTCAGTTTATAGTTTACAACCAAAATGTATTAGGATTCTTTTTTTATGGATATATAATTATGAGTTGGCGCCAACAATGAATTCATGTCTATATATTTGGCATTAAAGTGCTTTTTTCATAAATATTGAAAATGTCCGGAGGGGGAGAGAGAGAAAAAGAGAGAGAGAGAGAGAGCCAGAGAAAGAGGAAGGAAACACACTTTTTCAAGTTTGTGAGATTAAACACTGGACTCTAATCTGAGTCACAAGGAACAAATACAACACAAAACAGGACATAATATCAAATCAGGCAGCTCTACCAAATGTCAATCATGGCCCATACAGATCACATGATTCGCTCTTTGTGTTGCAGATTATGTAATCTTGGGAAAGCCAAACTCAAAACTGAGTGGTTAATGTATATACTGTATGAAGTTCCCACATATCCAGTTTCAATTCAATACCCTCCAAGGATGTGCCACCAAAAAATGAATCTCAAATTAACATTGATACTTAATGAGATACTGATACACCACTAACCAAATTCTCCATTTTGTAAGTATGGGCTGTGAAGAACAAGAGCCCATTTTTCAGAAGGAGAATAGAGGAGCAGGGGGAAGATTGTGCATTAACACAGCAAAACCTGTCATTTACAACTCTTACCATAGTGGACTTTGCCATGCTTAATTACAGTAACCATATGCCACCAAGTAGCCCTCATTGAAATTCATTCATTCACTGTGTGTGTCAGGGCATCGCAGAGATCTTTGGTGGGGCAGGTGTTCAAAGTCAAAAAAGGGCACCCTCCCCCCGTGGCACAGATAACCCCATCACATTGACTCATGGATTTAGCATGCAGTCAGTGCATCACCAGCGACCAGCCCTCAAAAAAAATTAAAAATAATAATAAATAAATACAAATTAACTGAGAGGGCACACTTTACCATCAGGACGGCACAAGGGAGCGTGCTCAAGCATTCTTTCACCCCTGTCTGTGCACGTGCCTAATGTGTGTGTATTTCAGTGTCTGTCTTTATGTTTGTATGCTCCCTTACTGGGCATGTCCTACCGGATTTACCCAGGACACACTGGTTGAACAAAATCTTTCTGATAGGCTGGGTATGCATGCGGATGCACGAGGAGGAGATAAACTTTGTCACAGGGGAAAGGGCTATTTGGTACTCCAAACTGGCCATACTGCCAGAGTGAAGCACACCAGGATTAACAAGTCTGAAAATGAAGAGATGGACCACTCTTGACACTTTCCCAACATTTCCAATAAACATCTGTGATACTTCCAAAACATTCCAAAAAACATTGACTAGATTACAGTATGGGAATGTATGCTAACTCAGTCAAATGTTTTGGCTCATCTAGTATTAAGTCCATTGGCGTTCCACTGCATTACAGAGCAATTCTCTTTAAATCTCAAGGGTCATGTTTATTCTTCTTCTACATGCATTATTCTTATTAATAATTAAATGGCTGCAGGATATAAAATGATCAAATATTAATTTAAAAGTTCTTCACAGGTAGCTCTACCTTAGCACATGGGGAGGTTTGTCCTTTCTTTCTCTATTTTTCTTTATTTCTTTTCACAAGGGAACTGTTGTATTTGAAGCTTTCCAATGTTGCAGCCTCAGGAAAAAATGCATTTTACCAGGAGCCACATTTTAATGATAATGATGTATTACTAAGATTCATACACACTTTAATTTGTCTTGTGGAGACCGTGCTACGCACTTTGTATACTGGTTCCAGTAGAAATAAGATGTGTTCCAACAGATACACATGAAGAGGTAAAAAGGTTATTATTTATTACCTTGTAGCAAAAAGAAGGTACCCAATACCAAGTATAAAGGGTATGACTGCAGTGTTTTATATTTTCTTATACTTTCAATCCTTGCATGTCTAGTTCTTAAAAATCAAACATTTTATCCCCTGTTCAAATAATTCACTCCTTGAAGCATGATACAAACACTGGTGAAAGTAATAATTGGACAGCCCTGCAGGCTGTTGAGTTGAAGGGATGTCAGCACTGGCAGATAAATGGAATTATTAATATATTAGTTTTAAAGGTAGAAAAGCCAGCACAATCTAGCAAAATGTACTTTTACAACTTGACAGATGAACTCTATTTGTAGTTATAAAACTTGTTAACCAGAGAGTTTGAGGCGTGCTCATTTTCTATACAAGATAAACTTAATAGTAATTAATCAATAAGAAAAGAGTCTTAAAGTAAGGGATTTTGGGGGGTGCTGAGTGGCTCATGCTGTTAAAGGAAATACATGTCTTTACTTAGAGAGTACATCCCACATTTTAATCTCACCTTCACAATTCTCTCGTTCCACTTTCAATACTCCCTCATTGCTGGTGGAACTTAAAATGTAATTGTCTTTTTTCTCTGCCTACTTTATTTCCATTGGCAATCAAAAACTAGGACGTGGCCTTTCAGATCAATTCAAATGTGGACAGGCCATTAGAAGCCAAGCCATGATGAGACATGGACAAACTGGTCATCCCCCTGGGCGACCCTAGCACCAATTATGTGTCACCCACGAGGCTGCTGGCCACAGTCACGGACAAGCACTGGGGCAAATCCACACACTAGAATAGTGCCTTAAATGTGCAATTAATTTGGAGAATAGTTTACCATAACAAAGGGCCCTACAATCTTTTGTTTTCTGATGTTAATTTATCTTTAAGTTAGGGCAGTGTGCTGGTCTGTCTTCTAGATTGAACTTAAATAAGAATTACATTTTAATTAAAAATACAACAGAAGTCTATTTCTTGCCACTACTCTTTCATTGACAGTTATCTCATATGAGATATATTGGGGTATTCTGTGGTTCTCTGTGGCTCAGTTGGTAGAACAGTGTTGGCAATACTTAGGTTGTGGGTTCAATTCCCACTGAGACCACATATACTGAAAAATGTATGCATTCACTACTGTCGCTTTGGATAAAAGCATCTGCTGAATGGCATATATTATATTATATATTATTATTAGCGCCTCAAACAAGAATGACTTATACTTATACTTGTTGCTGCATAGACGTATTCTATTTTTATTTTCATAATACTGAACTATACAATATTTTATTTAGTTATCATTATTGTGTGCATTAACAAAATTAGTTAGTTAGTTAGTTTTTAATCTTGAATTAAGCCTTCACCTAATATGTGCAGACATAAATTAGCTACATATGTTAATTTGAACACTGAAAGCTGTTTTATGTATATAGGTATATATATTGAACATTTCTGTAAAATATGTACAACAGATGGAAAGGAAAAGCTAAGTAAATTGTGTTTATTGCATTTAGAAGTTGACCAATTATACACAGGCAAATGTATTTAAATAGCACTAAGTAACTCTGAGTGTGAAGCAAGCCCTATGCCATCAGTTTCAACTGAAAACTGATCAAAGACTTTCATGGGAAACATGCACTTCTAAATGTATTATTAACAGGCGTAATAACAGGCAGACCTGTATGTGGTTAACTTGGCAAGTGGTTAACTTTCCTGACAGTACTGTGTGAAAGAATGATGTCCATGAGTACTGGGGGGTAGTGATCCTGTGATGGTTTGATTCTGACAGCGTCTGTGTTTTTATTGATCACAGCACTGCAGCCTCCAGGAATTATTTTTGCCCATATTTTATGCTCTTTCACGACTTCATGTTTTCCCACAGTTTCAAAATGCCTTTTCACAGTGGAAGTTTGTAAAGTTCTTTCTCGGTTGAAAATCATGCTCTTTACGAATAATTTAAAGTGATGAGATGGGGAACATCCTGCCAAACAGGGTCGGGGCTACTAGGGTGACAGGGCCTGGCTGGGGGTGGCCACCCTAGTAGCCTTGCCACCCCATTTGTGGAGCAATAAATAAATTATAATAATGTATACAAATATATACATACACTTAGTGGCCACTTTATTAGGTACACCTGTACACCTGCTCATTAATGCAATGATCTAATCAGCCAATCATATGGCAGCAACTCAATGCATAAAATCACGCAGACATGATCAAGAGGTTCAGTTGTTGTTCAGACCAAAAATCTGAATGGGGAAGAAATGTGATCTAAGTGACTTTGACCGTGGAATGATTTTTGGTGCCAGAACACCCCCATTTTCCAGTTTTTACTGAAATTTAAGCAGTTCAAGTCCAGTGAATAACCTGAAATTGTTATGTTTTGCATTATCTGTTCGGTTTGTTTTTGTACTTTGTTTATTTATCATTCATCATTCACGTTTCATTCACGTTCTGTTCCCCGTCTGTCATTGTTCCTTGTTGTTCGAGATCCACTCCTTGTCTTTGTCATGCACTTCCGGGAAATTCTACTTTTCGTTTTTTCTGTCTTAGTTTCTTATCTCATTTTACTTCCTTCTTTCTTCCTATAACACTTTGTATATATTAGTTAGATGTATATACTGTAGTACTAACCTACTAATCTACTAACATTAGGGATTTCGATTAAGTTAGTAACATTACTAATTACTAATTATCTCACACTTCTATCTATCGCTATCATTCTCTCTCTCATTGTCCTATCCCTGTACGCTTCTCACGTTTCGCTTCATTTGCACGCAGATTCTCTCTATGCGTTCCTCCCCTTCGAACTGTGCACGTGTCTGCCTGCTCTTCCAGGTCGTATATTGTCTATGTGTCTGTGTGATTCCCAGTCCGTGTCTTTTGTTTCCCCTCATTATTGTATTAGCGAATCCCATCGTTTTCACCTGTGTTCCTGCCCTTCTTTCCTCCCAGTCACACCTGATTCCTATTGTGTTTCCCTTCCCTGCTTGTATATAAGTTCCGTGTTTATGTTCACTCTTTGTCAGAACGTTGATCATCATTCCCTGTGCCGATTGTTAGTAAGCCAGGGTCTGTTGCATTTTCCCGAGACACCCCTTCTGTTTTCACTTCGAGTTTGCCACACGACCACACAAATACATCCATTCAGAAACCTATGCGCAAATACGTCCATTCTGAGACCTGGCATTTGGCTCACGCGAGGTTCTCCCAAACAAGCCCTAGTGACTTTGAACCTGAACTGAGAGGTAAGGATGGGTTAAGCATTGTGGCAATTTTCACCACAACCATCTAGGTTGTAATTAATGTAGACTACTATGTGAGCATACAGTATAGTTAGTTTGATAGCGTTAACGTTAGATAACGTTAGTATCGTTATAGGGCAAAGATGTACTAGCTAACGTTAATGTTCGTTCGTTACTAAACGAATATATGAGTAGCCAGAGGGGTGAATGGGGAGGGAGTCTTAGTATTGTCATTCATGTGTGCGTCTTGAGAAGTGTTTGTCTTGTCATTCATGTGTGCGTATTGTAGACTTGTTAGTTGTCGTTCAGGTGGGTGTGTCATTTGTGAGTGTTGGTGTTTAATGTGACGGGCATGGGGCATGGTGGTGCACGTCTGTAATCCAAGCTTCTGAGAGGTGGAGTCTGTGTGGAGTTGGTTGGGATAGTTTGTGTGTGTTCGTTAAGAGTGACTGAGTAGGGCCTCCCACGTGGTCTAGTGGTTTCAACGTCCGACACTGGCCATGGCGACCCGGGTTCAATTCCCCAGCCGCGCCAGAGTCGGCTCTGGCTGGGAATGCCACCGGGGGCGGCAATTGGCTGTCCGCCCCAGGGAGGGGGGAGGGAAGCTGACAAGACGTTCGCTGTGTACAGGAGTGGCTCTGGGGTGCCAGAGTTACAGTCGCCGGCTTGTCTGCCTCTATTTCATGTGTCCGCCTCTCTCTCTCGGTGTGGTTGTGAATAGAGAGAAAGGGCTCACACCGGAGAGTGGGGAGTCTCTGTCTCTGTGTTTGAGTAAGAAAACTTGCACTAAGTCAGTAGAGAGTGTTTATGGTCATTGGCTTGAGAACTCTCACTGAAAGAGTGACGTGTGTGTGTTGAAAGAGAACTCGGACTGAAAAGTTTGAGTGTCTCTGGGTGCATGGGTTTGGGAAGCACTTGAAAAGTAATCGAATATGTGTGTGCCTGGTGAGGTTCTAGCAGAACGCCGGACTGAAGAGGTGCTGTGTCCTGTGGATGTGAATGCATGGAAAGCCGCTGACTGTCTGTGTTTTATTGTGTGTTCCCCGGAAGGGGATTTCCCTCCTTGGAGGAGGCGGGCTTTAATTTCTTTTTGTTTATTTTTGTTTGTTATTTTAGTTCATTGTTTTTGCCTGAAAGCTTCATGGTGAGTAGGGTGAAGACTTTGTGTTTTGTGTTTGTTTTATTTAACCTGCTCTCCCGCTGTTTCTCTCTCGGAAATGAACATCCGGTCCGGAGACTGGCAAACCCCACTCCTCTGCTACTTCTTACCATCGGCTGCTCCGCTCACATCCGGGGATTTGTCACGTGGCGTGCGACAAACACCATTGATTACAATGAAAGGACTACTATATGTTTACAATTTAATCAGATCTGGTCAAAATTGGCATTGCTATTATACACACAAACCTTTGGAGATTTTAAAGGTGACATTTTGTCATACTAGAAATTGTTATGACTTTATTTGAATTCATTGGGCCAGATGCAAGAACCACTTTTACGAAAATTTGTTATAAGTCACTTTGATTTGAATTTGCCACATTCACCAATTTTCTTGTATTTAGAATTTTCTCTTAGGTACAAACAAGATTTCGAGTGGTCCAGAGCTGTTTTACGAGTCATACAAATTTGCCTTTCTCCAAAGCAAAACAACTTTGTTTTTGACTAATGGAGTCTATTTCGTTACTTAGAAGAACTGTTGAGTTTGAATATATAAATTACACAATAAAAGATAGAATTCATAATGTATAATCATTTTGAGAGTATCCTGTTTGACAATTGTAGGCCCATATTTGACTGTTTTCTTTTCAAATTGTAGGATAATATCATTCATAATTCATTAATAGAATTATATCATTATCATTCGTTTCAATTGTGGCTATTGAGTCTATGGTATAATACTACAATATTTTGGAAGAGAACGCGTCTTTAGAGAGCGCGCTGATCTATTCGCAGAGACAAACGAATGGCTAGTGTCGCGTTTTCGGTTACCACGGGCTGTGCTTCGCTGTTAGTCACTGTCCAGGGGGATATCCGTTGCAACACCGGACAAGGCAACCTCGCCAATTATGGCACGTATTCGCTTGTTGGTGTGCGTAACGGAATTTCCTCCTGACCCCCTCCTGTTGCAGTCATGGATCGCCTTGCTTTCGCGAGACGTTTCTTTGACTCCAATTTCATATCACACCATCCATCCATCCATCCATTGTCTAAGCCGCTTATTCCTGGTCAGGGTCGCGGGGGGGTGCTGGAGCCTATCCCAGCATGCGTTCCGGGCGAGAGGCAGGAATACACCCTGGACAGGTCGCCAATCCATCACAGGGCACACACACCATTCACTCACACACTCATACCTACGGGCAATTTAGACTCTCCAATTAGCCTAACGTGCATGTCTTTGGACTGTGGGAGGAAACCGGAGTACCCGGAGGAAACCCACGCGGACACGGGGAGAACATGCAAACTCCGCACAGAAAGGCCCCCGGCCTGGATTCGAACCCGAGACCTTCTTACTGTGAGGCGACAGTGCTATCCACTGCACCACCGTGCCGCCATATCACACCATTTTTTATTTATTTCTGTGCAACAGTTGATACTGCGTTAACTGCACAAGTAATTTTTTCCCACTCCTTGGTTTTAACAGGTCCCTTAATTCCACTGTTGACGCTTTTAAATAGTATGTGCTTTCGGTTACTTATTTCAGATTTCACTTCAATCTCTGAGCTCGTAAAGTTTTTCTTGTTGGTTTTGTTCGGTGCCATTATCATGAATGACTTTACTATAAAAATGGGGCAGGACACCTAACCTTCCATCCATCCATCCATCCATCCATTATCTAAGCCGCTTATTCCTGGTCAGGGTCGCGGGGGGGGGCTGGAGCCTATCCCAGCATGCGTTCCGGGCGAGAGGCAGGATTACACTCTGGACAGGTCGCCAATCCATCGCAGGGCACACACACCATTCACTCACACACTCATACCTACGGGCAATTTAGACTCTCCAATTAGCCTAACGTGCATGTCTTTGGACTGTGGGAGGAAACCGGAGTACCCGGAGGAAACCCATGCGGACACGGGGAGAACATGCAAACTCCGCACAGAAAGGCCCCCGGCCTGGATTCGAACCCGAGACCTTCTTGCTGTGAGGCGACAGTGCTATCCACTGCACCACCGTGCCGCTCACGCCTAACCTTATATAGCATTATTATTATTATTAGAATTACGCTAATTCACAAGTCACATGAACGCGCACTCATTTAAGAAGATGTCGCATTCAGCATGTTTACGTTGTCATTTACGACAGTTTTCTGAAGTTACGAGCCTTTGCTGAATCTGACGTGAAACACTCGTAGAAGTCACCTCCCAAAAAAAAAAAGAGAAAGATACAATATAAATACGAAAATGTTCTTGCATGAGGCCCACTGTGAGTTCACATTGCACATGACACAAAATGTGCAGTGTTGTGCACTTTTTCACCATGTTGACAACAAAAAAGATTTCAGATTGTTTACAGTTTTGCAGACAGTATTGTACCTGTACATGCCAACGAGCCTTTTTATAGAAGCCATGAACAATTTTTAACAAATTAGCACCACCAGCTTTTCCCCTAGCCTCATGATTAACAAACAATTATTATCTATATTACGTTTTTTCAGGGTGTCAATAGCTACTCTTGAGACATGACATAATTGAGACGTTGGTCATTTAGACTGTAGACTCGTGCTGGTCTTTTGTTGATTTTTGTATTTATTTATTCATGACAGACTCAAGACAGACATTGTCATATGTGTTTTCAAATATTTATAGCTGTAATACCAACATTATAGTTTTATGCTGTCTCAGACCATAATCATCAATGTACCAACATTCAATGGTGCAGTTACCACCATCAGGCTGACTTCTGCGACCGCAGTCTTCCCAGCATCCCCTGTCATTGCAGCTGGGCCTTAGTCTGTGAGTCATAAAGCTCATATCCTCTGAGTCCTGCAGCTATAGTTGTCACCTCTGGAGCATGTAAAGTCAGTATACCTCCAGCTATTGTCACCGTCTGTACTCAGTCATTCGGCAATGTCATTCCCATTGCTTCCACCCTGCATTCTCCCAACCGAGCTGTCACTCGTATCCCAAATCATTACCCTCTGTTTTGATGTCAATTTTGACAGCTGCTGTATACCAGCTAGAAAATTGGGGACCCACATTTACTGATGGCCACACAAAGTGTTGGCACACTAACAGCTAACTATCCACCTCAAGATTATAAAATTGGCCTCAGACGTGCACCAATACAAAATTACATGGTGTGCTTGGTTTAATTATGCTTGACATGCCACATTTCCAAACGTCTTTGCTTGTTATCTCTGCCTCAGCATTTACAACTGGACACAGTATGACTCCGTGAATAACTGCATTATCTATAATTAGTGCCCTGTGTTTTTGTCAACCTGGTTTTATTAGGTATAATTCTGTTGAAATATGCTACATGTGTCTATACTATGTCGATACTATACTGAAATATGCTACACGTGTCTATAGTCTGTAATCGAGTGGTGATTAATGAAATAAATAGAAACCAATGTGTTCTGTCTAATCCAACAAATTATTGTGTTAATTGAATAGATAAGACTTGATCATTTTCCCAATGGAAGAGACTAAATCTAAAATAATTTTCTTGAATAAAGGTCACAGGCAACATGAGTCAAATGAAGAAACAGTGAATTACAAGAAAGAATCAATATTGCAAGGAGAGGAAAACATAATTCATTTTTCTACTACTTTTAAGTTTTGATAAACATTTTGTCATTTTAAAAAACATTTAATTTGCATTAGTATTTGCCATCATTTTAAAGTAGTTCCATAATATGGGACACTTTTTATAATATTTCACAATGCCAGTTAACATTTTTGATTCTCCATTACCTTTACATTTAAGTGAAAAGCCCAAAACCTTACCTAACAAATGCAAGTCTGTTTACTGTAATGTATTAACCCTTCTAAAATGGCCATGTCACCGCCGACATGATTTTACATGCGTCATTTTCATTGCCGTAATTCTTGAATTATATGCGCAATAGAACAAAATCCAACAGTTCCTGAAAGCAGAGAAGCTGCTCTGTCTATCCATTTGGGGTTATTATGGTAGTTCACCAACAAAAAAAGCACAGAGCTCACAGAGTCGGAGGAGAGCTGAGGAGATTTGAAGAGAGAAGCGGCATTTAATTAGGGCTGAAAGGGTTAATGAGACAAACTGTGAAAACTGGTTAGAAAAAAAAGATAAATAGCTATGCCAGTAGCCATATGCAATGTACTGTGAATCTACATGCAGTCAAACATAACAAGTGATCATTAAATTAATTCAGGTACTGCATTGATACTGCAATGGCTGTTTAAAGACAGCCTGTGAGGAGGCTGTATGGTAATCACACTGCTTGAGGACTTACAGGCTATAAATCCCAGTCACTGAAGATGCAAGGCCCTATCTATTATGTACAACTGACTCAGGGTATATCTACATTTTAAATGTACTTTTCAGAAAGATAATATGATTGCACACTGCTGAGACCTTTTGGCCAAATTCCATATGTTAATATTTAATATAATTTTCCAATATGTGGAAAAACGGGAGATCTATTTCCACATCATTTGAACATTTGCTATAAGGTGTGTGCTTAAAGGTTTATTGTGATGTTAATCAGGATGGAAAAACCGATATTATTGTTCAGCATAAAATTGCATAAAAGGGTTTAACAGGGGGTCTTCAGGCCACCTCTACGTTTGCTGTGAAAGAAGAAATATGAAGCTGAAGTGCTTCCTTTTACTCCAACGATGTGTCCTATTGTGTGGATTTAATCCTGAAGCAAGTGCCCACTCTGGCAAGCCCATGATAATGGCCAGTGTTACCATGTGAGGCAGGGTATTCCCCTGCCTCCTTTCTCAATAGCAACTCATGTGGTTGATCGGGCATTTGTGATCTGCTTGCACTAGCTCAGCTGGGAAATTATAGAGTGAAAAGAAGCAGTGACTGGCTTCATGCATTTCAAATGGTGCATGTGTTAGTTGACAGAGGAAATGGTTGTGATGGGGTGGGCCTAGAATTTTGAATTGGAATTCCAAAATGTGGAATACAATCTTGTATAAAAAAAAAGATTATTGCAGGAATCCACAATTCGCAACTCCTTCCCCACAACCTCTCCCTCACCCATCTCGCTACCTAAACCTCCCACCCCTCTGTCCTCCTTCTCGCCCCTTCCTGACTCAGACATCCTTCAACTTGTTCTCTCCCACCGTCCCACCACCTGCCCTCTTGATCCCATTCCTTCTCCCCTCTTCCAGTCCATTGCTATGAACATCCTCCCCTTTGTCTGCAATGTCATTAACTCCTCTCTTTCCTCTGGCTCTGTCCCCTCTTCCCTCAAATGCGCTCATGTTGTTCCCCTCCTCAAAAAACCCTCTCTGAATCCTGCTGTCATCTCAAACTACCGACCTGTCTCTCTCCTCCCATTCCTTTCCAAAACATTAGAGCAGGCTGTCTATAATCAACTGTCTGCTCATCTCTTACAGAACGACCTGCTTGATCCCAACCAATCTGGGTTCAGAGCAGGCCACTCCACAGAGACTGCTCTCCTTGCAGTCACTGAGGCTCTTCACGGGGCTAAGTCCCAATCCCTTAGCTCCGTCCTCCTCCTCCTCAACCTGTCAGCGGCATTCGACACCGTGGACCTCCAGATCCTGCTCTCATCTCTCGTCGAGATGGGAATCTCTGGATCTGCGTTGACATGGTTTGAGTCCTACCTGGCTGACCGGTCCTACCATGTGGCCTGGAGAGGATCCCTCTCCTCTCCCCACACCCTCTCTACCGGAGTCCCACAGGGCTCGGTGCTAGGCCCCGTCCTATTCTCTCTGTACACCAAGTCACTTGGCTCTGTTATTTATGCTCATGGTTTTTCCTATCACTGTTATACCGATGACACTCAACTCTTTCTCTCCTTCTCTCCATCTGATACCCAAGTCCCGGCATGGATCTCTGCATGCCTGGCTGACATCTCCACATGGATGTCCACCCACCACCTGAAGCTGAACCTGGGGAAGACAGAGCTGCTCTTCCTCCCTGCGTCAATCACTGTGGAAGGCTCCATAGTGTCTCCGTCCCAGTCTGCCAGGAGCCTTGGAGTGACCCTGGACAACCAGCTCTGCTTCTCGAGCCATATTGCAGTGATCACTCGGACCTGCAGATTCTCCCTCCACAACATCCGGAGGATCCGACCGTTCCTCACCCAAGAGGCCACTCAACTCCTGGTCCAGGCCCTGGTGATCTCACGTCTGGGACTACTGCAATTCCTTGTTGGCAGACCTTCCGGCCTGTGCCATCAAGCCACTGCAACTAGTCCAGAACGCTGCTGCTCACCTGGTGTTCAACCAGCCGAAGTTCACCCACGTCACCCCTCTACTCTCCTCTCTGCACTGGCTCCCCATCGCATCAGATTCAAGTCACTGGTGCTTCCTTTTCAAGTGGCCAGAGGTACTGCTCCCCCATACCTCCAGTCACTCATCACTCCCTACACCCCTCCCAGACCCCTCCGCTCCGCCTCCTCTGGCAAACTGACTGCCCCATCCCTCCGGGCGCCTGGCAACCACTCCTCGCAGTCTCGCCTCTTCTCTGTCCTGATCCCTCGCTGGTGGAACGACCTTCCGCAATCGTTCAGGACCACGGAATCACTTGCAATCTTCCGCAAGAGACTCAAAACCCACCTCTTCAGACTCCACTACCACTGAACACTGTCCATCTAGCCAATCTGTCATCGCCACTGTTTACTTGTTCTACACTATTAAAAAAAACTTTTAAAAAACACACTAATGATATAGGTATGATACGCAGACGCCTGCAATGATGTCTATTGCTGTATTATTGCACTGATCTTGTGCGCTAATTATGATTGTTCTTGCCATGTATTAATGCACATCTTGTAAGTCGCTCTGGATAAGAGCGTCTGCTAAATGCTTAAAATTTAAAAATTTAAATGTTCCTGGTTTGCATGTTAGTAAAGTGATGTATTAAAACACATTGGCATGGTATTAACATTTGGCAGTGTTTGGTGAAATAAAGAACAATTTATTATCTGGCACATATATGTGTATATATACAGTATACAGTGCATTTGGAAAGTATTCAGACCCCTTCACCTTTTCCACATTTTGTTATGTTACAGCCTTATTCTAAAATGGATTAAATATATTTTTTCCTCATAAATCTACCCACAATGTCCCATAATGTCAAACCAAAAACAGGCTTTTAATTTTTTTTTAAATGTATTAAAAATAAAAAACTTAAATATCACATTTACATTAGTATTCAGACCCTTTGCTATGACACTATAAATTGAGCTCAGATGCATCCTGTTCCCTTTGATCATTCTTGAGATATCTCTAGAACTTGATTGTTCAATTGATTGTACATGCTTTAGAAAGGCACACACCTGTCTATACAAGGTCCCACAGTTCACAGTGCACATCAGAGCAAAAAGCAAGCCATGAAATCAAAGGAACTCTCCATAGACCTCTGAGATAGAATTGTGTCTAGGCATAGATCTGGGGAACGGTATAAAAGCATTGCTAATGCATTGAATGTTCCCAGGAGCACAGTGGGCTCCATCATTGTGAAATGGAAGAAGTTTGGAACCACCACGACTGTTCTTAGAGTTGGCTGTCTGGCCAAACTCAGTAACCGGACAAGAAGGGCCTTGGTCAGGGAGGCATTGTATATATTGTGGTGTCCCCAGGGGTTGGGCGACACGCACGGACCTTGCAGAGGGCGTAGGCAAGTTCAAGAACCAGGAAGAGGCAGTATTCAAAACCAAAATGATAATTTATTATACTAACAAACACAAAACAAAGGGTGGGGTCTTCAGGGGAATACAAACACAAAGTCCACAAATCCTTTCTCGTTGTCAAAGTCCAAATCCAATCCAAAATCCAGTTCAGATCCGTAATCCAGTCCGTCGTCAAAATCCAAAGGGGGTCCCCAAAACAATCCAATTTTCATACACCAAAACACTCCAACAATCACTCTTTCTCCAAATACTGGCTGGTCAACGACTTCACAGTATTCACTTTTACAAAACACAGTACTCACTCTTTACAAACACCCAGCAACTCCTTCCCCACATGTTCCTACTCCTCTCCCAGTGTAATGGGATTCAGCCCTTTAAATAGGCCTTGAAATGGAATTCAGCTGGTCATTAGTCCCATTGCCTTCACTTGGCTCAGGTGTGACTGTGGCCTGCTGGGAAATGTAGTGTTTCCTGGCTCCCATGTGTTGTAGGCCAGGCAGCCATTTTGTTGTGCAGCCCCTTGGGCTGCCACAATATATATATATATATATATATATTAGGGCTGTCAAGGTTAATGTGTTAATGCCTGCGATTCATTCAAAATCTAAATGTGTTAAAAAAAGAACACGCATTTATCACATTTCACCTTTGATAGGCAGGTCAATGTGGTCCACAAATGGCAATCCATGGCAATGAGAACTGGTAGTACTACCTATTTTTAACTTCATTTGCACCAGTGGGTTTTCAATTTTTACATCGAAATTAACGTTGTTCGGAACTACAAGACATATGGGTTCATGTGAGTGGGTATAAGTCGAGTGAAGCTGGTGTATATGAACTGAAATCATTAAGAATTTGGGTTGGGATTTCAAAACTAATCAGCATCACTCCGATGTCTATATTGGTTGGCTAGAGAAATATGTCCGTATGTTTTGCTTTGAGGTAGAATTTACAGGGACTACCGCCAACCCTCCATAGGTGCTCCAGTTCAATTTCTAGTATTTTAACATTCATTTTCTGCCACTACTGCGGGTCAAACGATCCACCATTTATTTTACAGCACTTGTCAATGGGACAGATTTTTGCATGAGACAACACTATTTAAAAAAAGAAATAGAGATGTCTATCATTTTTTCTCTCTCTCTCTCTCTCTCTCTCTCTCTCTCTCTCTCTCTCTCTCTCTCTCTCTCTCTCTCTCTCTCTCTCTCTCTCTCTCTCTCTCCCTCCTCCCTCCCTCTCTCTCTCTCTCTCTCTCTCACATACACATACACACACGATGCACCACACTCTCTGGGCAAGTTGTCATCCCTGAGTCACCTGGTCTTTGGGTTAATCTTGAGGTTAATCTTATCTGTAAAAGCTCAGGTTCAGGACCAAAGTTATGAGAGAGCTGCTGTTGGAAATGAACTGAATTGATTTATTTACAGTGTACATTCCTTTGGGGATCTCTAAATGTACAATAGCCAAACAAAAGAAGTAAAAGGGCATTGACAGGAATACGAACAATAACAAAGAAAACAGCTTGGAAAAATCTCTTAGGCAATGCTGTAACAATCAATCATGGCTTACAATAACTCATATTATCCTGCTAGTGCTCACCTCTCCCATTGCTTATTTTGTTTGAAACTTATTACATTTAAAATTGAGTACACCCATCCACCGTATCAGTTATATAATGATGTTTATATTCATAATATGAGTACTAGCTAATAAGTAAGATAAGTACCATTAAAGTAACATCAATTTAAACCAGGGTTTCCCTAACTTGGACCTAGCTGACTCCTGTGTATACTAGCTTTCGTTCCAACCATAATTGGAATTCCTGAATTATAATGAGCTATTCACTGTTTTTAATGAGACACTTCTAATGTATCTTGAGGGATGATTTACCCTAATTCCAAATGATGACAGAAAACGATATGCATGTTACACAGACTGAATACTTTACTATCTGACTTTTAATCAGTCAGATCAGTTCTCAGACAGGAAAGGTTTTTTTTTTCTGTAATATACGGTGGGGAATTATTCAGTTTGGAAAATGATACATTTTTAATTGATTTGTTGTTAAACCTACAGCTGAAATCAGTGAAGTCTGAAACATGTGTGGACATTGATTCTAGTCCATTTGTGGAAAATGAAGCGTTCAAAGCCAAAGAAAATGGTAATGAGCCAAACATGCATTGTATTAAAAATCTGTTCAAGCATATTATGTAACTTAAACACATTTGTTTGTTGTTTCAACAGCTTTAATTAATCAAGAGATTGGTTGTAATGAAAACCAGCATACACGGGGGTCTCCTTGGACTGAGTTTGGGAACCACTGATTTAAACCATGGATCATTTCTACCAGTATTGGGGATTTTGTGCATATGGGCTTGGGCCATATATTGTATGTGTGTTTGTGAGTTATATTTTGCTGTGGGCTTTTGGCTGCCATTGACAGTTGGCTCTGTCACTCTCTGTTTACATGTCAGTTTCCTTCATTCATTGCTGTTGCCTTCTGACATCTCACCTGAACAGGCGACTGTCATATTCCATCCACCAGTGGATCTATCTGTCTGTACATATTTTCAAGTTTATTACTTCATGAAGAATTCTCTGACCCATAGTGCAATGCCATTGCTATCTTTATTTAAGTTATGTAGTGTAGTACTCTGTCCAAATATGGAAGTACTGGAAAAGAAGCTAATATAATATACTCTACTCGTCTTTATATAAAAGTTGAAAAGATTATGAGAACAACATCAGAATTTATTGGGGCTTCCTTTTAAAACTGCTTAAACCATCCATTTGTATGGATGGTTTAAAGGAGAACTGAAAAATAATTTTTGACGATATCTGATAGAATACTCCTCACTGACCAAATCTTTGCTGGACAACTTCATGTTTTGTAGTTTTGAAAGGTTGCAATGACAGTTGAAACTGAGACTTCCTTACTTCGACCAGTGTTAAGTTGTGCTTGAAGCTGTTGTCCTGTGAGCCGCCTATCACGCAAGCTGTTGACTCTCAGAAACTTGTCTTTTGATTTTGTTGTGGCTTTGGGTCTGCCAGACCTCTTCCTGTCAGAGTTTCCTCCAGTTTCCAAGTGCCTTTTGATGGTGTAGGAAACTACTCACTGCAAAAAAAATGACATTATTTTTCAGTTTTTGGTAACCAAAACTTTTTTTTATTAACCTCTGGCAGTTTACCACTTACCTTTGTACCATTTCAGGTTATTCACTGGACTTGAACTGCTTAAATTTCAGTAAAAACTGGAAAATGAGGGTGTTCTAAAACTTTTGACCGGTAGTGTATGTTCATGTGGTAATACTTGTATAATTGTGGAATGCTGTTTGTATGAAAGTCTCTCTCCCCTGTTACGGAGGGTTATTGTATGTGATCCTTTGTGTTGTGCACCATGATGATTTGTGTAGATAGTGAGCCCCGTGCATTTGTTGTGTTTCTGTGTACTTCCTGGTGTCTCAATGCTTTGTTCTAATAAAGCTGGTAGCGCTATAATGGAAAAGTAATCATTCCTGAGTCTTGATTCAGTAGTCACTGCTACATTGAGCCGCTACAATTTGCATGGACATTTTTCAGTAGAAGGGAAACCAAGTTGAAAGTTAGACCAACTTTATTAATCCCGTGAATTACAGGAGTGAAAGAACACACAAGACATTCAACTTATTTAATTTAAAAACCAAGCTTTCAGATGTTGAAGAAAATCATATTATGGTACTTAATTTTGTTGTGTTAGTCTAACAAAATGATGAAATGAATATTAAGTAGGTTCAACTTAATTTATCTTTCAGATGTTGAATAAAATCATGTTGGTGGCACTTAGTTTAGTTGTGTTAGTTTGACAATGATAGGCTCATAGCATTTACTTAATAATACCCAAATTGGGATTACTTGAAAAAATGCATGGAAATTATTACCTCAATTTTTTAAAGTAGATCCAGTATATTATTTTTTAGAGTGTGTGTGTATGAATTACTCATTTTAGGATAAGTATTACTAATTAAAATGTATGATTTATTCATCTGAGGCAACAGAGCATTAAAGAAAAAATCAACAAAAGCTTACCTCCAAGGAGTTCCATATAATGTCATATGGTTTACATCATTTTCATGCTCATCAAACCATTCAGTGCTGCCCTGTGGATGGGGCATTGTCATCCTGGAAAAGACCACTCTTATCAAGATAGAAATGCTTCACCATAGGATGAAGGTATTGTATTTATTGCCATTTGCCTTACCCTCCATGGGGTTGAGTGGAGCTAAACCATACCAATCGACCTGATTAAATGAGTCAATACCTTATAGAACAACTGTAATGCAAAATTTCATTTTGGGCTAATCAATAAAACTAATATATTGTAGATTGTGCCACTAGAGTTGTTTGAGTCTTTACTGTGTTTGTTCTTTTTTATATAAATAAAATTCCAAGTTAGTAAAAATGGCCCAATAGGAGATTGGTGGGGACATCAGAAAATCCTGTCTTGTGGTGTTGTTCTTTATTGCATATCCCATAATGTGAATTTGAGTCAATGTAATGATCTGTTATGCCCTGAATGATTGAAATCAGTTGAAGGCTTTTTAAGTCCTTGTTCCCTGTTACTTTTCCGAAGACACCATTGGAAATCATATCTAAAAGCAAAACCTCAAACATTCACATATTAAATAAAGTGGGCATTATGAATGTTCAGCACTTTGTATTTGGTGTAACTGCTGTTTGTGTGTGTGTGTGTTTGAAAGGTCTTGTCACGATCATCATCTATACATACTATAATCCTATAACTTCATTAAATGTGCAGGGAGATAGTGTTCCTTTGGTTTATGTTCATTTAAGATACTATAATGGCATATATATATGTACTATACCCCATTCAACTCAAATAAAATTGGACTCCACTGTCTGAGAAAACAGGATTACAGGCGTACCATTGTGACTGAAAAATGTGCCCAATTATAGTGAAGCAAGTGGAAAAAAATCTTTTAATAATGTTGCCACTGAAAATAAATGAAGTTTTTAAGAGTCATGGCACTGAAAGAAAATTGCTTTCCCCTCAGAAAATCATTTTTTACAGTTATTTGGTGCTCCCAGTCTGTAATGATGGGAAGGACAAATGAGTGCCTGTTTGATTGGGTTTGGATTTTGAGTCATTCCCTGATGCAGCTTTCTACAGAAACAAACAAACATAATTACTGCATATTAAATCATCTGATGTGTATTTGTTTTTAGAAATGACCAAATAGTAAGCAGTATTCCCACATATTAATCATTTACAAAGCTGAAACAAAACATTAAGCCTAACACAAATTCGCAAGCCTACCACATTCAAGTGGGGTACTGTACAGTAATGGGTTGAGAGTGGTCACATTTTCAATTTCTGTCAATGTTTGTCATTGTTAGAGCTTGTTTTCAGCAGAAGTTTGTTTTCCAATCATAGGCCTTCTCAGGTACTTCCTATTGGGATGTCTGCAACAAGACCCTCTTTTCACCATACATTTATGTTAGGGCGTTTTCACATCTATTCCTATTTGATTTATAAAATTCGAATCATAGTTTGGTTGTCTGCATGTTTGTGTGTTTTTTTAAAAATTTGGTTCAGTTTGGTTTCACATTTGCCAAGTTTCAAACAAACCAAAATGTGTCAATCTCTGCAGATGATGAAAATGGGAGATTGAAAATGTGTAACAAAACCATGTGTTCATGGACGTCTTCATTTTCATTGGGCAGAAATAGGTCGGTGAAATACAAAACAACAAAGTAATCCTTGAACACAACCATGGAGCATCACTTGTGTGTCGTGATCCTTGCTTTTGCTTTAATGCTCTTACCAATAGAGAGCATTTGAGGACCCATTCTGTGTATAATCTTTTTCTTCATGACATTCATTGTCACCATGCTGCTAATTAGAGGATTCGGAGGAGGCAAGCTGTGAGGTTGAGTGCGTTTCATCAAATGCTCATGGTCAAAATGTTAAATAGACAATCAATCATCTGAGTCCACCAATATACTCCTTCATAATTCATATTCAGATAGAATATGATAGATGTGATGATTGCATTGCTTCTGCAATGAACAAATAAGGAAATAATCTAGAATGCTGGCAATCAATTTAGAAAAATATGTCATGCGAATGGTTAATTTCCTCTAGTTGGACCAGATTGCATTCACATCAGTGGCAAACCGCAACATGGTTCGTTTGGAATTGGACGGAGACCACTCTTTTTAGGTGAACTAGGTGAAACAACAGCTCCAAACAAATTAGGTAGGACAGTCCTCTTTGATTACATGATACCACACATTTGTGGCCATTATTGTTCAAATTAACCCCTTAACTGTCACCCCCTATTTTTGCCCTTCATAGCTATTTGGACATACCCAACTATAACAGTTCATAGCTGTGAGGGTGGGCGGTGATAGGCGCCACTTGCAGAACCCCAGGGTATCAATAAGTTACACTGTACTGCCCTACAGTCTAACCACTAGCTCTGATAAACAGAGAAATAGGGAAGGGACGAACAAAAGGGAGGAACGGAAAAATACCACCCAACGGGCGGCTAGGTGTCAACACTGACACAAACAAAATAAATAAATAAAACTCTGCAGAGTTAATAAGGTAAGGGTAGCAAAACACCCGACAAACAAAATATTGTATACTAATTTCTTTGAAGAAAACAAAACACACGGTGGTGGGAATACGTCCACCGGATTACCAAATGGTAATACAAAACAATCAAATAAACCAAAGACACCGAGTGTCCGAAAACGAGAAAAGGGCTAGGAGAGCCAAAAGAACAAGAATGTAACCCAAAACACAGTTGAACCGACTGAACAAAAGAAACCAAACGGAAGCTCCTAATAGAGAGCAAGGTTCTTATTGAAGGTACAATAAAGATGTTCTTTGTTAGAGATGGTTTCGGACAGAAAGAGTCTTTTCTAAAGTAAGTCTTGAGTGTTACGCCTTTAAAAAGACACAACTACCTTACCGGCTAGATCGCAAAGATGGCTTACGATTTCGCCCAGAGCAACTACAGGTAGGGGTTTAAATAGGAAGGTAATTACCAAATGATCCCCACCTGTGCGCCTCCCACAAGGAAGGCGCAACACCGCCACCCAGCGGTGAGTCTGGGGAAAAACCATGACAATAGCTCAAGAATTGTGATGGCCAAATGCCTACATTTGGTATCATTTGAAAGGAACCACATTGTAGTCTATGGGGATGTGCTCAAGTAGCATGTGGACACAACACATCCCAAAGGGCCGAAGATCAAGTATACAATCAAGTCGTTTTCTTGTGTAGAAACTCATGCTTGAAAAGCAATAAAGGAGTCACGTTTTATGATAGACCTATGGTGTGTGCATGCCTTGTACGACATGTGAACTAAGTCTGTGCAAAAAAATTGACTTCTAGACCCACGGGCTCATGAGGCCTTTCAGTGAGTGATGTCACCGGTGGTCTCTAAGTGTCCCAAAACCTAACCAAGGTGGCCAAATTGGTCCAATGATTTCTATTCACTTCTGTGACACTGGAAAACATACTAAATTGTTTTGATGAGTATAAAACCTGTTTATATGACCTTTAATTTGCTCACAAAACAGATACATGTGATAGCTCAAAGTGTCTCCTAATGTCTCCAAGTGAAACATCTTTCTCCTACACTGCATGGCCAACAATTCCTTTATGGAGGGACCAGTGGATCCCATTGACCTATCTACAGCAGTCTATATTAGCACTGAACTTGGAAGCAGTATGCATTGTGTTCACAAATCACATCAGAATACATCTCAGAATACTGTGGACATATCATTAATATGTTTTAAATTAGACCCCTTATATCACAATGCATTGGAACATTATATTATTTACCATTTGATAACTTTTTGGTCCTACTTAACATTGTGGCCCTAATAGATGTGTAAGTACACTGTAACTACAGAAGTCAGTAGTGTAACCAATGTGTATTTACACATTGTTACATTATGCTTACAATTGTAAACATTTTACTTAAACATTTAACATTGTGTGTTTGAAGGTGATTACCATGATTATGCAGGAAAAGAAAAGCAATTAGCAAGCTAGCACTTATGCTTTTACTGTGGGGACTTAATTTTGACTGTAGTAAAAACAACACTTCATATACATCCACAAACAGGTTTTTATAGTTGTAACTACAATGAGTATATATGCAGTACAATTGCAGTACGCAATTACACAGGTATTAGGGCCACTTCACCTAATGTAAAGCGGGACCAACTTTTGCTTTACACAAGGCAGTGCCTGCGGGTTAAGTGGCCGTTAATGCCCTAAATGAATGGAAAGATATTAGTTAACTTTAGGGCTGATTTAAAAAAAAAGTAAACTCACCAAAAATCACAAAAAACAGCATTTTATTTTAAGCATTATGTATTATATTGTTTGTTAAATATAATATCGTATTCTATGTGATGCGATGTGCATATTATACAATTATTTGTAATAATAATTCTTATTTTAATATCTCCACATGGTAATGTTTTGTGACAACATATATTCACAAACAAACATTCCAGTTTTTCTGTGCAGTATTGTAAAACAGCTGTCCTTAATCATAATAAACATAGGTCATGTACACATACCATTTGAAATGCTGCCATTGTGTTTGGATTCTGAAGTTAGGTCCAAAGTTTGAATTGCCACCTCAGACTGTTTCTTAGTTAAAAAAATGTGTTTGATTGAAAATGCAGTTACTGTTATACAACATGCAATTTCCTCCTAAGTGTTTTCTTAGAGTAAACACTAGGATCTGGTTCCAGAGCAGCCTGGCAATCATAAAAATATATATTTTTGTGACATTACATATACTACTTTCTTAAATTGTCTTATATAAATGCCAAAGAGAGAGAGAGAGAGAGCTTGTACAAAGTGCAAAATATTAATTTAACAGGATATTATTTTTGTCATTTCTTATTTTAACCTAATATTTGAAGTTACCTCGGTCAGTATCAGAAGAGCATGCATTTGTTTTCGACCATCTAAGCCATAAAGAGTAAAGAGCAATATTTAAGCCTCAGAGAAGAGCAATTTTCAAACTAAAACGAGGTTGTCATGACAGCAGTGTGGAGAAGTGATGAGGGAGGGGGGCTCTTTAAAGCACAAGAGCCTCACAGGTGGATAAAAAAGAAACTGCAAACCCAGGGGAAAGCATGAGAAGGAGCAGTGAACAGAAATCTCAAACAGTCCTGTAGGATCCATCTGCTTATATAGCCCTATAAGCTATGAATCTTGGACCAGAGAATCTAAAGCAGCCAAACAGATACAATGGAGAGAATGTGTTCCTGTTTAGTTAAATCTAACCAGCACAATCTTGGAGTAAAGCAGTCATTAGCATCATTTAGTTAATCATTCTATGTTTAGATAAAGGCTGTGCAGAAATATGTTCATACTGTGATTTGTAAGGGAAGATTTGCATATGTTAGAATTCTGCAGATATTGGCAACAACACATAAATACAATTTAAAAGGAAGGTTTGGGTTGGAGCATCTGAAGGATCTGAACATTAGATTTCTCCAACATTTACACGTTAGAATGAGTTTGATAGTAACAGAAATTAATTAACAATATTGTCAGGCCTCCCGTGTGGTCTAGCGGTAAGAGCGTTCGACGCTAGCCACGGCGACTGGGGTTCGATTCCACCGGTCATGCCAGTTTTGACTCTGGCTGGGAGTGCCACTAGGAGGTGGCAATTGGCTGTCCGCCCCTGAGGGGAGGAAAGCTGAAGGAAAGACTCGCTGCATATATGAGTGGTCATGCATTGGTGACAGGCTTCGGACCTAGGTGGGCACTGACTCGAAGGAGGCAGTGCAGTGCAGCGCTTGCCACTGGCCAAACTACGGCAGCAAAGTCTCATAGGAGGGAGGGTAATTGGCATGCAAAAAGAGAGAGGGAAATGGATACTGAAAAATGGGGAAAGACAGCAAAAATAATCAATAATATATATCATTAATAAATATTGTGTCAGAAGTGATGTTAAGATGTTAAAATAATACTTACTTAAATTTAGTTTTCAAACAGATGGAAAATGAATGATTTTATATCCTGCATTGAATGTTCACCACAGTGTAGATGGGCTTTCGATTGAACCACTATAGCCAGTAGCTAATACAATCTGCTTAATGGGTTTGATTTTCCCATTCAAAGGTGTTGGTTTGAATTTTAATACCATAACACACAAACATTTCACAATGGGACATTGGCAATACTTAGTATTGTTCTTTGTAGCTCTATGTGATGATTCAAAGGAACCCCCACAGAGTTGTAATACTGTTCACTTTGACAGGACACAGCAGTCATGATCACCCAAGTTGTTCATCTTACCACCCATCGTGAGAGCTACTTTCTGTTGCCAATATGTCCCCAGAGCTCGAATTATGCGGGCTACAGTTGGCTGAATATGATTCTTTCTGCCGCAATGTGGTGACATTTGTTACCAGCCAGGACTCTGCAAGACCAAATATTTGGAGATTGCCATATGAACTTCGAAATAGTGTAAAGAGGAGATAAACTTGTAAATGAAGTGTGTGTGTGTGTGTGTGTGTTTTTTGTGTGTGAACTGTTGGGTGTTAAGTTGTTTCTGATTGTGAAGGGACTTGTAATAGCTGGTGTTTGTACTTTGATCAATAAAGATAATAAAACTAAAGAAAACTTCATTTTGACTGTGAGTCTTGGGTTTAAAGTGGTGGCCCAGAAACACAGACTAAGTCAAGTCATCTAGGCATCCATTCCAGGGTTTTGAACTCCACTGCCATTTTTAATAATATATTTTTGTGTCTATACATACAATTTTGTACCAAGGCTAATACATTGATATCTTTTCTTAATTTCTCACATCACCTTGCACCCCTCTGGTGGGCTGAACCAAAAGTAATCGTGTGACATGGTTTTGGCACCCCTAGTCTAAACAGTTCAGAATAGTCTGCAATTACTGAAATTACTGACTAACTGTATACATACTCTGAATGAAAAAATTTATGAGCAAACATATTGAGAGAGACTATGATCACATTTATCATTTGGATGAAATCCCTTTCATTTTTTGGGGAAAATACTATAGTTGAAAACCCACTACAGACCAAAACCACTAGGTTACTGTCCCGGTCCTCATTTGAACTGTGATGAAACCTTAATAGACCTTCTGGTCTTTTTTGTTCCCAGTCTGTTCAAAGCTGCAAATATCATAATTTTGTCCTTGAAATAGTGTATAACATCAAACAAGAGTAGAGGACAAAAACAGCCTTTCCAGAGGAATTGTGAGGAGGTCCCTAGGGCACTTCCACACGTAGTTGTGTCTATGGGAATCATTTGTTTGATTCAAACAGAAGTGTGTGGTTCATTTCATTTGGAGCTACATGTGACATGGATGTAATCACTCTAGATGCTACTTAAAACAACCAGACCAAGACCACTGGAGTGGGCTGGTCTTGGACTGCATGCAACTGTTTGTAATATCAGTCCATCAAAAAATGTGTGCACTATGGGGCTGATGGGTGTCTCATCCTGTTAAGGCAATGTGGGTGGATGGGCACCATGGTACATCTGGTATCAAATCCAGACCATACCAGTGCTGGTGGTGGTTAGCAGCCCCCACATGGTGATGAACAGTTAGTCGTAGCATCGACCGGGGAGGGAGGGATTTCAGTCAGTGCGATATCCGTGTCTAACTGCACACCAGCGTCACTCAGTTGTTAATCAGGCATCCACAGTCTGCATAAGCTTGACATGAAGAGTCCTTCCAATGAGCTGGGATTGAATTATAATTATTTTTAAATTAAATTAAATGACAGTCACGATTTAATGTTTCTATCCCTAGAAGGTCTGGGGTTGAGACAGGTCAACCTTGCCATTCAAGAATAGGCATATGCATCACACCCTGAATGTCTCTAGTGCGTCTTGAAAGGGAAGTTACAATTTGTGAGATTGGTTTATTGCAATGTTACTGGTTCAAGAAAGTTTGTTATTTTGTGTTATAGGTCAGTGATTTAGTTGGCTTGAGTTGCCACCTCCAATTGAAGCACCACCTATCGCATCAAGTGCCAGCCTGGTCAGGCTTATACAAACGTAGTACTGTGAGGCTATGAGCTTGATAAGCATCCACAAAAGACTGCAGGTAAGGTTTTCACCTGTAGAAATGATCACATTTTCTTTGCATTCAGTTGTGTGTGCACTGCCAAAGAGAGAGGGGAAAGCAACTGCCCCCCCCCCCCACCCCAAGAAAAATGTGATTGATCTCTGCTTCAATGAAAAATTTCCCCCCAGGACTTGGAGTTTAAGGAAAATTTGGCTGCTAGCTCCAGATGATAAGTGAAGCTATTAGTATAAAGAATGCAATCTTCAGAGAATGCTTCAAGAGTGCTGGGGTCAGAGGAGTGTTAACATGTCACCCGCTGGGTGATTCATCAGTTTTATTCCACTTATTTGTTAGTTACTGGCATTACGGGAAACAAAGAGCAGCGATATTTCATCTGCCATGGCCTCCGTACATGCCCTGACGTCCACTAAATGATTCCCATAGACTCATCTTTTGTTTTCTTAAACAAATAAATGTCCAAGGAAATTGCTATATCCTGGAAGCCTGAGACAAACAACTTTTTTTTGGTTGTATATCCAGGAAAGATATAAATGGGACAAAAAAGTTTTTGGCTTGTTTTACATGAGCATCAAAGTTTTCTTTAATATTTCCATCGTACATTTTGAAAAATAGAAATGAAAGCATAGTCTTCATATTTTAAACATTTCAGTAACTATCGGCTTACCGGATGCATTTTTAATGTTGACATGGGTATGGACAGTCATCAAGTCAGATATTCTGTATTTTAAAAATGTTTTCAAGGTATATAGTCAATTTATAGGAGTGGACACTTTATAATTATTGTTAATCAGTTCTGCTCAAAATTACTACATACCTTTCAATGCATCTTTACTGTGTGTATCTTGAATACATACAGTAGCGAGCATAAATGAAGCTACCAAATGCAATATTTAAAACTGTGCCATGGCAGTTGAAATGTGTGCACTCCTCCCATGCACTAAACTGAGAACCACTGACCATTTTACACATGACATGCTGTGCAGTGCTACAGGAAAGTTAGCAACGGTCGGGGAAAAGGAGTATCTCTCTCTGACAAGAATTGATGGCCTGTCGGCATCTGGTCCATCAGTGAGAGGAATTAATGTATCGGCATCTCAAGAGCGACTGGTAGACTTAAACTTAAACACTCTACCTCGCCTAATGCCCGGCCCAGGCTTAAACCCGCTGATGCAGTTTCCGGTCTGTGCTCATGCTGAGCTCCTTTACTAACTGGCTGACTGAGGTGCCCTCACTGGATATTGCTCTCATTCATTTTATGAACATGTCCCTGTAATGAACTGTACAAATCAGTAATCTCAATCAAATATTTAGTTGGCACCATAGGTTTGCCAGTAGAACAATTGGAACAGATGGATTTTTTGTGTGTGTTTGAGAGTGTGTGCGAGAGTGTATGCAAGAGAAAGAGAGAAAGAGAAAGTAGAGATATAATATGTCTGTGTGTGATTATTAATATTACTGTACATCCATCCATCCATCCATTATCTAAGCCGCTTATTCCTGGTCAGGGTCGCGGGGGGGGGCTGGAGCCTATCCCAGCATGCGTTCCGGGCGAGAGGCAGGAATACACCCTGGACAGGTCGCCAATCCATCGCAGGGCACACACACCATTCACTCACACACTCATACCTACGGGCAATTTAGACTCTCCAATTAGCCTAACGTGCATGTCTTTGGATTGTGGGAAGAAACCGGAGTACCCGGAGGAAACCCACGCGGACACGGGGAGAACATGCAAACTCCACACAGAAAGGCCCCCGGCCTGGATTCGAACCCGAGACCTTCTTGCTGTGAGGCGACAGTGCTATCCACTGCACCACCGTGCCGCCGTTACTGTACATTCATTTGATATTGATTCTTGTAGGGGGTAAAAATGCGATGATCATTTTAGAGAGAAATAAACAAATGCAAGGGCAGAGACCATTATAAACTCCTTTTTGTTTACTTGTCAAGTAGCCAGGCGATTCACACACCATCCTTAAGCATGTCATTGAGTTTCATCTTCTCTTAGTTTACAGTCTTTAGTGTGGCAATTTCTGCACTACTTCAATCTGCAGTGAATATGTTCATCAATCTGCAAATATCAGAGCACATATTCAATGTGAAATAATTGCATACTTTGAACAGGAAGGAATATGGAATATTCACAGGAAGTGAATGCTAGTTCACTTCTGGCGAACTTCTGAAGTGCTCTTGAGCAAGGCACTGAACCCTTAACTCCTCCAGGGGCACCATACTATGGCTGACCCTTTGCTCAGACCTCTCTTAGGAGAGATATACGAAGAACCAAATTCCAATTACCTTGTGTGTAACTTGTGTAACCTGGCAAATAAAGAATATTCTATTCTATTCTAATATTAAACAGATCAGGGGAGATGCTTAATACATTGATTGCATTGAGATGATCCTTGAAAAAGGATGGCCAGGATCAAGCTTTCCTAATATTTCTTACAACACAACACTGATTGAATTATAAAATAGTTTGGACTGAGGTATATTATCTCCAACTGAATTAAGATAAATTGACAGAGTAAGTACAAATCCTCATTCACAAATATACCGTACACACTGTACTGAGGAAATTCACATTTATTTAATCATCTTTGACATAGTTTTGAAAAATCTATGAATGAGTGTAAGGTAAGTCAAGTCAATGAAATTACTTTACTGGCTCCCATGAGTTATTGGATATTGATAGCATGGAATAGGTTCAATTACAGATATGTCACAGATGTTATACAGTATATGATTTTATATCCTGGTTTTGTATCCTTTGAATCAGTCATTAATTAAATGTTGATAGCGGTTCTAGTTGTACATGCCACAAAGCCATTTGGCTGTAATTAGAAAATGGAAGCTGTCAGAATTGTCATTAACTAAATTGAGAATATATGCATACAATAAATCGTGAACAGAGTATGTTGTTAAATCCTGAGCAGTGTATGTTGTTTACAACGTTCAAGGAACATGGCAGATGTATTAATGGTATATGCATGTGTCATTTATTGATCATTAGAATAGATAGACTCATGCAACATTTTTTGGGAAGGAATTATAGAATGTAAGGTTCATACAGTGGGGTCTAAAGGTCTGAGTCCACTACCAAGATCTGTTTGTTTTCATCATTCATCAAAAACTAACACAACATTTTTACTCAGGAGAACAATTTGACCTCTAACTACTTCACTAAGCTCTGCTGACATAATTACAAACAGCTGCAAAAACCTTTGTAAAGGAATTGTCCTTTTTCAAGATGAAGTCAAGTCAAGTCAAGTGAAGTTTATTTGTCATATGTATACAATACAGTGGAATGCATTGCAACAATGAAATGCTTACTTGCGTTAAAACTCCTCAGTAAAATAAAAATACAAATACAAATACAACACACAAGATAAGAACATATACAAACATTGCAGATGGACAGATGGGGAATGCTGGGCAGATGAGATGATAAAAAATAAAAAATAAATAGATTAAGGCAAGTGTGTGTGTGTCAAAGTGCATGTGTGCGAGTCCTTGGTGTCAGGGGTTAAGTGGTCGGTAGCCGTATGGCTTGGGGCAAGAAGATTTCCTTGACTCTTTTTGTGCGTGTGGAGATGCTGCAATAACTCCTGCCAGATGGTAAAAGAGCAAACAGGGAGAGGTCAGGGTGACTAGGGTCCTTAATGATGCTGCATGCTTTGTTGAGGTAGCCATTACTGTGGATATCTTGGATGGAAGGGAGCTTGCTGCCAGTGATGGCCTGGGCGGTCTTCATCACCCTTTGAAGGGCCTTCCGGTCGTGAGCGGTGCCGTTTCCATACCAGGCTGTGATGCAGTTGGTTAGAATGCTTTGTATTGTGTATAAGTTTTTGAGAACCTGGGTGCTCATCCCAAATTTCTTCAGTTAACGGACCTGCAGTAGAAAGGAAAACACATAGAGGACCATATTAATTACGTAAATATCTGGTATTAATTGTTACAAGACCAAAACAACTCATTGAGAAAATGAAAGGCAATGGTATGCAAACAAAATATTTATAGATATTTCAATTTCATACCATCCTTTCTCAATCAAACATTTATTTTATTTGTACCAGTGTTTTATGACATTCTTGAATAACAAATACCACATGAGTACAAATGTTGTGTTAGTTTGCAATGAACGATGAAAACAAACATCAACTCAGACTTTTGGACCCCACTGTACATGTAAAGTTGTTTAAATTATCATAAGTGAGAAATATGTGGGAAAACTCTGGGCATAATTTGGTTGATGTTGGTCAATAGGTTATAGTTTAATATCAGGCAATAAAGATATTTGCAGTGGATATGTAATTGTGTTTCTTAAAGCCTTATTATAATTCAATTTAGTGTTTTTAACATGTTTAATAATCATATATGATTCAATCAGAGTCACTCACAGTACCACTCTTTGTTTAATGTGTGAAGAAAGTTCTAGTTCAGAACTAGGTAAACAAGATAACAAAAACATTTATTAAGGTTAAACCAAAAAAACAACACATTGGCTAATAGTCTAATGGCTATGGAGTGGGAAATCTCCATATTCCCAATCTCCATTATTGAATTTTGCTCTTAGTCATCGCAAGGAAAGAAGTAAATGTGTTTCAAGACAGCACCAGATTATTCCGGAACTAATGTGTGTGCGAGTTTTTTAGTTTTTTAATTGAATAATACTTCTCCTTAGTTTTGAATCCAAGGGTTGAAAAATGGTCATGCCTTTTTAACCTCAAGCACACTGAATATGTAAACCCATGTAATGCTTACTAATGACACACAGCACTTGTCAGCATTGACAGTGGCCACTCAAAATGGGCCCCTCTGCCGCTGGGCAATATGACTGTCTTTGAAGTCATTGATCATTAATATTTTACTCATCTTGTCTGCACAGGTTGGTCTCCTGGGTTGGAACTGCATTGGCATCATTCTTATGTCTGTCACAGTCGCCAATTTGTTTCAGCCGCCTGACTGCTGGTGTATGGACGCCGATCCCTCTGGGGCTGCTCCATGGTCTCCTTATATTCATAATCTCAGAGAAACCTCATCCTCAGAGTTTATACAGATGGGACTTGGGCTCTCTTCTTCTCACGTTGTTTGTATCTCACGAGTGGGAAACACATTACCATACCCAGTGCCATATTCACAGTAGCTCAATGAAAACCTTCCCATCACCTGTCCTGGCATTCTTGGTACAGAGCCTGTGCATAATGTATTCCACTCCAGAGAAAGTAAGGATCTGTTTTTGTTGCAAGCAGCAATATTTATTTAGTTTGTTACCTCAGGACTCATTAGTAATACATGATATATTAATATTGATGTAATTTAAATGAGTTAATACATAAAATAGTAATAGATAAAATAATGTTTAAAAAAATGTCTGCTCTATTTTTGGTCATTAAGACAGCAGGAATGTGGGTATTGATTATTTACCCACCAACATATGTTTGAGCTTTGTATTTTTATTATGAATCTAAAATGCATTTGCTTGACTTTGATGCATATTGAGACCAAAAGCCTTTTTTTCCCCCCCACTCATTAATTACAGGTACTGTAGATACATGTGCTATGAGAATGCATGTAGTGGTAAAGGTTACTCATTTCCATTAAATCATAAAGTCATGCGTTAGTTTTAATGTGTTATAATTCAAGCAGGTTTAATGTTTATCATGTCAAATATATTCAATGGATATTAACAATATAATACTTACAGTGCATAACATTTAACAATATGACATGTATAAGCACAAAAGCACAATGCCAAATATGCTTGAAATATCAAATGAAAGCTGTAATGTCTGATTTGCTTTACTATCATCTATACTGTAAATATATTCTTTCCATCTAGATATGATAATACCAATAACAATCACAATAGCAACAACAACTATTACACCAATAACAATAATAATAAGTTATTTTTATAAATACATTTAAAAACCCATCACACCACCCACTGTCATACTAATTATTTACTGTATGGGGAGGCAACTAGCATTATAAAGCAATTGCATTTATAGTTGCCATTTATCAATTATTTTTATACTGTTGATCACAACTGTTAAAGTTTGTACAAACCTTAAGAAACAATACTGATAATGTGATAATGATAGAATATGGTAGTATTCTGGGGTCAGATTTTTTTTCAAATGTACAAGGTCTTTTCTTACTACTTAATATTAAATAAATAAACCTTGAGGCAACTTTCTGTTTTCAGAGACCAGAAATAAGTTATATGATGAACTGATGAAATGAAAATTAATTCCATGTCAGAAGTTTAAAGTCAATGTAAAACTGTGTGCATGTATTATATTATTATAACTATGAATTTGAAGCAACTGTGTAAGGTATGCTATAAGAAATACCATGAGATATATAACTATTATATATAGATTAACCTTTATGTTTAGGTATTGTATGGGAGTTTAGGTACTTTATGTGATGCAAAAGGTTTGATACAAATCAAATTATATGCATATTGTAATTGCCAAGATGGGCTAGTACAATTTCCAGTGCTGATCAACAAACACTTTTAATCAGTCACAATTTCATATTTTCAGTTGAATAATTTATGCAGAAATCCTATTAGTTGGCGTTTGAGTGCAATGCACAAAAATTAACTCACTTTGAAACTTTTTAATTGGTCATGGAAGTTAAAGGGTAATGAAAATTAGATATTGCAATTGCGATATAGTTATACATTGGCATGATTTTCAAAGTAAGCCATTGAATCCGTCAAGTAAGAAGCAAATAATGTCAGCCAATGAAAAGCTGGAGAAGTGCCTACCTTTTCCTCACGTTATTTGTTTATTTTCCATAGAGCCTGAAAGCAAAACCCTCCATTTGTACGTATGGTTCAATATCTGAGAGGTTTTTTTTGGATCTGGTTTCCTTTTGTTCAGAAGACTAATCTCTTTGCCTCCTTACATTATTGCTTAGTCCAAAGCCAGCCACAAAAGTAAATCCCAAGATTTTCCATATTTTGCCGGGCAGCAGTATTGTCGTTTTTATCTACCTTAGCTGGCGCAGTACATTATTCGCATCCTTTGAAATACTCAAAATGGAAGAACCCACATGAACCTCTCTATTTGCGCATGTGTTACAAAGCCTGCTCTGTTGACAAGCTTCTTGACCATCTGTTTTGCTTCAATATTACGATTCCATCTGGATGCTATGTAGATTTATTTAATTCTTCTGTATAGCAAAACAAAAAAAAGTGGTCGCTTACATGGTGCAATATGCCCTTGGGCACTGCTTCGGTCTCTTTGGTTCAAAATTACCTAAATACCCCATCTCCACTTCCCAAATATAAATGTGACCCCTTGAATGATTAACCAAGTTCAACAAATATAAATGTTGTGGCTGGTGATACAATTAGTCATTAGTTAGACCAACTGTTATTGACAAAATTATAATCGGACAGCCTGCATTCATCAATGTTTTGATGATTAATTCCTATTCTTGGCAGGAAAATACATGTATATTATTTCATATTAAACATTTCCGAGTATGAAAAAACTACATCAAATGCATTTTTCTTGTAATCATTTTTGACTGCCATCTAGAGGAAGTAAGAAAACACATTGTCTGTGAATTTGATTTGTGTATATTGATCCTGTTTATATTTTAATTATGTTTATTTTTATTTTCTCCCTGTAAATTAATTCTGAATTCACAATTTTATTTAACAGAAGTCATACTGCTGGGCTTACACTTCTTTTAAACTGTGTAAGATTAGTATGGCTAGCCCTGATCAATACTGTATGGGAGTCATAAGTGTGTTAATTGGGGACACAGTATTATGGGAGGTTCCCTATAGTTACATATGATAAACCAATCTTCTGCATGCCACAATACATAAATCCTATTGCTCTTTGTAACAAGAAGCCTGAGAACCCCCATATTCAGGCTAGATTCCATCATAACCAAAGTCAGCTGCCATGTAACAGTTTGATACTTAAAATAAATGCTAGTTAATTCTCTGTGAATGCTACCAGTTTGGCACTTGTAGAGCACGTCCTATCATCCTGCATTGTAGGACAGTGAAAAGAGGAACCAAAGGTCTAGGCCAACTTAGAGTGAGCAGGATCCTATTATAGCTGACTTGAATTGCTTGATGGATTGGTGGTCTCCAATATGTGGTTATCTGGTGGTGACGTAGCATAGGCTATTTACTAAAAGTAATTATAAAAATGAACATAGACACAAAATATATGTTTAAATATTTTTGCCGCTATTTAAAGTTGGTCTTGAGCATGTGATGATGAAACCTACTGTTTTCAGAACAAAAGGGCAGTACATACACTGCCTGGCCAAAAAAAAGTCACCACCTGGATTTAACTAAGCAAATAGGTAAGAGCCTTCCATTGGATAATTACTGCAGTGATTCATATGTTTTAGCTGGCAACAAGTTATTTAACCCTAACTGATGCAGTGAGTAGCTTCTCATTTCTTAAACAACCATGTCAGAAGACATATCCTGTGGTCATGGGAAAATATGTTAATCTGTTTCAGAAGGGTCAAATTATTGGCCTGCATCAAGCAAAGAAAACAACTAAGGAGATTGCTGAAACTGCTAAAATTGGGTTAAGAACTGTCCAACGCATTACTAAAACCTGGAAGGATAGTGGTGAACCATCATCTTCGAGAAAGAAATGTGATCGGAAAAAAATCTTGAATGATCGTGATCGGCAATCACTTAAACGTTTGGTGAAATCATATCGTAAAAAATCAACAGTAGAACTCATGGCTATGTTTAATAGTGAAAGTAAGAGCATTTCCACACGCACAATGCAAAGGAAATTCAAGGGATTGGGACTAAACAGCTTTAAGAAAACCACTTATCAGTGAGGCTAATCGGAAAAAAGGCTTCAATTTGCTATGGAGCAAAGGACTCTGGAGCAATGGAAGAAGGTCATGTGGTCTAATGAGTCCAGATTTACCCTGTTCCAGAGTGATGGGCGCATCAGGGTAAGAAAAGAGGTGGATGAAGTGATGCACCCATCATGCCTAGTGCCTACTGTACAAGCCTGTGGGGGCAGTGTTATGATCTGGGGTTGCTGCAGTTGGTCAGGTCTAGGTTCAGCAACATTATGTTGCCAAAGAATGAGGTCAGCTGACTACCTGAATATTCTGAATGACCAGGTTTTTCCATCAATGGATTTTTTCTTCCCTCATGGCACAGGCATATTCCAAGATGACAATGCCACGATTCTTCGGGCTCAAATTGTGAAAGAGTGGTTCAGGGAGCATGACACATCATTTTCACGCATGGATTGGCCACCACAGAGTCCAGACCTTAACCCCATTGAGAATCTTTGGGATGTGCTGGAGAAGACTTTTCGCAGCGGTCCGACTTAACCCATGAGAATCTTTGGGATGTGCTGGAGATCTTGGCGAAAAAGATGAATGCAACTCTGGACGGAAATAAATGTTGTGACATTGCAGAAGCTTATCAAAACGATGCCACCGCGAATGCGTGCCGTAATCAAAGCTAAACGCGTTCCAACGAAATATTAAAGTGTGTGACTTTTTTTTGGGACGGGCAGTGTATTTGAACTGTGAGACATATGCTCCACTGCAAACTTGAATGGAACTTAAGCCAGAAGCAAGGACATGTACAGTAGCAAGGATATGCTTCTTTGCTTGCATCACTTAACTAGCTAACTAATTACTTAAAATTTACAGTTTCTTTGTGTAACTACATTTATAACTAGCTAGATTAGCCACATTCATATTTAGCTCACATGTTAGCTAAGGAGAATTAAAACCATTGCTTTTATTATTATTGATGTTCCGAATGTGCACAATATGTCAGAATGTCTGATAAAACAATATTGTTGTGCTGACCATTAGTGTTCCCCACCCTCCCACCCCCCTGAGGCCCTCTGTGGTAGCTGGGTCACTGTATATTTAAGGCCACCCATGTGCAGGGGCATTCATTCTGAAAATGCTTACCAAGAGCAACAAAAAGCTGGATATGCAAAAGCTGTGATTATTTTCTTATAGGGATGTGGTGACAACTTCTATGGTGTACGCAATCATTGTGGGTTGTAAAAATTTGGATTATACAATTTACAAACGCTTTGACATCCACAGTCTTTTTATATTGTAATTGCCCAAATGAAAAATCATCAATGACCTCCCTTAAACCTACATATGCTATGCTACATATAATAATTCATTTACACCAAATAAGTGTTATGTGTTTGTTTATCAAGTATTTTGTGATAGCAGATACACGTCCAACCTAGTTACAGGTTGACATAACATAGGCTACCTTACACAGTGTTCCTTTTCAAGGTTTCCTACAAAGGTAACCACAATAAACAGAGTCTCCCTCATTTCCAGTAGTTACTGTTGAACCACCTGAGCTCATTATACCAACAGAAGTTCATGCAGCCACACAATAAATTACTTGCGTGGCTCCAATGACTTCTCCTCATTGGCCATTCCTATCTGGATACATTTTACATTTGACATTTTAAGCATTTAGCAGACGCTCTTATCCAGAGCGACTTACAAGATGTGTATATATACATGGTAGGAACAATCATAGTACGCGCAAGAGATCAGTGCAGTAATACAGCGATAGACATCATTGCAGGCAGCTGCGTACCATACCTGTAACACTGGGAAGGAAAAGGTTAGTACATTTTTTTATTTTTTTAAAATGGAGTAAGCAGGGGTATATAGTGTTGAGCAAGTAGGCAGTGGTGATGACAATAAGCTAGATGTACAGAGTTCAGTGGTAGTGGAGTCTGAAAAGGTGGGTTTTGACAGTCTCTTTTGGATAGTCTATACTTTATATAATGAATCCAATCAGTCAGCATTTGTTCATTGTAGCCAACTGACTTCACTTCCCCATGTACCAGTAAGAATGTACTGTGTGATGCTATTTTGATTATGTCAAAAAAATTGATTTCTGTCTTGTATGTGGGAGCTAGCTAGCCTTCTCTTTAAAATGAATCAAAACACCAATATAATACAATGGGCAGCAAAACGTCATATACAAACTTATTCCCAATCATTTCTCATTTAGAACATCATATACAAACTTATTCCCAATCATTTCTCATTTAGAACATCATCACCCTGGATTGTAAACACTCATACCTACGGGCATGACTCTCCAATTAGCAAGCAGTATTGGAATGTAGACCTTGAAATGTTAGAATCAGCTGCTTTGTGGTTTCCAGCAAAACATATATGTAAACCATGTATACCTAGCCAACATTTAGAGTTAAGAAAGGTACCTAGCCACTAGCCAATTGTGCAAGTAAATTCGGTGGCTTTGCGTAAAATTTGCTTTATTATGTCAGGATTGGCTCATATTGAACGCAGATAATAGTATTATTGGATCCATATGTTATACAAATTTGTGGATAGTTGTGGTGATTTTACTAAAGTCCATGAGCAAGTATAAGATCTCACTTTAGTAATATATCTCCCTGTGCTGAACTACATTCTAAGCTTATATCTACAGACAGTATACAATAACATTTTTCAAACATATTTGGGTTCATTTTGCATTAGGCCACTCTTAGTATAGAGGAATATGCAAATAAACCATACAAAAGGGCTCTGCTTTGCATTTCAGAAGATGCTGATTGAAAGGTTTTCAATTTTCCATTTATTCAGATTGTAGATGGGGACTGGGGGCTGTAAGGCCACTTTAGACAGGCTAAATTGTTTACTCCCCCTTATGATTTGAAGCTTCCTCAACCAAACTTAATAATTTAATCACTACCTTGAGAGAAAGGAACTTCACATTTTGCTCCTGGACACTTCACCTACTTCCGTTGTCACATCATTTTTATTTAAATTGCCTTGAACTGCTGCATTTCATGAAAGCAAATCTTACCCATAATCCTCTTTGATCACACGCCCGCCAACCTGATAATGGAAATTGGCCCGACAAACTACAATCAGGTGGTACTTTAATGCAGTATACCTCTATGTTGATCCTGCATTTCTTCCTCCACTTTCCTCCAAATGAATGTTACATCTTCAATCCAATTTGGATTTAACAACTAAACCTCTGATGATTTTGGAGGCTATTAAATGTAGTCTAATAAGAAAATGCAATGTATTGGCCTCATATATTACTCAGTATAAAAAAGATGAAAAAATTGAAAACCTTCAGATTAAGGTTGAGATACATCAAAGTTATTGGTATACCTGATTAAAACACACATATCGCTGTTTACATTTAAATGTATTTATTTGGCAACACTTTCGTCCAAAGCAACTCAAAAGGTCATTATGGCAAATAACACCAAGTGCAAATAACAAGGGACAGTACACTATATAGAGTTGTGCTGATTGGTCAAAAAATAGACCATCATATGACTATTCCTTGAGAAATCCATAGTCTTATGGATTTATAGTCGTATTTAACTGCTTAAATATAATATTTGTTAGAATAGTTTGGTCTGTAGCTTGTAAAGCTTGTCATCACATTATCAAAGCCCAGGACATATCTTATATCTCAAATTATACTGCCTTTGCTTAATGCTCTGCCCTTCTCCATACATATTGTTTCCATACTTTTTTGAGTATTTGCGTAACCAACATCAGTCTAAATTTCAATGATCAATCAATCAAAATTATAAGTATCACTTTGAACTAATGTGTGACTTCTATCAAACAATATAAATTTGTTATATAATAAAATAAAAAACATTGTGAGATTTGTAAGTGTTTACCATGCATTTAAAATTATATTATGCAAAACACTTCTAGTCAGATTGTATTGAAATATGGCAGACACACTTCATCTTGCCTCTTTGACCACAATGAAATTCTGCCAAGCGCCATTGCAAAACTCTGTTCATTTCAGCCAATCTTATTCTTCATAACATTGAGTAATTATGAATGTGAATAATCCATGTTTCTGCAGTATAAACTACTGTAGCTATTACGTTTGTGAATTTACATATATAAAAATTGGTCTCACAGACAGCTTGTGTTTTGGTATAGATTCATTTCTCAAAGATTAGAACTCTGATTGGTGGAATTACTCCTCTGAGGATTTCATGAAGCTCTGTGGGAATGATCAGGTGCTTTGGGTATTATTTAAGAATACAACAAGTAGTTCAAAGGCACTCTGAAACTCATGAGTACATTGTAATTTAATCAAACGTTTGATTAAAGTTTTAAGCCTCTAGAATACAGTTGATCTATTTCACATCAGCACAGATGGTGTCTCATAGGAATATTTAATCTGGTAACCTAGTGAGATCAAAGAAAATCTACATGATTAATTTCATTTAATATTTAAAAAACCTTCTTTCCATCAAACACTGATATATTTATATAATAAAGCTAGCCCAGTTTTCTACAATGTTTAAACCATTGCAGGATCTAGTATAATGATGCCAACTGCTCATAATTACTGTTTATTTTTATTACAATGATTATTTCCCTTTTATTGAATTTGGATTATTAGCTCACTATTTTAGCAATCCTATCCTTCTCAATAGACAGAGCAGTGTACTGGAGCTGAAAAAATGGTGGGTTCCCTCGCAAATAAATAACTCACAGCTTGGCAGGAGGGCGAGCTTCAATGACTGGACCACAAGCCAGCCCCGAGGTGAGATGAACTCTGAACCCTTATAAGGAAATTAGGAGGTCATCAGGGTGAGGGCAATAAGAGTGCCATTTAGTCCCACTGAAGGCATAGCTTGTGACACCTCAAGCTGTGCCGGCTACGCCTGAGGGGAGCTACTCCCACTGTCAGCCACATCAAAGGGGGGAACAATAGGGGCTTCATCTGCAATTTGGCCCATAGCTGAAATGCCCAATCAGAGTGTGGGAACACTGGAAGCACTCCGATTGGGCATTTCACAACCAGTGACTGCCCAAAATCCCCACTGGGCACCGACACCTTTGATATGGTGGCATAAAGACTGGACTAAAACCTACGCATTTCATTTTTTTGTTCAGGGCTCTCGCAAACCTGTAACACTATGGCCCAGTTAACAAGCCCATGGAGCTGGCGACAATGCCACTGCATCCATACGACACTGCCATCCCGAGACACAGCCTCCGGAAAGGGAAAGCAGAGATCCCGCGCTTCAACCAAGTGAGAAGCAGAGAAAGAAACTGAACCAGCTTTGATGACACCCACCGCATTGCCGAACATGCTGCCATAGCACATGCGAATCCAACATGGACTGTCTCTTTCTGAAGTATGCGCCAGTTAACTTGGGGTACTGTATACATGCATTGTATACATATTGTATACATTTCCCAAAATCTGTATTATATAATGACATCCGAGCTAGCCAGCCATGTGTGTTTCCGTACCCTGGCTCTAACCGAATAGAGGCTAATATTAGCAGTCATATTCTAGCTTGTTTTAGGAGACGGCAAGCTCATGTTCATGGCCTGTTTACAACTGTCTGTGCTTCGCATTGGAAATAGTGACTTTCTCCTTATAAACCAGGCAAGAATCTGTCAGGGAACTTTTTTATAATGACTTTATTTGTTTTGGTTTTTTTGTTCATTAGTGTCATTTATTTAATTAATTTTGTTAGGGTAATTGTTTGTGTATAGTCTATAATTTGTTGATAATAAACTTCTTCTGATTGAAGACTTCTGGACCAGTGTTCATCATTTAACCAAGCAAATAGTGGCTCTATATTTAAAATGAATTCTTATTCATGATGACAACAGTTTCCCTTCTGTCATTGTCATGAAGGTGTGTTAACGTTATGAAGAAGTCTGTGTGGGAACTTATCAGTTTCCTCGTCACTAATCATTAAAGTAAAGCACACTGCCACATAGTATATAGGAACTATAGTACTATAGTAAACATATAGTATCTTTCCACACTACACTAGTTTTGCTGTCAAAGCACAATGTCAAGAATCTAGTGTAGGGAAGTGGCGCATTAAGGTAACTTAGCTATGGTCATTTTGTGACAAGGGACGGTAGCGCACCTAAAGCACAGTTGTTAAAGAGGTTATTTTAAGCCTGTAAAATATGTTATTTTATGAGAGGCTCCATCAGGAGTGCTTCTCTCAGTAGGAACCTGAAATACCTGGCAAGGAGGTACAGAGTGCTATAAGCAAATTTATGACACCTCAAACTCAAAAGCCTCCTCAGGCAAATTATTTAGATTTTGGATTGATAAAGCATCCAATTATGTACACCATTTATTTATTGTAGTGAAAGTTACAAATATTTAACTTAGCTAAAGCAGTGAGCATGCATAAATACATACAGTACATAAATTTATTCAACAAAAATTTATCTGACAGTTTGATAGGTGCAGAGACGGTCTCTCTCTCTCATTCAAGTGCAATAAACCACTCCCTACAAGTGCAATGCTTAAGTACTTTGAACTGCTTAGTTCAATACAGATTGCATTTCAAATAGTTGTTTATTGAATGATTTCCCTCACCGTGAGGTTATATTCAGAACATCCACAAAGCTAAAGTCTTGTGTGATGGGGATTTCTCGCTGGTCTGCCCTATGTGCCCATATGTGCACATTAATAACGTCACCACATTAGCAAATAGCGCCAGTGCTTCAGTTAAGAGGTATGGATGGATGAAAATGCAACCAAATGATCAGAAACAAAAACTTTCACAGCGCCAAATGTATTTATTGTCACACCGTCTATTTCGCTGTCCAGCCCTTTACACAAGCGCCTTTATTGCAGATCACAAAATGACTTAACTGGGCAGAGGTAAGCAAAATGAGCAAATGCAATACCGTCCAGGTGTTCTCAACAAACTAGAGCGCTGCATGTTTTTGCTGTTGTCACTTTTGTTTCTTTGAGTTCAAAACTTGGAATAAAGTTTGTCAGTGATATTAGAAATAAAGGAATGATTTCCTCCATTGGGTACTGAATCTTTAGCTTTTGAGATAAAGTGCTGAAGTCAAAGAATGCAGCAATTTTACATTTGATTTATAGCTGGCTTCATTGTAATAGAAATAAACAATATCACTGCACAAACCACTTCTGTTTACAAGTATTAATTGCTAGCTTTAGCAGTTTGCATGAGACTATTTGGGAGCCTGTAGTGGTGGCCAGGGAAATATTCAGTAAAATCTGAACACCAAGGTGTCCTGGTGATGTAAAATCATTGGGGGAAGAGAATGATGGCTGATTGCTTCCTGGTGGTTGTTTATACTATTCTGTCCCTGCTGTAGAGGGTATATTCAGTCCTTGGAGACCTGTTAGCTTATAAAACTGCTGCAGCAATACCTATTTTCCAGCTGCGCCTCACACAACTTCTGCTTTGTGGTTGATTCATTTATTATCCCCAATATAATAATTTATGGAAAAGACATTCAACACAGAAAACTGACAAAGATTTCCATGGTACAAGGCTCAGAAGAATATCAACATCATTTAAATGGACAATGAATGGAGTGTAGTTTTCTTTTCTTTTAGCACTGTTCTCATATTGCTGTAACTGTTTGATTTGGCTCCAATAAATGGCCTGGCTCTGTCTTGGCTTGGCCTTATAAACAAGCAATAGATAGCAATGTCATATGTCATATTGTAATATGTATTGTATATGCACCCATATCATCCCCCTCCTCAAAAAACCCTTCTTTGAATCCTTATTATTTCTAATACTGACCTGTCTCTCTCCTCTCATTCCTTTACAAAACATTAGAGCGGGCTGTATATAATCAACTGTCTGTCTATCTCCTACAGAATGACCTGCTTGATCCCAACCTATCTGGGTTCAAGGCAGACCACTCCACAGAAACTGCTCTGCAGTCACACCCTCTCTACCGGAGTCCCGCAGGGCTCGGTGCTAGGCCCCCTCCTATTTTCCCTGTCGTCACATATCACTGTTATGCTGATGACACCCAACTCTTTCTCTCCTTCTCTCCTTCTGAGATCCGAATCCCAGCATGTATCTCTGCATTTCTGGCAGACATCCCTGCCTGGATGTTCACACACTACCTGAAGCTGAACCTGGGGAGGACAGAGCTGCTCTTCCTCCCAGCAAAGGGCTCCCCGATGATTGATGCTTCAATCACAGTGGAAGGCTCCACACTGTCTCCGTCCCAGTCTACCAGGAGCCTTGGAGTGACCCTGGACAACCAGCTGTGCTTCTCGGGCCACATCGTAGCAATCACCCGGACCTGCCGATTCACCCTCCATAACATCCAGAGGATCTGACCATTCCTCACCCAAGAGGCCACACAACTCCTGGTCCAGACCCTGGTGATCTCACGCCTAGACTACTGTAATTCCTTGCTGGCAGGCCTACCGGCCTGTGCCATCAAGCCACTGCAACTGGTACAGAATGCTGCCGCACGTCTGGTATTCAACCAACCTAAGTTCACACGTCACCCCTCTACTCACCTCTCTGCACTGGCTCCCTATCGCAGCAAGCATCAAGCATCAAAAATCAAACATATCACTGGCGCTGGCTTATCAAGCTGCTAGAGGAACTGCTCCCTCCTACCTCCAGTCACTCATCACACCCTACACCCCAGCCAGACCCCTCTGCTCCGCCTCCTCTGGCAAACTGACTGTCCCGCCCGGCAGCCGCTCCTCACAGTCTCGCCTATTCTCTGCCCTGACCCCTCGGTGGTGGAACAATCTTCCCCACTCGGTCAGGACTGTGGAATCACTGGCTATCTAACGCAAGAGACTCAAAACCCACCTCTTTAGACTCCACTACCACTGACTACTAATTGTCATCACCACTACTTTCATGTTTAATATCGCATTTTGTAATATGTATCTATGTTGATGACTATCCCCCAAAAAATAGAATTAAAATTTAAAAATCTATAACTTTTCCTTCTCTGTGTTACAGGAAAGGTATGCAGCTGCCACTGATGGTCTATTACTGTATTACGACACTGATCTCTTGAGCAGACTATGATTGATCTTACCATATATTAATGCACACCTCATAAGTCGCTCTGGATAAGAGCGTCTGCTCAATGCCAAAATGTAAAAATGTATGAATGAACTAAAAGATTGGAGAAAAAGAAAGGCTACATGTTCTAGCTGCTAAAAACATTATTGGACCTATTTTGAAGGTGTAAAATCATATGAACACATCCACGTTAATGCCACCCATCGCATTCCATTTTAGATTGGAAACCTGCCAAATTTGGCGATAGAGTGAAATATTGTCAGCGTGTCGGACAAAATGACAAATTAGCTTGCACTTTGGACTTGTGTTGCTTTGCATTCTTTCAAAAGTAGGGCCCTCAAAATGACTGTTGAATTGGACATAAAGCGCTCTAGTTTGGTGAGAACGGCAGTGGTGAGAAATGCTAGTTTATGGGAGTGAATAACAAGCATTGTGATCAGAAAGATTCAGGCTAAAAATGTAAATGTTTTTTAAGAGAGTCTGAGTATTTATTTTTTAAATTTAAATTTTGCAATTACACACACATTACTTACTAATTAAAATATGAGAGACTAAAATAGATGTTCAATTAATTGTTACTCCTAGTTTTAGTTTATTTTCCCTGGTATTTATTCAACAATGAGTGGGCAAGCTGAGTTTTTGAGTCATAGGACATCTGCATCAACATCAAAGTGTGATTTTGTTCAACCACCAAGAAAAACAGGCCACTGAAATCTATTTAAAGAATTCTTCAGTTATGGCATATTGTGAGTGAGTTGATCTCACATGCCTTTTCTTTCAGTTCTTGGATGTATAGTCCATATTCAATTACCTTTTGAAGAGTTAATTTCATACTTTAATTGAGCTTACCATTACAGGAACAATAGGCTGGAGGGCTTTTCATTGTGTGTCAAATTGCTTTTGTATAATAACAATCAATTAGACGGCTAGGAGTATACAGTTGCTCCAAAATCCAAAAGCCTGGGTCTACCAACACTACTGTAGGGGTGTTTTTTTTAGCTAGCCTAGCTAGGTTATTGATTGATTACCTGGAAAATACACCCTTACATTTGCACCAACATGGGTTGGGCAGTGCAATGAAGGCTGTGTCAATAAAGACATTCAGCGCTGTACAGGTTTCAATGTCTGATAATTTGTTTGGGTTTTTATCTACCCAGACCACCTCTTAACTCAAATGCTGTTGTTATGTGCTAGTTTGGTTATGTTATTAATGCGCACATAGGAGCAGATAGGGCAAATAAGTGAGAAATCCCCTGTCAAGCAAGCCTGCTTTGTGGATGTTCTGTATTTTACCTCACTCTGAGTCAATATCATTCACTGAATTTGAAATGCAAACGGTATTCAGCTAAACATTTCAATGTATTTAAGATTTGCCTTTGTAAGGAGTGGTTCAAATTCACTTGAATTAGAGAGAAATAAAATTGTGTATGATACATATATTTATTTTAGAAAACACGCATGTGGAAAGTGAAACATAATTAATACAGTTATTAATAAACACAATTAATTTTTTGCAGTTAAGATTCAAATACACAAATGAAACTAAACTAACATGTACTGCACATTTTCCTCTTCCTCCTCCCGGACAAGTATATCAGTTTCCTACTGAGAAAAGTGCTTTTCTCAGTAGGAAACTTCTATACGAAAACGAAAATGTGTTTTATATTTGCCGTCCATCCATTTTTCATCCAGTCTTAATTATGGCTGAATGGCCAGGTGGTAATGAGACAACTGTATGAAACTGTAAATTGGTCATTTTTTTGTAAATTGCTCTTAAAAGGGGATAACCATGGTCTATGACTAACCTGTTTAAATACAGGAGCAGATGGCCAAACAAATTGAGGTAGCCCTAAAATATATTTTCAGCCGCCAGAATCAAGTGGAGAGAAGTGTGTCTGCAAGCTGCCAGTGCACATCTGTCTCATTTTTAAATACATTATGAGGGCTTCATTCTTTCCTCATAACTACCCCGGAACTTGGCAGAGTGGAATGGTGAAAAACATTCAAAAGTTGAACGTTGAGAGGTGATTGTCATTTTTAAACTGCAGGGGGAAATGAAAAATGGGTATAATTATTTTTCAAACCTCGTTTATTTTGTGCATGCTTTTGTACATGTCTTGTGTGGTGATTGACTACGAATGAACGGTCTACAAGAATACAGATTTCAGTGAAAGCACTGTATCCTTCCACCATGTGTGCCGGAAAATACAAAAATGTCTACATCTCAAGGAGCTTGGAGAATCTTTTTTGAAACTTGTAGTGGTATGATTGCACACAGGCACATTTATTTAAGTTAAGGAGAGGATGCTGATTGAATGCAGGTCTCGTCTAGAATTCTAAGAAGTCTAAAATTATTTTTGTTTACTGTCACTGCCCAAATCCATTATTGCAAGAGCACACATTTCTCATTCCCATGCATCGTAATGGCTTTCATTTAAAATATAATTCTAATTTTATCATGGAATTATACTGGAAAAAATGTGCTCAAATAGAGACACAAAGGAATTAAACCATGGGAAGGCATTCACTTTGTCTTCACTTTATTTTATATTAAGTTACCATGATGATCAAAGCTCAGATAATCCATGGCTTCAAAACACAATTGCATTACAACTTTCTTTGTTCTTATTTTTGCTTGTTTCCGTTCATATTTTTTGTAACGGTGTTGATTTTACACAGTATGATATTGGACTCCTTATTTGCCCAAATACATTTAAATACATCCATTTTATTCGTTTTTTTTGTCAAGCACACATTTCACATAGTGAAATCCCATTGCAAGCTATTAGTGAGGTTATTAGCTTATTAAAGGGTGAAAATATCTAATAGCGGCCTGAAGGAAAATGGGAAGCAATTATGAATTTTAATGACCATTACTGGTACTTGGAACACATTTCTGCTGTAGGCAAATACACACTATTCATATTAGCAAAACATTTATTTATTGATGTAAATACATTCTGTTTACTTTATAAAAGGAGAATGTATGACCAAAATATTTCATTAAGTGTAATATGGATGTGACCAGTACACGTAGGGGGGATGTCATCTGGCAACAGAGTGTAATGACAAGGACAAACAGCTGGCAGTGCTATTAGTAGTCCAATTACACCACCTCTGTTACAGAATGTGGAAGACTTCTTACAAATATGAAGTAGTGCAACAACACACAGGATGTTTTCCACACATTAATTGGGCAATGAGTCTGAGGTGTCCCCACCAGAGAAGAGCAACCCTGACAGTAAATAATAAATCAGTTAAGTTTAAGGATGCAAAAATAGTCAATCCCTGCCTAATGATAATGAATGGCAAATCAAGTGAAGCTACAGTAGTTCAGGTGTAATGCTTGTAGTACAACAATAGCAACTACGGCAATAGAATACAGACAAAGACAACCTTTCACTTATTTGTTCAGTTGTCACCAAAACTGAAACATAAAGTGTCTTAACAGGGCACTGGACCACCATGAGCCACCAGAACAGCTTCAATGCATTTTTATCTCTCCTTGTAATGTTTTTATTTATTGTGGCTATTCCTAGAACTTTGATTTTGTATCTACTGTGTTAAGCGCCTTGAGATCTGATATGAATCGCGCTATATAAAATAAAGGTTATTATTATTATTATTATTATTCTGGTGGTAACTTCTTGTGACTGAAAGGTTGAAGATTTGATTTTATACAGTAGGTAGGTAGTCTGAAGTCATGCATGACTGAGTCAGATTTGGTCAAAGTATGCGGTTTTTACAGTTATATGTACAAACCTTATTAACAGCTCATACTAGGGTTTACTTTTCATTGGGGACACACAAGAGGATCCACTGGGTCTACGGTATCACATTATAATTTTACATTTTCACCCGGCTTTAAACCTGTAACTTGTAAACACAATAAACTTGTAATAAACCTATTGCCAGTGTCAGTTTGGCCAATCAACAAATTTGTGTAGAATATGTTCACCTGTGGCAGATGCATTTACTGAGTGTATCTGTACAAGACTCTGTCCAAAACATCATGTGTTGGATTAGTATATGTTTATTTTAGATATAAACTAAGGATCCTTAGTTTATATCTAGGAGTTTCAGAGAAGTCAAGGTCCAACATAAGGGGTCATTTTATGAAGGATTTTGCTTCTAAGGTTATGGCATAAACAAATATCATGTACAAGTAGCAGAGGATAAATACAAATTCAGGATACAGGTGTGATGAAACAACCAATGATGATGAATAAACTGGATATTGCTTTGATTTCTATGGAAACTGCATTATTTATATTGTCTTTCATCAATATATTTGCAGATTTTTTTTTCCTGTGGATTTATTTCTTGGCCTCCAGCCTTTTGATACATGATACATTACTTTCAGTGAAAATATAAATTATTGAGTCAAGAGAGGAAAGGAACATTTATTGGATGCTGAAAATAATACATGGAATAGCATTTCCTGCAAACAGTTAGCAAAGTGACTCAGAGGCCAATTATGCTTCTGTCTGCATGCAGCAAAACACCACGACACCCTCATAGCTTCTTGTGACAGCATTGCATTATGTTAAGCTTTAGAAAAATGTTAGTACTGGCTCTCAAAAAAGGTATTCTTTGAATATCGTTTGCAGACAGCGCTGGATTGTGTGAGGAAGCTGACAATGGTCATTAAATTCAATGGTGGAGAAAAAGTACCACCCAACTTGAAAATATAGTCAAAATAACATCAAATAAGCCTGGATGTGCAGCATCATTAGGGTCAGCAGTAAAGCTGAGGGCATAGTAGATGTTTGGAGTGTAAATGCGATGTTAGATTGTGGTTGAACAGGACAAGATCATTATTACATACCATAGCTAATTGGCATCCATTACACTAGCACTGATTATGAATGTATTAACATCAACATATGTTATCAACATAACCTGTCATGGCTGCTGTTACCTTGTCTAGCCACCATCTTTCACTGTGCTTATGATTCTCATAATCTAAATTTTTTAAATTATGTGGTCTTACATTATTGCTGAAACTGAAGATTTGATGAAAGACCAGCACTCATACCCAGCACATACCTTAAGTGAACAAATGACTTGGGCACAAATAGTTGATAAGGACTGTGGGGAAGAAAAACCTTTTTGTTATTCAGCCTAATTTTCATCTAACCAAATGAGCTTGTGCTTCAATAAATAATATTTGTTTGGTCTTTGATATTTTAATCAAGGATGTTGTTCAGGTCCACTCCTATTTCCCTCTTCTGCATTTTCTATTCTGACTGGTTGTCATTGTTTCAATATTTTACTTTGCTGATGTTTTTCCCAGACTCACAGGTTCCCTCTCACATTTCAGCAGATCTTTAATGGTTGTGGATGCACCCCACCACCCCCATCCCAAACTCTACAGTGCCTCTACAAATAGGTTCTCTTTCTGCCCCTTCCCACCTTTCTCTTCACCTCTCAATCTACACGTTTTTGACACAATGATTCTAGCTTAAAAAAGCAGACATCTAATATGAAACTAGAAAGGATGTGCCAAAATACTGTCAATGAATTATGACTTGCTGAAAGAGCAAACCTTGCTTTTCATTCAGTTTCAAAACAATAAAATATTTTCCATGCACAAACCACTCAATGTATTTACAGAGTGATCAAATGAAAGAAAGTTTAGAATTTCTGCTCACTACAACTAAAGCCCTGACAAGCCAGCTTGCATCATTGACAGTAACTGGAAAATTTGTTTATACGTAGGTTTACAAGATGCAGGTTTGTAAAAGTAAAGTTATGTAAAAGTTATGCAGAAAGAGGTAAGACACTTGGTGAGAATGGTAGTGAAAACACACCTGGGCAGCAGTGGAATTGCTAGTTTCGTCTGTTGCAAGCATAATATTGATCACCTCTACCCAGTTTGGCAGTTTCGTGGTCTGCAATAAAGGTGTTTGCGTTAACATGGGTTGGGTGGGAAATGGGGGGGGAGGTGTCAATAAAAATACTTGACACTGTGCAGGTATTGTGCCTGATAATTCATTTGCGTTTTCAACCATGGAGACCACCTCTTAACTGAAATGCTGGCGTTAAGTGCTGGTTTGGTGACGGTATTAATACGCACACAAGAACAGATAGGGGATTGCTCACTTGTCTGCCCTTTCATACATGATTGTTTTGGGGATGTTCTGTATACAGAGTGGTTCAATGCAATTTAATGAGAAAGTTAAATGGTCTGCATTTTACATTTTTTACATTTCTACATTTTAGGCATTTAGGAGATGCTATTATCCAGAACGACTCAAAAAAAGTGCATTTATACATAGTAAGATTAACATTCATTAAGATTGTCTGCAACAACAGGCTTTTCAACATAGGTTTTGATGTGAGTTGTGAGCTAAAACTAAACTGTGTGATAAAACTAGGCAGACAGCAGCACAATGAAATTGTGATTCCATTTGTTTATTTAAAAGCAGTCCATCAGCAACAATGGGTTTGTAATAGCATACTTGTTTGATTCCATGCAAATTGGCATGTTACATGGTGGGTAGAATAATTGACAGCGACAATGCTGGCAAATTAACAAATGTGAACAGTACTGTATATTGATCTGGTAATGTAAACATAGAACATGCCTTCACTATGTGGCAGTGTGGAGTGAGGACACAGAGCATTTGTTATGCGCTGCTAATGTTAGTCTCAAGATGTGTGAGAATTGGTGTAGTCATACATTGGCACAGTTCGTCGAATGCATGTAATGCATTGATTGATATGTTAACGTTACATAAGGTGATCTTTACTTATGGAGAATGTAGCTGTCGATTCTATCAACGTTAGTATGTTTTGTAGGACTATTTGTATTTAATGTAGCGTCAGTTCATTAATTGCAATAAACATGCAGTTGAAGTTAACTAGCTAACCGGTTGTTTTAGCAGGTACTGAGAACATTGCTGTGAAATTAACAACTGTGTATAATACTGTATATGGTAATGTAGTGAACATAAAAATGTGCGTTCACAGGTCTCCTGTGTGGTCTAGTGGTAAGAGCGTTCGATGCTAGTCACAGCGACTGGGGTTTGATTCCACTGGTCGTGCCAGTTTCAGGCTCTGGCCAGGAGTGCCACTAGGGGGCGGCAATTGGCTGTCCATCTTTCAAGTTTTTGTGAGCATATTTTATTGCAGGGATGGTTTAAATAGGCTAATGGGGCTAAGCCCCCCCTCCTTGTAGTGGAAAATGGAAAAGATGGATAAATTGGGTTAAATGAATAATTCCCCTCATTGTGCTCCTCTGCCATCTTATTTCATGTCAATACCTGGAAACAAATTATTTTGACTTTTAGTGAAATCAAGAGAAATTGCACCCCCTAATGGTTAAATCAATTACCGTAGTCGTGCCTACGCAGACTGGTTATCGTGTATAGCCCCTCGGATATCTTTGGATTAACATTGAACTAATGACAAAGTATGACGCACATATTTAGCGAAACCTACCCAATTTGTTTTCCATTGGGGATAAATAAATTTAGCCCAAACCCTCTGAATAAGGCAAAAGGAGTAGGATGAACACTAAAACATTTATTTATTTATTTCCTCATCCATTCTCTACAATGTATTTGGAGGAAAAATAAAGAGGTTGGGGGCACACCATCTAAAGGATGTGGAAATTAAGACAAATGCAAACAGACAAATGACAAAATTGCAAGTTTTGTGTTTCTTGGTTTAAACGAAAGGACTGGCTAACGGTGAGCATAGCTAAGCATTCAATTTTATGTTTAAAATGTTTGCTTTGGGAGGGGAGATGACATGGACCCAGCAAGGCATTACAGGTTTAAAATATCTGACAGACAAAAATAAGAGGCACGAATGCAGTACGTATCATATCGGAAATAGCATCAAGCTGTCAATGTTGGGGAAAGCTAATATAGCTTGACAGCTTGTCAGTTTGGTTACCGCATCTCCATACAGAGACACAATAAACTGGTAAGGAAGAACACGCATGTATATACAGGCCATATACATTTTAGAATAAATTGATCGCACAAACTTACGATTGGACAGCTGTAATGAGTGGGACATTACCAGGCGTGCAGGCTAGGGTGAGAGAAACATCTCACGCTCATTTTATGTACTGCTATGCCCATCAATTAAACATCATCATGCAGCAGGCATTAAAATTATTATTATTTTTTGCCAACGTCTCAGCCTTTGTATCTTTTTTTCTAAGTCCCCAAGACAACTACGGTCCTGGACAAACTAGGAAGCAGGAGGATTCCAGCGTCAGGGCAAACGAGATGGAATTTCAAAAGCTGAACAATCCACACAGCTTTTGAACATCAAGAAAATTTGAAAGAATGTTTCAATAAAGAATATAGAATGATGAGTCCTGGGATGGTGTGTCAATCCAGCAAGACCACAGCCTGTCAATACCGCTGGCAGATGAGAATTTAACATTTTCCTTGACATTTTTTCACACTCTGCCCTCGCACGTTGATGTTTTATACAACATTGTTCAAAGACAAACCACAGAATCTCTAACAACTAAAATCCTTGGAGATTTTCTCCCGATGATAGCTGACCTGGAGTACAAGCTGACCACAGATGATGCGACCCAGCCACCTCCAGTCAGAGCAGCGATGCAGCAATGCCTCTGATCTGATAATGTCAACGTAGCTGCAGAATGCTGTAACATCATGAGGGCACAGTCCAAAGCCTGTTTTAAGAAGGCCCATCGGCTGGTGTCTTTTGATCTAATTGACCCTGAACTGTTCAAAGTGTTTAAGACCAGTTTCCCAGGCAAACAGCTGGACATTGCATTTCAACATTTCCCAATGATCAGCAAGGAGAAACTGAAAGGCAAGCTGGTGGTGACGTACAGTAGTGATGCGTTTGAGGGGTTAAAATCGTCTCTGTCACTGATGAGAATGATGATCGAGAACAATCTACAGAACACATTTTCTGAAACAAAATTTGATGTAAATAGCCATCACAACCCCCATGACATCAGCAGAGTCAGAAAGCTGATTCAGTACACTTAAGAGGATCAAGTCCTTTCACCGAAGCACTGTGGGACAGGATAGACTGAATACCCAGGCAATGCTGTCCATAGGATGGGAACTCCTCCACAATTCACGTCTTCAACGAGGAGATGATTAACCCGTTTGCATCTCAGAAAACGTGTTGCTGTAAGCTCCTCTACCAATAAGGTAGAGCCTATTAGCCTATTAATTATAGCTTAATTGTAAGTAGGCATATTAAATGTGACACTGCAGTGTTTACGGTCTCTATTGCCTAGGTATTAGGCTTTGTTCTTTTTTGACCTTCTACCAGATATCAGCACCAGTTGGCACTATTTAAATTGGCTGAAATAAATTGTGCATTTCCTTTTGAGTGTTGCCAGAAGTGTGGAATCAAAATATTACTCAAAATCGCCTATCTTCAATTTACTCCCATACAAATGTTTTAAGACAGTCACCGTATGTTCTTTTAAAATCCCCCATCTATCATTGACTCCTATACATTTTTTGTTTTGAAACTTCCCCCATTCATTTTTCAAAGCCCCTACATTTAGGGGAATGTAGCCCAGTTTGGAAACCTGTTTTGGCAATTGCAGCTGAATTGTGTGTTTACATAAGGTCAGAGGGTACAGAAGCTAATGTTTGTAAGGACTGAAATCCTGAAAAATTACACTCTCATATAGGTATAGGGTATGCCCCGCCAACCCGCAACTTCTCTGATGGCATACGCAATATATTAAGCTATATTTTTATTATGTGTATCTCACGATCCACCACAACCTCTCCCTGACCCAGGTTGGGAACCACTGCTCTACAGTGTAGACAAATGAGGAATGCTGAATAGTTCCTGTCATCATGTTCTTCACAATCCAGCCACTAGACAAGCTTGATTATAGTTGGGCAAGAAATAAGTGGTGAAAGTTAAGTGGTATTAGTCCTCAAAGGATTTAATTTTGGCTAAATTGGTCTTGAGTTTTTGTTTTTATTGTAAAATAGAACTATTATGGACTCCAGGGTTGTGAATCAAAGAGCTTCACACAAGGTCTTATACAATAAAACAATTAAACATTGTTTGAAGCCAATTATATTGCTAGGTCTTTGATAACTTTGTGTTATTGGCTGTAGAAACCAAATTGAATCTCCTTTGAGCATTTAACAAGCAAACCACTTCAATCTGCAAGGCTTCTTGAATTTCTTGATTCGTTTTTTGTCAAAGTCGAAATGGTGCTCTCACAGAAGAATTCACTGATGAGGGTTTGGATCCTGGAGAAAATCATTTGAGTGATGCATTTCTACACCTGATCATGATAACGCTGATGGAGTGCACTGCTGTTTAAGGGCTGGTTGGTGTTTTTATTTTGTATTTTATAATGACGAGGGAAGCAACAACCTGAACTACTCCACTGTTTTTTTTAAAATTGCTTCAGCTGTCACTAAAAAATACCAAAACAACCCTACCATTTCAAACCATGCTCAGATATAAATCAATCTAAAATTGCTAATATAAAGTTGCATGATCTGATATGGGTCAGCAGAAGGAACATTTCCTCTTGAAGGTGTCCTTTGTTCTCCAATCTAATACATGTCAGCATCTTTTGTTTCATTAAGTTGAAGAGGCAAAAAGTACTTTACCTGAAGCAATTACTTGTTCTGTCATGTCTTGCCATATTCTGAAGCTGTCTGGCTATACTATTATTAGACAGTGAATCTGAGTTGATCTGCAGCACTTTATCTCAACGTTATTGATAGGCCACCTTAACCATTAATATTCAGTTCAATGGCTTCTCTTGAAGACATTAATAGATTTGAACTGATAGTCTGTTACTTTGTAATATATACAGGGTAGACAAAATAATGAAACACCCAACAATATATGAATATTTATTAACTAATAAGGAGTTGCCCTTTGCCTTCAGAAAAACTTCAGTCCTTCTTGGAATTATGTTAAACAACTTTGAACTGTTTCTGTGGGATATTTGACAATTCTTCAAGAAGGAAAGCCTTCCGTTCTTTGAAATCTACTCTGCACTCTACATTCCAGAACTTCCTATATAGGTTCAATAATGTTTAAATATGGTGATTGGGGAGGCCATGGAAGGTGTTTGACTTCACCCTGGTGTTCATGAAAGCACTCTTGAGTCCATTTAGCATTGTGTATGGGGGCATTATTATGTTGGAATATGGGAACATCTTGAGGAAAAGCACCATAGGGTGCACCTGGTCGCCTAAAATGAATAATATTCAGACTCAACAAGGGTGACACCCAGAGAAGGCTGCCCATACCATAACAGATTCACCACCATGTTTAACAGTTGTGAATAAGGGTTGAAGGTTTCCTTTGGCTTTCTCCAAACATAAACCCATCCAGATGTAGGAAAAAGTGTAAAAGATGACTCATCAGACCATATTACTTTCTTCCACTTCTTAGAAGTCCAGATTTTGTGCTCATTATACCAGGTTATATATTGTTGCGCATTGACCTTGTTTGCAAGCGGTTTCCGAATATCAGCTTTGGGAAGCTCACGATGTACAGTATTTGTTGAGACTGGGTCACAGAGGTGTTGATTCAGCTCTGTGGTCATTTTTGAGGTCATGTTTTTGTGTTTTACCCTGTTAAGTGCCTGCCTATCCCTGTCTGTGAGCTTTGACCTGCAATTGTTCCTCTTTCCTGATGCACTTTGTCCTTGTTTGGCATATGCCGTCATGATTTTTGACAACGTTCCCCTCTACATCTTAAATCATTTTGCTGTTTCTGTGACTGATGCACCTGTAATTCAGGCACCATTTGGGTCCTCTTTCAAAATCATAGCAGAAACGTAATTGTAATTAATATTGACATTAATATGAAACACGTGTAGACTCCTTTTTAATTGCAATTTAGAGTCCTTTTCTATTATTTTGTCTTCCCCCTGTATATGTAATTTGCCACACATTCATGTGTGTGTTTGAAGCAAATAAGCAACAGAGATACTGTAGCAACTGCACATCAGCACTGAATATATTTTAATTGGGCAGTTATATATATTGTTATGAGCATCTAATTTGAGTAAAATTAATTAATTAACTTTCCAGTGTTACCCTGTTTTCAAAGTAACATGTGCACATGCCTGCATTGACAGACAGGTGGATGTGGTTGGCGGGTCTGTAAAGGCTTGATATTGTCAGTAAGAGACTGCTCTGATTGGCTAGAAAATAAACTCCCAATCTCCAGAATGTTAGGGTGGTACTAACAGTACTCGCATTCATGACCAGATATGTATTTGTGAATTATTTCTGGCTGTGAGGAGGCAGTAAATCACTGCCAAAAATCATGTGGTCAAAATTCATGTGGCCTGTCAAACATGACAGGATCCTCAAATGCAAGTCACAAATTGAATTGCTCTTTCAAAAACAGAAATATGTATGTGAAATGTCTGGGGTTTTTCGTTAGAAACACCATGTTATAGTTGTTATTTACAACATTTTGGTACAACACTTGCAAGTTCTTTGTGAAAAAGTCAGACAGGCAAAAACAGACACACATTATAGGGTGTAGCTTCTATATCACAAGGGTAGTAAATTGAGCTCCCAGATCCATAGTTTAAGAAGCCTTAAACCATCTACACTATAGTTTAAATATGTTTTTGGATCTGCCTTTCACCAAATCTAGTTTCTGTGAAAGGCACATTCCAATGCAACCTTTCACCAATTGTAGCCTGGAATATTTCTAATAACACATTCCAGACCACCTGCCAGTCTACCTCTTGTTCATTATCTCTGAATGTGGTGTGGAGATAGAGGCAAATGCACATTCAAATCCAAAGATGTTTTTCATAGTGTAAAGACATCCTTAGTTCTTAGAAGAAAAGCAATTACTGATACAAACCTATCCAAACTTTAAACTACTGGCAGTCGGGTAGTCAGACATATAAGGCTGAAATGATTGTATTTTTAATTGGCCTTAATTCTTTTTTTTCTTCCACGACAAGGATAAATCATTACTCTGTTTCTATCCTTAATACATGGGAGATGGCTAATGAGAAAGAGTCTAATTTTCTCATGCTGTAATCTTATGTTTTTTAAGTATTTGTATTTATTCATTTGTTAATTTCAGGGAGGGGGGGTAGGTTGCTCAATTGGAGTTAATGTACACTGTCCCGTCCATTTTGTACTATTTGTGAAAATAGAAATGATTAATCCCCAAAACAATGTATTTCATTCATGCACGACACAAAATAAATGCAATACACAATTTACACAGGGATGGATTTCTGCCCAAAAAACCTTTGAGCAAAAACCTTTGGTTTTGAGCATGATCAATATTATTCGCATGAACATTTGCTGCGATCTCTCCTGTAATATTTATATTATCATGACCTTCTATATTTTTATGTTGATGATGATCATACCATTTTCCATTCCAAGAGGCTTTGCAGATTTCTGTATATAATGATTATTCTCCCCGCTCACTACCCCGTCAATCAATCAAGCAACTGTGTTTGCAGGAGGCATCAACGTTGCACATGTACATCTAAGCTGAGGTGCCCATTTGTACTAAATTGCACTGTATCTCTGCAATGCTGCATGTAAGTCATGGTATCAGAGAATTCACAGTGAGAATTGTAATCTTAGATTAATATTTAGATTTAATATTCTCAGTGGGAAAAATACTCTGTGGGAAAGCCAGAGATAGGTAATTGGGCATACAGCACATGAGCTGGGACAGTGCAGAATTTAGATTAGAGAATCAGTAAGAGGGATATTATACATGAGACCTGGCATTACCATCTTGTCATTTGAACCATATTATTTTTGAGGTAAATGTTTCTTTTCAGCTGTTAAGACTGTTCCAGCTGTTGTTATTTGCTGCAAAACTGCACATACACAGAAACCGAATTAACTGCTGAAAAAGAAAACAATCCAGTACAGGATAAAATTGTGTTTTTGATATCTCTGAGGTAAAAAATAATAATAATAATTACAAAAAACTATGTTGCATATAAAAATGTGACAAGAGCATAGTCTTTATGTAAACATCAAGGACCATTAAAGTAGGCTCCGTTTTTATTCACACCCTTGATGAAGATGAACAAAACAGATCACATAAGTACTGAGATATATTATATGCTCAAAAAATGCAGAAAATTCCAAACCTACATTACTAATAAAATTGTTCAGAAAAACATACATTTGTTTTATTAAAAATATTTTTTCCCAGAACACATCTGGATCACAATCATTGACACCCCTAACTATTCTTTTAAATTGAATACAACAAAAACAAATCTCCATAAATATACCACTTATTTGAAGTTCATTGTGGGGCGGCACGGTGGTGCAGTGGATAGCACTGTCGCCTCACAGCAAGAAGGTCTCGGGTTCGAATCCAGGCCGGGGGCCTTTCTGTGCGGAGTTTGCATGTTCTCCCCGTGTCCGCGTGGGTTTCCTCCGGGTACTCCGGTTTCCTCCCACAGTCCAAAGACATGTACGTTAGGCTAATTGGAGAGTCTAAATTGACCGTAGGTATGAGTGTGTGAGTGAATGGTGTGTGTGCCCTGTGATGGATTGGCGACCTGTCCAGGGTGTATTCCTGCCTCTCGCCCGGAACGCATGCTGGGATAGGCTCCAGCACCCCCCCCGCGACCCTGACCAGGAATAAGCGGCTTAGACAATGGATGGATGGATGGAAGTTCATTGTAAGGTTATGGAACTATACAGTGGCCTACAATGGTTTCTTATTTCCCTAGGGTATCAAAAGGAGGGAACACACATTTGAAATACTGTGGTCAGCCATCATCATGGTGAAAGGCAAATAACTCCCCGAAAGCATCAGAATGGTTATTGACCTCTACAGATCAGGAGACGGCTACAAAAAAATCTAGTTAAAGATACCGCTTTCCACTGTTGTGCCAATTATTAGGCCACTGGAAGAGTGGCTAACCTGTCAGGTAGAGGATACAAGTCTATCTTGCCCCCATGTGTAGTGAGGCGGATGGTTCAAGAGGCAAAAATAAGTTCAAGGGGCACAGTTAAAGATCTCCAAAACAACCTGGCATCTTGGGGTTACAAGGTGTCTAAAGCTACCCTTCCACAACGCCTACATGACAATGGCCTTTATGGCAGAGTTGCAAGAAGGAAGCTTCTTTTGAAGACAATTCACCGAAAAAGGCGTCTTGAATTCGTCAAACTACATCTGAACTACAATCAGAACCATGTCTTGTGGTCAGATGAAACAAAAATCGAGCTTTTTGGACATGCACATCAACGTTATGTTTGGCATCCAAAGAATACAAGTAATGTTGAAAAACACCTCATGCCTACAGTGAAACATGGTGGTGGATCTTTAATGTTGTAGGGTTGTTTTGAATCCACAGGCCCTGGGGGCCTTATTAAAATAGGTGTAACCATGAACTCCAGCATGTACCAATACATTTTGTCCAAAAACCTTGTTCCCTCTGCCAGGAAGCTACACCATGGCCGCAGATGGACCTTCCAGCAACACAACGATCCCAAACATACGTCCAAAGCAACTAAGAAATGGTTGACAGAGCACAAGATCAATGTCCTGAAGTGGCCATCTGAGTCTCCAGACCTGAATCCAATTGAACATTTGTGTTTGTCAACTCAAAAAAGCAGTTGACAAACATCAACCAAAGAATCTGAAGGAACTAGAGCAATTCTTCATGGAGGAATAGTTGAGGATCCCCCCCAAGAAGTTCCATAACCTCATACAAATCAACAGAAGGCGACTACTTGCTGTTATAATGGCCAAGGGAGGAACCACAAACTACTGATAACAGGGGTGTGAATATTTGTGATTCTTGATTTTTCTGGGGAAAAAAATATAATTTGTGAACCGTTCGATTGTGGTTCGTGCTAATGCATTATTATTAAAGAATATAATGTTCTGCATTTTGTGAGCATAAAATAAAGCTTATTACTTATATAGTTTGTTTTATACAATCTATTTTGTTCATTTTTATCAAGGGTGTGAATAAAAACAGAGTCTACTGTATATATATGCATTCTGCCTCTCTGCAATTTCTCTATACAATAGCTTGACAAAGCTCCACACATGCAATTACCACAGGGTGGTGACAAACAAAGGCCTTGATTGGGATACATGTCTTCTTAACAACCCACACTGAGAATTTTTTGTTGTTGTAAATGAGTAGTTCTCTTGTTGCTCCGATTTCTCATTGCTAGAAAATCACTTATGAAGCAGTTAGCAGTGCAAAGCATTCCTCATGTTTCCTCTCACAAAGTCAAATAAAATTCTCTCTTGGCTTCTGGAAGTCTCTTTCATTTACTCACCATTAGCTCCTCAAATCCATGTCTCTGCAGCCGTTTCTGCACTCTCCTCGACAGCTCATTAGTCCTGTGTTTGTCCTGAAGGAGCCTTGGTTGACAAACAAATACAGAACTTAAAATTCAAGAGCTGAAAATACTTCATCCTTGACTCTTTCTGTTGGCTTCAATTCAGGAGTCAAGACACAATTTTAATTACAGGTCAGAACACTAGTTCAGTGAGCAGCATAATCCAAATTCTGCAAATTAGTATAAAAATTGTAAAACCACTGACAGACACAATAATAGTGAAATCAGTCCCAAGATACCATATGTACTGACGTTAAAGAACAAAACAGGTCCTACTGCCTACTGGCCCATGTACAATTAGAGTACTACTTGTAAATTGCAGTCAGTCACAAGGATAATAATTTTGAGAAGCTTGGAGAGGTTTGTTGGCCAGTTGTGTTTGGTTTTATTGAAAGGTTTATCATTTAAATAATGTTTGCACTGTTGTTCTTTGCACTTTTTTTCCAACTGTTACTTGTGTATGGTTTGTGAGGTGTGGACTTAACTGCAGTGACACTGCAAAACAGCCACACTCCACGAGTTTTAAGCAAATTAACCAAGGTAGGTGTACCCAATTCGTGTTTTTGTAACTATATTTTGAGTGAAGACTTCAGTGCCTTATTTTGATGATGCAACCAGTGTCACCCCAATATTTGTTGCATCGTGGCATCTGTGTGTATTTACATAAATTACTCAGTATTTGTGTAATAAGTTCAAATTTACCACATAATTTGATGTCAAGGGGGTTTTGAATTAAGAGCCACATACCAAAGATAATTATATATATATATATATATATATATAAACTTCTATATTTGGTCAAAGAAAATCCATTTAAATTATATTTATTTTAAGAAATGCTTTCATATACTATTGAAAGTATGTGTGACATAGATAGCCATCTATAATACTATAAATAATGCAATAGAAATACCATACATTTTTCATTTTTATATTACATTATATATTCATATACATTAAATATAAGGTTGATGTACTCATATATTCCTATTTGTATCTGAATACATTTTGCAACATATTTTATTTATGATCATTTGTTTTAATTGGTGCGGGGCACTCAAACCTGAAGCAAGTATGATATATTTTTGTGACATAATTATTGCAAGTACTGACATGAACCAAATAGAGCACCTCTAGACTAGCATGTGTGTTGTCAGGTGGAGCACATACATACAATTTATTCAGGGGCTAGAGAATATAATGCCCTAAAAGTTATTCATGAAATAAAATCTTTAAATCAATAAAAACAGCAATAATTAGTGAGAAATTTTAGATTTAAGTATAACTGTTAATGTCCCACTTCCCAGTTTAGGATACACACATGTAACTATAATTTCTAGATAATAGGCTAACAGCCTGTTCAGGTAACCGCCAAAATAAAGGCAACAACTGAGTTAATGACGGATACTTTAAAGTGTAGGCACCAGAGAATTTACCTTGCAAAAGTGATGACACATGCCTCTCAAATACCCCCTAACTATATCATAGTAAGTTTGTGATTATATTTATTTGAAAACACATATGCATATTTGAAGTTTAAAAACTTAACTCAAGAGCCAAATCTTAGTAAATCTGCCCACAATGCAATTTATGTGACGTAATAGATAGAACACAATCTGGAGCTAGCTGCTAGCAGGCTAACTGCTAGCCTGCTAGCTATAACAGCTAGCTAGTCAGCTACAGACCGTCCTGAGGACATGAACGTCCAGGCAAACAGTTGCAAACCCCGGGTGTACGGTAATACACTCGCACTGTTGGACGGATTCAACGCATAGTGTTGAGTGTCTGCCTGTACTCCCAACAGCAGACACTCTCATTGTGTGTGGTCATCGCAACACAGTTGTTGCTGGTGCACCTACAACAGAAATATCGTTTTCCCACTTTTACTATTGATTTTACGGCCACTGAATATGAAACTAATTAATTTTTTTTTAAAACAACCGCTCGAACGGGTGCCTGCCCTTAAGGCTCAAACCTAAAAGGTAGGATCACTGTTGCGATCTCCATTTGGGCATTACCACTCTCGTCGATAAAAACATCAGGACGAGCGGAGGACTGCGGACTGTGGCTGCTCTCGCTGTCAGACATTTTTTCCGTCGCACATGTACAGTAGGTAGGCGGACGGAAGATGCGTAATATTTTGGATGTCATATACCAGCGCAGCTAAGCTAGCTAGCACCTATATTACAATAACGATGTTTATAATTATATACTATAATTGAGCTATGTATATTTATCAAATTAGCTAGCTAGCTATTTGTGATTAAAACAAAAGAAACGGAAAAGACTTAGACATGGTATGTAGAAAATGTTTAATATAAAGACAGCTGGATCATACAGTGTAACACATCTAGCCTGCACTAGCTTGCTGCTTCCAGCACTCAGCATAGCTAACCTTAGCAGTAGCTAGCCGGTAGTAACGTTAGCTAGGTAGCTAGCTAGCTGCCTCCCCTATGAATATCGCAAAACGGTCTAGCAAATTATTTTAAAACAGAATACATAGCAGATGGTTCGTCATGTTGATTAATACAATTATTTCTAAGAGTGTAGAATATTGTAGTTGCTATATGCTTGATGCATTTCAGTGTACAGTACAGTGTAATGCCATAATCCCCTCTTCCGTTCTCTCTATGACATGTTGATCTGACTCGTGCTTTACCGACGCGGTTAACGTAGACTTCGGGGATTGGCCTTTTTTCGGTCTTACTTTTTCAAAAAGATCATAAAATATTAATTTGAAGTGTATACTTGCATTGGGAATTCTGTTCATAACTATTACACAATTCGATTGTGGAAAAGCACAGCCCGTCTTGTGGCTCCGGCTTTAAATGGGTGCAGTGCCACGGTCAGTACCGTCGCAGTAGTTGTAAGTGACTCACAAAATGAGTTTGTTTTATCATCTTAAACTGTACATATAACCCTGATGTTCAGGTGTAGAGGTAAAAAGTATTGATGTATACATTCAAGTATAAATACTGTAGCGAGCGTGCGTTGGGTGATGCATCAAGAAAAGAGTCTGAGTCCAGTAGTAATGCAAAGCTGACCACGCAAGTAGCCACTTTATTAAAAGAAGCGATAATTATCCATGCTCCATACACTGCACAGCTATGGATAATATCGGTAGCAAGCATCCGTGTTCCATACACCGCACAACTACAGATGATCCAAAAAGGAACCCTTTGCGGCTCCAAACGCGTCCTTAGAAGAACACGTTTGGACCATTAACGCCTTCCGTAGATGTCGTCGCAATCAGGAAGTAACAGTCCTCTTCACACATGGCTTGATGAACACTTCATTAGAACATTTGAACAGTTAACACAGGGGGAACACACAAACACAAACCTGCCTTCCTTCCGTTGTCAAGGGCGGCCACGTCCGGCCACTCCAGCTGTTTTCCGGCCGCCAGCCAGCGCCGCGTTGCGCTCCTGCTCCTCCTGGACCTGGGCTGGGGAGAGGGGAGGCCGACCGACCTCTCCGTCGACTGCTCGCAGGGTGGCCACCGTCGGGGCCAACTGGGCCCGTGCCCCCTACCGGGGGCAGTGCTCGCCACCTGCCGCTGCGCACGGCCGGCTGCGGTCGGGCAAGCGGCGAAGCGGACTGGCAATCCGGGCAATCCTGTGCAATGTACTCCGGTTCGTCACAACGATAGCACCGGTCAGTGACCCAGGGTCGACACCTTCGGGATGGTGGAGACTGGTGCTGGGGGGCAGGGTGGACCTGGCGTGCTGGGGCCTCTTCTCCTTCCGTGTCGCCGTCTTCACCGGTGGCTATCCTCACCCGCGGGCGGCAAGCAGGCGCTTGACTCGAGGAGAGGGGTGTTAGAGCCGCTTCCGCTCGCTCAGTTATTAAAATAGCTTCGGCTAGCGAACCTGGAGCGGCGAGGCGGACATGTCAGCACAGCTCCTCCGGAGCTAGGGTACACAGAAACTAGCTCTTCCTGGACAGCAACGGGAAACGTAGGGTAGCCTAGCCTAGGATAATAACTAATATCAGAGGCGAAAGCACTCACCGTTTCTCGTCCCTCACGAGTGCGTTTAGCTAGCTGTTCTCGGGTGTGACTGTCAAAGACACGTCGACCGAAATGTTGGTCCAAGGCTGTAGTCAACGCTGAATAACTGCTTTGCTCCGTTGGGGAAAGGTCCAGCAGCACCTGCAGGGCCCTACCCTCCAGGGCCAGAGCTAGGTGGACAGCTGTGATGGTGTCGCTCCATCCGTTGTACTCCGCTGCGAGCTGTACCTGGGCAAGGTACGGTGTCAGCACCGCTGTTCCGTCATATTTCGGCAGCTTGGCGAGGGGTCGGGAGGCAGCGGGGCTGGTGGGAGCGCCCCTGGACTCCGACGTGGAGCGGAGTGGGTGGTTAGCGCTAGCCCCATCCGGGCTCTGACCCTCCTTCCCTCACCTGGCGCAACACTCCCGGCGGAATGGTGCGTCCATTTTGGCATAATCGGAAAGTTCTCTGGCCTCCTCCGCTCCCTCCTTC